>CM047429.1:15498201-16098201 GCA_026168455.1 Theocolax elegans | reverse complement strand
AGTGTGATATTTGAGAATACTTGTGTGTGAGTGAATGGGCAATTCTCCCTTATTCGTAATTTATATTTTAATTATGACTAATAAGCTTCTGTTTTATTTCAGCTCCCAGATGGACCCAAACGGCGAGCTGATCGCCCTGACGGAGCAGATGCTCCAACAAAGAGCGATCGAGCGCGATGAAGAAGGCCACCGCCGGTTTGAGAAGGAGGCGGCCAGAAATCGTCGCGCAATATCGCCGGACGCCCGAGACCTGGAAGCAGGAGACGGCGTCACTCCATCTCCACCTCAGCTCATACTGCTGGGGGAAAGCCCACCGACTTTGGGGACCACTAACGAGGTAACTTCGGTGTCTCCCGAATGCTTCGAGGTACCTGCAGATGACCCGCTCGCTGGATGTGCCCAGTCGGTGCGGGACATCGACCAGGTGCTAGTGGAGTTGGAAGGGACACCACGTGCCTCAACGGTGGACCTCACTTCGTCGGCTGAGTCAACCCCAGTGGAACGGATGGAAGTGGATGTGCCTGCGGTATTAGTACCGGGGTCATCCGCCAACATCTACCCCGCAGAGTATGCTGAGGATCTGCGTGAGGCAGAACGGGAGCAGCAGAAGTCCGTCGGCACACGGCCTGGATGGCCAATTGTTAATTTAAATTAAATAAATGGTTTCTTTATTTTTATTTTAATTATTTGAGTATTTATTGTTCTCCCCGCTCCCGCCGACATCCCCTTTAAATTTATAATTCGTGTCGAGGCAAAGAGGATCGCGCGAATCCTCCATACCGTACGTCCCAGCGAACTCGCGTTCCTGGCGACAGCCGCAGTTCGGATAACAAGAATAAATTAATTGTGTGCGCGGTATTGGGCAACGCGGCCCAACGGTTAATTTTAATTATTAATAATAATTAATTATACCGGGTTCGCGAATACCACGTCACATATTATAATAGAAAAATATGCATTATATACACTTTTTTTGTAATAGAAAATAATAGATTAAAAAATTCTTTAGTTTACAGGAATTATTATTGTAAAACGGAAAACTTATATTTAAAATGAGTATTTTATGCATAAAGAATATTAAGTCTATTTATTTTTTTGTGATAAAATAAAAAAATGAAGGAGAGGTTGTTGTTTATTATTAATTTTTAAACATAATATTAATATTTTATGCATAAAATATATTGTAACCTATTCTAGTTTTAGTTTTATATAAATAGTGTATTTTATTTATTTTACGTTGCAACTATATTGTTTCGTTATTATTAATAAAAAAAGAAAAGTTCTCACACGCTTATTTAATACTATGTTTATATTGTAGCATTTGTTTGGTTTAACATATCTTTTTTTCCTTTTTAATCTTTATAATATTTTATTCGTTTGACATTTCTATTCTTAGTTTATAAAATTAGTTTTATTTAGTTAAAAGATTTTAAATACGCACGCTTATAAACTATTACAATGTCTGTTTGTATATAAATTATTTATTTTAATACGAATAATTTCCTATATCGGTGTTTCGTAAATCTAGTACTTAAAATAATACAGAATAATATGTTTCTTATTGTTAGTTAAAAGGAGATTATAAATTTAATAATTGTTTTAATAAGACCTTATATTATTTTTTTATAGAATAAATCTTAAAAAATAAAAATAAATGCATATGAGAATATATATTTATTTACATATAGACTTTAATTTATTATTAGGAAGTAATGTTGAGAAAAGAATTAGCATTTATACAGTTTTTTGTAAAAAAAGAGATAGAATATATTTTATATATGCAAATATTGTTATTTAGAAAATATTTAAAGTAACTTAAATGATAAATATGCAGCTTGCATTTTCCAATTTTTTGTTTAGAAAAATAACTAGAGAAGAGGAGGAAAGAGAGGAAAAGAAGGGACAAGAGGGAAAAAAAAGGTTTTTGGTTCGGGAAAGTTTCGGTGTATTATTTATGGTTTAAGAAATGGTGTATATATAGTTTGGTAAGTGCAGATGTCTATGAAGATGAGGAGAGACATCATTTGGCTTTTTCCCTATGTCGAGACATCCAAATGGCTCGGGTATCTTTATTATGGTCGGTTCATTCTGTGTCGGGCAAGGCGTCGAGAGAACATTTTACTACACCCCAATCAATGGTCCTACATACTTCCGCATTTGTAGATAGAAGGTAATAAGGAAAGGATGGTCGAAAGGAATTTTCCTTCACGAAATTTCTAAATGACCGATGTTTTTGAAAGAGAGAAGAAATTTAATCGACATCCGATTATATCCGGATGTTACAAAACTTAATTAAATTTTTTTTTAATTTTTAGATATGCTGAATTTAATATTCTGTGAGTAAAATCACATCATTTTTTCTGTATAAAGTTTTTCTGTATCTGTCTTACTATTAAAAATATAGCTATTTAAAAAACGTGTTTTTTCACAAAAAATGCTGTAACTTTGGTAAAAAGCAATCACCTTTTAAACCACCGTTGGTTTTTTTTGAGCTATCATAACGGAAACTAAATCTGCAGCGGCTAAGGAAAGTACCAAATTATATGAGATTTTTCATTTCATTTAATACTTCTAAAAAACTCAATTTTTAATATTTTAAATATGATAAAATTATTTTTCAAAGGTTTTAATCTGCTCTTTCGAATTCCGTCGGTTTTTTTCAGCTACGACATTTTGCTGCCGAGCAATAAAACTATTAACCCCTTGCGATTTTTTCGTTGGATGCGCAAAAGCATGTGGAGGGGAGTGAATATCTTTATACTGATACAGGCTTCGTAACTCGAAATAATGATATACATTTATGTCCAGGTTGTTTTAACTATATTCAAATATTAAGTAGAAATTATGATTTTGTCTTATATCCTACAATATGCAATAAGTGCCGGAGTGCTAGCCGCCAGATCAATGACGAATTTTTATGCTAAAAGTTTTTTACAAAAAGAATCATCGTACGGTTACTAAAGGAAGTACACGCGTATACTAGAAATGGATTAGAGACAATGGCGGGAGTAGTTATGCGGCCACCATGGACAGTCAAAACATGACCGACCTTGACCCCGCCACGGCGACGCGCAACTATATGATACTTGATACCGCTGAGTCACCCCGACACGGCGGTGTACAACTACATGATACTTGATACCGCTGAATCACCTCGAAACATTTATTGTACAATTTTTAGAATACCGATTATTTTAATTGCGCTTTCTTCTTTGCGCTTTTATTCGTGAATTATATCATTAAACATTTATTATAAAACAAATATAAGAATTTATTTATTATTAATTTTTAATTTAGCAATTTTTAAAAATGTATGAATTTATTTTAATAAGTGGCAATGACAAAGGAAAAAGGACTAAACGAGGATTTACTAGGATAAGCAAGTAATGGATTAAAGCATGTAGATTAAATATATCTTTATATTTATTCACCCCTTGCGATTTTTTTTCGTGGATGCGCAAAAGCATGTGGAGGGGAGTGAATATCTTTATACTGATACAGGCTTCGTAACTCGAAATAATGATATACATTTATGTCCAGGTTGTTTTAACTATATTTCAAATATTAAGTAGAAATTATTGATTTTGTCTTATCCTACAATATGCAATAAGTGCCGGAGTGCTAGCCGCCAGATCAATGACGAATTTTTATGCTAAAAGTTTTTTACAAAAAGAATCATCGTACGGTTACTAAAGGAAGTACACGCGTATACTAGAAATGGATTAGAGACAATGGCGGGAGTAGTTATGCGGCCACCATGGACAGTCAAAACATGACCGACCTGACCCCGCCACGGCGACGCGCAACTATATGATACTTGATACCGCTGAGTCACCCGACACGGCGGTGTACAACTACATGATACTTGATTACCGCTGAATCACCTCGAAACATTTATTGTACAATTTTTAGAATACCGATTATTTTAATTGAGATAATATCTTATATTATTCCCTATTACCATATTACAATATTTATAAAGTTCTATGTAAATCGATTATTTAGTATTGTTACAATAATTTCGCTGTGTAACGTTAAAAGTTTATACATAATGTATTGCACGTCATTTTTACAAACTAAACTTGTAACACTCTCCGCATTTTTCGTGATTTCTACATTCACTGTATTAACAATTTCGTCGTCGTTCGCCGATATAACGCTAGCAACATTTTTTACAGTAAATTCGGTGATTTGAGCGTTTCACAAAGCAACATTTTTATCGTAAACAAAGTTTAATGTTTTTCGCGTCACAGAATCTACAAAAGATGATATTAAATTGAGATATTTTAACCTAAAATTAACACATGGAACCAATTCCTTTAATTTATCAAACGTAATTTTTTTCATCACTATACTGCGATGATAACGTTTTGAAGGTGGGTTATCTGATGTTAGTTTCCGATCCTCCTCGATTTCTATTGCCTTATCTTTGTGGACATGTGTATACCTCAAGATCCATCCGTGGCCATAACCTTTATGATCCTGCAGGTGATCCTTGAATCCTCGAAAATAGCCGTCAACATCATCAAAAGATGAAAGTAATTCGGTCCATCTAAGCGTTGAAAATGGTATACCAACGAAATCTGTACCGAGTAAGCGTACCACTGGTCGTATCTCCACGTGGTCTATATCGTCGAATTCGAGACCGATAAAAATCTTTTTTGTGTACGATTTATTTAAACTGTAAAAACGAGATATAATATGGTGTGGTCTCAACCGTTGGACTTCTGTTCCCGATTCAATACTTCGGTGGTTAGCAGCCATCCTCACTTCAAAAATGAAAGATTGAGAAGCGGTACAGAAACAGCACTTCAAGACTGATGCCGTTTGGTGTTGCGGAGGCGCTATTTCAACAACGTCTACAGATAGAGAGGGGAGTCATGTGCTAAAATGTAACCATCAGCGAGCTGCCACGTAACCAACACTGAAGAAGAGGTAGAATCGAGTCTGGCAGTGGAGGTAGTTGTCGGGTGATTAACCCGTATATTCTAACAAAGACATCTTGCTACTCGAATTTTGTAAACATCTGACACTGCAGCAACCGTTTTCGATGAATCCTACGTCATCTTTTTTATATCGCACGTGTCTTCGTACGATGCCATCGTTCTTTACAAGATCAGCAGAAAAACGTTTGAGAAACTTTTGCATACCGATACCTTTACTCATACATTGCAGAAACATTATACAAAACTGACCGCATACGTCAGACGTTTCGCTTTGCAACTTAATGGAATTCCAACGATATCGTTTACAATTTCTTTTTATTCTGTTTACATGCTCGGGTACAAACGGCGGGTTTCCATAACTATCAAAGTAATACGCATTGTTGTTTTTATCTACGTACTCAGCAATCCAATGCATTCTCGGTTTTGCATGGTCATCAGTGTTGAAGATAAATGCCGTCGGTTTCGTCCACACCCGTGGAATCTGATCTGCTGGGAATACGCCCACAGTATGTGACCAAATCTTGGTTTATCGCAAAGCTGTGCTAGTACGGTGAATATGAATTCGTCAAAAATATCTTGTTCGCGCAAACGCAACCACTCTTTTAACCGAAACGCGTTATTTAAAGCACAGCTATATTTTAAATGAGTGTATTTTAACCTGTGCTAAATACAGTATTTATCGCTCCAAGGTAGATTTTGAAATGATGGAAAATCCTTGTCATTTTCCAAATTAACAACTTCATAGACTGTATTTTTGCAAAATGAGCCATTTTTCTTTACCTCGTGTATAAATTTTCCGTGCACTTTTCGTTATCTCCTTCAAAGTCTTTGAAATCATTTATTTCGTCACATCAGCTTCGGAATAATCTAATCCGTGATGGTTAAACGTTAACTAATTGTTTTGTCTTCTTATATCGTCGGGCAGTCGCTTGATACCTATCGATGGAGACTGAATCCAGTGCACACTAAAATCTCCAACCAACGAGACGATTGCGATTTCCTTTGGAACGGTAACATCGTCCTTATCTTTGAAACACTGGATGTCAACGATCATATCCATCTTGACTGTAGCAAACTTTTATATAGACTGACTCATGACTTCTCAGAGCATATTATATTCAAAGTGAAAATTAAAAGCGCCATCTATACAAAACTTTTTAGCCGCTGAAATCTACTATTATTTGTCTTGCTGCGTCAATCTCCAATATATTCTCGTACTCGGCGTACACGATACAATTTACAGTACTGTATAATGGTTCTTCGAATCTTACGTCTAGCCTAACGCTACCGTGTTTAATCAAATTCCAATGTGACTGATCGTTTGCTGATAAGTCAGGAGTTAAATCAAAGGCAAAAAGACAGTAGCCGTTAGGGTATGATTCTCGCGAAATATTGTTACCTTCATTTAGAAAGTGTATACCTGTGATCGAAAATAACGTATGATAGGCGTCAACATACAATTTTTTATTTCTGAAATCAGGTTGCAGCGGTCTCTAAGGTATTTGTACACCGTCAATGTACAGACACAGGAAATTAATATTAAAATGTTCAAAATTGTATGGGTTAAAATGTTTGTTACCGTTGAAATCCTTGTTTTAAACGAATCCTACAATTATTCTTTGCGGTAATTGACCTAATATTATATTATCCAACAACTCACCATGTATACCGCTATGCATTGTTACAGCTTTCACCTCCACTCTTGTGATAGGGTACTTTGCTGTTGTTTTTGACAAAGCTTTAGCGTGTGCAAGTAACACACCAGGATTAATTTTTACACGCCTAACGAGCAAATTTGCCTCTTCGATATTAACAGACAATAATCCGGTCGTATCCATAAGCGAAAAATTGTCTCTGGAACGAACTAATCTAGCCCGTACGTCCACACCATTTATTAATAATTTATCTTGATTGAATACATCACTGTATAAATGTCCAATTAAATCTACAGGTTTTTTATAGTTTAAAAGATTTTTTCGATGAGTGAGACCTTCATTGCCACCCTCCGTGTCATCCATCCTTCCAGCTGTGTCGTTCGACCATAAAACAGTTGTCAGATGTGACTCTTTTGCAGCACTACCATAAAGTTTCAATGTACGCTCGATAAGCATAAGAATTATTCGGTGGTGATACCGGCTTTGAGTTGAAAAACACATCAACCTGGTTAAATAGTGAGTGCATAAAATTATTTATCGGACCAAGATTTTTTTAATTCAGCCTCAACACCTTCTGCATACATGTCCGTAGAAGGTTTAAGTGAATCTCGCAGACTCGACATTGTGTGAACAAGGTCCCAATATTCGTCACCATTTCCAGGTATTACAAATTCTATCGGTGAATCATTTGTCAACGATGCTATCGGTTTATATTGTATCCATTGCGATCCTTCAATGGTCGTTTGTGTTGGTGGAATTTCAAATAACAATAATTCCGATTTAAGACACTCGCAGGATTGTGTATGTAAGAAAGCCATTGCTAACCGAAAATGTCTCTTGTTGTTCGAGTGTAATGTCTATTTTTGGTTTTGTTAGTTTGCTTCTTATTCTTCTTCCTCTTTGCGACTTTACCTCCTCTTGACTTACGTGTTATTTTCGATTTTCTACTTTTCGAGCGTTTGACTTGTCTCCCCGCTGTACCACACATCAACTGTAACGCTCTGTCAATTCTTTGTCTTTTATATCAGGTTCCCTCCATCAATTTATCAATTTTTTCATTTGCTTTTCTCTTTAGATTCTCTTCAGATTCACACATACGATTATTAAATGATTCTCTCAATGGCGAATTGTGCGTCGCTACATCAGACATAATATTTATTTCGGTTCGCAATGCTTCTTTCCCAACAGCTTTAGCTCCCCTCGACAAAAGGGGGAAAACTCTGCAAAAAATACCGGCGAGAAAAGATCCGATACCGCCGTGACCTTCTGATAGGGATATCCAGCGTAAATCCGGCCGACACCACCACTTCTACCGCATCCAACTTGTAAATTAAAATATTCCTCGTAACGTTTCATGATTTTTATTTAGTCAACTCGTTTAAAGTATATCTTTGCTGTCAACGTGCCGTAATCAAATGGTATCGATACTCCGTGCTGATCTCTTATATCAATTTCAATGATTTGAAAGTTGTTGAATAACAGTGGTAAGTACATGGATGGTGAGAAACTTTTTAATCTCATTCCACCGTACTTATAATCGTCGATATTTAACGATACAGCTCTTAATAATCGTGTCTGTACATCACCGGTTACGTAAGGTTCACAGATATCTGTATATATCATCAACATGTCTGGTAAACAACTCGCAAGATTAGCGGGACTATCGGAAATTATCAAATTATCTTTATCAACATAAATAAATTCGCTGTGCTCATTCCGGAAGTCAAATCCCAGAGTTTTTCTAACTTTGCTCAAAAATGTATCTGGTGTACCAGTTCCGAACAATATTCTTGATGGCATATTCGACGTACCGATGTGTACCCGCCTCGTTCAACGCTAAACTTTAAATGGTCTTTAAGGCAATGCAATTCATTGATTTCCTCTACCAAACTTTCAATACTTTTGTAAACTCCGCGTTGTATATACGATATATCGTCAATGGTAAATGAGCTGGAGCTTAGTATATCAATTACTTCGATAGCCGAGATTCTTGATTTAGCCGGAGGTGCTGTGATACGCATATGTACCGATCTCTCCTCCTCCGACGTCAAGTGTTGGAATGTGAGTGGTATTTGAATCTCTGAGAGAGTAACGTTCCACGATCCTTGTAAACGAATAGTTTGCGGTAGCTGTGTAATAAAGTGTGTTGCTGTGTTATCAGGAAAAAATTGTATACTACTGTTGCTCGGTAAAACGACGTAAAATTGATCTTTCATCATCTTGTTTCAGCAATATCGCTAGCCAGTACCCACGAATTTAATTTTTCAGGATAAACTTTACAACTTACAAAATATTCTTTTAACCGACCTCGTCCTCGCGACTTCAAGATTTGATCGATTTCAAAAACTATATTCGTAAAATCCGATCTTACTTTGCAAAGCTCTTCCCCGTAAAAACACCCATCAATTTCTTCATCGGCCAGATCTTTTAAAAAATACACAACCGGATAACGATATATTGAAATTCTGTAAATCTTGAAAACTTCCTCAGACCATCCGCCTTCGTATGCTTTTGCAAAAAAGTTTCTCGCGCGACTGACACGAACCAAATCACCAACTCTATATTTAACATGTTTCATTACAACCGGTTACTGTTTCGATTCGTATCGGTGCTTCAAAATTTTACGTGCCTCTGCGGTATTGTGTATGGTGATTGAGGCTGGTTTCATTTGGATAACTGAATGTTTTGTATGATTATAAGCATCGACTATATTTCCTAATACATCGATATAACGCCTGGTATTGGTATGAGTAAAGAATCGTCATATTCGTTCTTTAATTGTTCTTATAACTCTTTCAACGATAGCTGCTTTAATGTCAGGACTACGTACGATTCTGTAGATTATACCTTCTCTTTCGAGGACTTGCTGGAATTCGCTGTTCGTAAATTCACGACCTTTATTGGTCTGCATACATATCGGTTTTCGTCCACCAGTCCTGGTTAAAATAATTTCGAAAGCTTTAGCGACGTTATTACCACTTTTCGTCTCTAATGGCTCTATTCATACATATTTGCTAAGAACATCTATAACGGTCAACATATAAGTGAATCCATCGTTGTACGTTTTCAATAATCTCAAATCCATTAAATCGGCTTCCCAAACATCATCAATATTACGGGTGGCTTGTAACAATTTGTCAGCTCCAGCGTATGCGGTAGGTCTTGGTAAACCATAATACAAGAGTTTCAATTGATTATTCATGATTCTTAGCCTCTTTTGATAAAGTTTTTTGTTTTTTATCTTTTTTCTCATTCTTGCACTTGATAGCTTTCTTAATACGTCCAAAAAATTTTTCGAACGTGATTTTACTAACCATACAGCAAGCAGTTATCATCGCCAGAGTTCTTTCATCGCTCGGAGTATCCCCCGTCAATACACGTGAAAAAGCACGTTTAGCCAAAACTCGATCGGCCTGTTTTCGATTCGTCTTCTTATCAGCGTAGGCAATATCGTGTTCTCGACAAGCATCGTCCAATGGATTGATTTCAATTTCACCACGCTCGAGACGTTCGACTAGTTTTGTACCTGCACCACAAAATTTATAGCCGGGTACATGCATTTAAAAAGGAAGTAACTCGATCATCGAGTCTAGTACACTCTTTTCGTCATCCATTTTTAACTTTGCTTCCCGTCGCTGCCATGAATTCAACAATAGATTACCTGGTCTCACAGGTGTCTTAACCCTATTAATACGCGGAGTACGATCTTCCTCGTCCGAGCTACTCGTAGAGATGGAACTCGCTTTCCTCTTTAAATGATTGGCACTAGCAGTGTCAGTTTTTGGTAGTTTAGGCGCGTGTGTTTCATCCGATGACGAACTTGACGATAACGATTTCTTTGCGACCTCTCTCCAAACGCGTTCGCTTCCAATGTATTCTCTGGGAACCGATGCACGACGAAGCAATGACGCAAACTGAGCGCTACCCTGCGGAGGCGTTTTTTTCTATTTCTTGTGGCGTCATTTACCAGATCAATAATGTTCATACCCTTCATCGGTGCGCCATCTATGATCATTTTACCTCTATCATTCCACCATATATTTTCGCGACTTCTCAAATAATGTAATAAATTATCAGCCATTTTTTTAAACATGACAAGAACGGTCTTAATCACGCGTTCGTCGATAGCTTTTTTTTTCTTCTCGTGGTCTTTTCGTCACCTCATCATCGCCAAAATCATTTATTTCTTTCAATTGGTCGTGACGAGTCTCGTTGTTTCTAAAATGAAGACATCTTTGTAAAGCTTGGCTGCAAAGATACCATTTTTCTATCTCGTCTTTGTACGTATTGGAATTTAAAATATCTTCATCGAGTCTACTCATGGTCGTACCAGGTGTTTGTACGGAATTCATACCGCTGTCCAATGCAGATTGTTGCCTCATACGCTCCACATTTTCGTACGGGCGAGGTAGTGTATCTGAGCGCGATCGCGTAAATTTCGAAATAGTACGATGTAGTGCGTATTTAGGGATATGTCGCGCTGTGCGTTACCCTGATCAAAGATGTTTTGAGTTATAAATATCATGCTCAAATTGTTGTGATGACTCCCTTCTGTAAATAGATTAACGATCGCGCCTCCATCCATCGATGATTCTCTCATCAAATCGTCGATAATTATCAATTTCGATTGAGGGTCGTTTGCGTAGTAACTGGTTTGCGGCAATCCTTCTCGAAATTCTATTTGCTTTCCCAAATCTCTGTATCCCGTTTGCCATTTGGCGTAATACAAAATTTTACGATCGATTCGTGTATCGCACATATGCTCGAGATTTTCTAGAAATTTTTTAACAAACACTGTCTTTCCACAACCTGTGGGACCACTTAGTATCGCTGTAAATGGATGTTTCCATTTCGTGTTCATGATGACGACTGATCATATGTATGTGAAAATGAAGTATTCGTACCGTGAATCTCGTACCTCGAACGAGGAGCTCGCAAACCGCAGTGAGGCCCCCACGCGCAACCGCTTACGAGCGTTTTGCGATTAAGCTCGTCTACGTTCGCGCGGTCAAACGAGCTCGTACGACATCGCGCCCCGCTCGTGTACACGCGCCCAACAACCTCGCGCTACTGCAGAGATGATCTTATGTCTCGTTGAGCGATTCAAATATTTGATAGAAATACAAAATTAATTTATAATAATTTAATAAAATTTATAATTAGTAAATCGCGTATTTTTTTTACGTTGTACATCGTTGTTAGAAGGTAAAAATAAAAAATGTAGAGTGAATGTAAGAGAGTGAAATGGATAAAAATATCTTTCATCAAATCGTTTATTAACAAGTAGATGTAATGTAGGTTCCAATTCCTTTGTCAGCCAATTTATCGGTAAGATCACCGAGCACTTTACCGAGCGGTAAATCTTTATCACTATTTCTACTCACATAGAGTACAGAGTCAGTGTCGTAGTAGAGAACGCGTTCTAATAATTCGTTCAAGTACCCAAATAATTTCAGACGGGCTTGAGCTGTCGTGAAAGCAGCAACGACTACGCTCGTAGTGTCTGATGGTCTGAGGGAACCACTTTTATATTGCCAATTTACGTACAGTGTATCATCGTTTACGGGCAAAATTGAATTCACATCAATTTCCACACTGGTAAGCAGCTCTACCAATCTCTGCGGTTGTGTAATCATCTCCGTTTTCGGCTTATTTTCACGCTGAGACAACTTACCCCACAGAGAATTTAAAGATAATTTTGCCATGGATCTTAATCCGGGGTTAAACTTAATGCTACTTTTGTTTAATCGTATACCTTCTTTACGCTCAATATTTGTTATATACTGTTTCTTTTCCTCATTGGTAACACAGTCTGGTGGATATCCTGAAGCTTCGTTTTTATCTACGAGAACACCTATGCTCTTCAACGTTTCTGTAACTTTGATTGCATGGTATGCAATAACCCCTACTACTGCTAGCACCTATCAAATTTAGTATCGATTGGTAATGATTTGACCATTCGTACTACATGATACGTAAAAAGTGAGTAATGTTTTTATGTGTATCAATCACGAATTTCGTACCGTCATAAACAGGGCGTTCACTACGTCCGAAATTTTGAAAATTGTATACCACTATGACGACACCACGATCAGCAAAAAATTCTTGAAAATGATGAATTTCATTTATTCCGCATACGGTAGCAGGTATCGTGACCTGCGCTAAAGCTACTAGTTCTACAGCGGCTTCCTTTTATAGAGGTCTGCTAGAATTTCTGATAGCTTTCCAATACTCGTGTAGTTGTCCCGAACGTATCTGTCCTCTAACGACATAAACCAATGCTGTTACTAGAGACCGAGGTAAACAAAAAATATCATCGTTCCTTATAGTCGAAATTGATTTTTAAGTACACATTGCTCTGTTAACCTAACTTGACCGCGGCCCTAAACATTCCGGACAATAGCATATTTAATTCGTAACGAATCATCAATGTTTAAAATCGTCCGCACTTTGAGCAGCACTGCATAACGTGTTCCATAGATCTTTCACATTAAAATCACAAATAGGCCTAAACGATAACCACAAAGATCGTGAATAAATTTTCTGAATCGATATTTACACCTATCGCGTAACCACATTGTACACATCTGTTTGAAATATTGCATCTTCAAGGCAAAAGCTGCAAACTTGCTGCACTACGCAGATTTGGAACATGTATTTTTTTATTAACGTCACCCAATACAGATAATGTTTGCTCTGTTTCGAATCATAAAATAAGAAAATCGTTCTTAAAGTTTACTTATCGCGTTTGATATGTTGAACGTAACAAAAATGGTCACTTGGTAATCGTTCATTACAAGTTTGCAATACAATACCACACTCGTGTTTTTCTTTCGACTATATACACGAACCGTTTTACAGCAAGATTGACAAACTTGAATAGCCTTACAAACACTAAGATTCTTCTTGAATGATCATGTTTGCGGTGATTATAAACACACTTCACCGAAAAACTTCTAAGACACATTGGACATTTTTTAAAATTTCATGGGATCGCATGGTGGAATTTGCATGCACTTATAGCATCTGCGAGAACACCTATGATCTTCAACGTTTTGTAACTTTAGTTCTACAGCGGCTTCCTTTATAGAGGTCTGCTAGAATTTCTGATAGCTTTCCAATACTCGTGTAGTTGTCCCGAACGTATCTGTCCTCTAACGACATAAACCAATGCTGTTACTAGAGACCGAGGTAAACAAAAAATATCATCGTTCCTTATAGTCGAAATTGATTTTTTAAGTACACATTGCTCTGTTAACCTAACTTGACCGCGGCCCTAAACATTCCGGACAATAGCATATTTAATTCGTAACGAATCATCAATGTTAAAATCGTCCGCACTTTGAGCAGCACTGCATAACGTGTTCCATAGATCTTTCACATTAAAATCACAAATAGGCCTAAACGATAACCACAAAGATCCGTGAATAAATCTTTCTGAATCGATATTTACACCTATGAAATCAGAACCATCGCGATCGCCACATAAATGACGATGTAAATCATTTAGAGCTCCTTCCATCCACTTACATATATTTGCGTCAGGTGGTGGTCGTGCTACTCTTCCTTGAACTTCCATTCCATCCAACCCGAATCGTTGAAAATGTCAGCGTACTTTGTTTTCGATAATGAAACGTTGTGACGATTCATTTACTACGTCTGGTAAACCTTCACCTTTCTGGAAATCACCACCTTTGTAAATGAAATTAAATTCAATTTATAATGTTTAAAACAAATGTGTCGAGATGAAGAATAATACGTACAATCATCGTCAACGGATGAAGTATCGCTACAACTCGAGCAGGAGGTGGTGCTAGATAAATATTCGTTATCATCATGCGTATCGATGTTTCGACTGGTCGATGGTATTGGATCTGCTTTAAACGATGAGATCGGCTAATTATATCTAATTTCTTCTATACCGTTGGGTTCTAATATAAATTATAAAAGCATTAGAAAACGAAATTAAGTCAATTTACAAAACTATATTGTACACTTACCAACTTTGTATTGACAATTCATAATATCATTATCTCCTTGAACATCATCGTCCATTTCTTTAAGATCTAAAATATATAAATTTTAAGTATCCAATAATAAAATCTCTTTACAAGATCTAGTAAAATACGTATCGACGCGGTGTATAATATTCCTGAATTCAGAGTTGTTATGAAGATTCCTGTCTCTCAACACACGTATAATTACTGATTTGATAATTTTATTATCGAACAACCCTACTTCAAACATATGTTCAATCGTACCGCTGCTACATAATGATACCAAAGACCGCAATTTTTTTAACAAAACGTTGGTAGAAAAAGTTTTTAGATTGTCTCTGCGCATATTCTTACTGATTGTGTGAATCATTGGTTCGCGTACAATCGCTATACGTAAAACACAATTGAGAACACTGAGAACATGAATCTTAGATACTTGATCCATGATGCACTTTCAGCGGAGTACACAGTATACTGTCTGCGAAAAAAAATGTGTCCTCTTATGCGATTATGTGTCTACTACTACATATTACTGACAAAAAATGCAATTCATCAAATTTTAGAAATTCTTTCAATCTCATACATAAGTAACGTGGTAAACTGCAGTTTGATGTGAAAATCGGATCGGTGAAACTCACGTTTGTTTCGCATCATCGTCATGAATTAAATGACATATCGTGCAAGAGATGTGATACATTTTAAAAACATAAATGTGCAGATATTAGATACGCTTTGAAACTAGATAAATAATATTAAATCAAACGCGTGCTACGTTGACATTTGCGTATTAAAAACAAATGAAAATGAATACACGCGCAAGTATACAGTTTCTTATAAAATGCTAAACATTGTTTTGATGTTTTATTATTTGATTAAAAACAACACGATGACGTTCGATGTAAAAAATTTACCCTCCCACCCAGTTGAATTTATATTTCTATACAAGTATGGATCAAATTACGCGAGAGCATCCTCGCTAATGTCGAAGCATGTAAAAATTTGATTGTCTCGGAGATATATCGAGAGAGCAAGAATCGGTTATTGAGGGTTCCCGAACAAGTCTTCAACCGATAGATCCGGTATTGCATAGTGTTTTAACTTTTCGACGTTTTCACCCATACCCGATTGATTTGCGTGAACTGTCCCATTCTTTAGTGCAAGTTATTCTGTTTGAAGACGGCTGGCGCTTTTATAGATATTTATCGGTACACTTTATGTTAGTTGTAAAGCACCATAAAGTGGATGTGGATAAAATACGTTGGAGTCCAAAGACCTGTGTAGTGGTGCGAAAAAAAATTTCACGCGCAATTATCATGAACATTTTTGTCGGTGAATATTGGTCATTTGTCGTGGGTACATCCTCCCTGGCTCGAGAATCTCGTGCGAGGAACGAGAGGTTTTTATACTAAAAGGTTTGTAAAATTATAATTAACGAATATAAGCACAGAAGAAAGCGTAATTAAAATAATCGCTAGAGAGTACCCCTTTGTTATAAGCGAGCATCGCTACCGCGATGACCTACAGCTCGCGCGGGCATCGATACCGCGATGACTTACAGCTCGCGCGGGCATCGATACCGCGATGACTCACCCGTTACACTTCCCAATCATGAAAAAAGTTCGTTTTTTGGAAATTTGAAATTTTATTTTCGTGAGTGTATAGGCGATCTGTGGCCATTTTGAATTTTTTTTATATCTCTTGCGGTTCTCGAGATAGACAAATTTACTGTTTCCAAAATTTATTTCTGCAGAAAACTTTTGACTACGATAGCTCGAGATTCGCAAGAGATATAAAAAAAATCAAAAAGTCTCTTTCACAGTTCCGCGTCCTCTACACACTCACAAAAACAAAATTTTAAATTTCCAAAAAACGAACTTTTTTTATTTAACCCAGATTTGTTTATAAACATATCATATAACATCAATGACTCAGCGAATACACGCTCGTCGGCGGCTCACCTAGGACAGACTTAATTTCCCCTTCCCCCACCGGGGTCAAGGTCGGTCATGTTTTGACTGTCTATGGTGGCCGCATAACTGGCGGGGAGTAATTTAGGCATGCATACATGGGCGTCTCGGGGATTCACGATCGTGACGGATAGTACGCACTCACTTTAAATACTTCTGCAACTAAATCAGCACAAAATCCTTTGTCATTTTTCCAACAAAAAATAAAAATTTTGAAATCCCTGTCCACAAAGATCTGTTTTCTATCGATGCACGTCTCGTCTCGCCATTAGATGATAGCTCGTACACCCGAGCTAACCGACTTCAGTGAGAGATGCTAGCATTTTCGATTTGGGGCATATAGCTGATCCCGTAGATGTTCCTTTACTGAGAATTCTGGACGCATCCAAATTGTTGAAATATTAAGGGATCAAGCCTGGGTTAACTGCTCAAAAAATCGATTTTTTTTATTAACTTTTTTTAAAGTATTTCTTACATAAAACATTATCCCAAAATTTGAAAAAAAAAACAAAAAATTTTTTCGCAAGTTATAATTGAAATAAAGTAAGCATTAATTAATAGACATTATTTCTCTAAAATTATGTTTGCAAAAAAAACATTTTATTTTAATTTAACTAAAATAATAATTGCGAGGTTTTCGACGTTTACATACAAGTATATTAAACGAAGCAACTATCAAGCGTAGAGTATGGTAAAGTAGAAATCTACTTTACCATACGATTCAAATTTAACAGTTAATAAATAAATGATTCGTTTTACTTTAATACACTGCACAAATACGTACAGTTCTATTTGAAGTAAATGTTTTCTGCATTGATAAAGTATTTACGTTATTTTAGTAAATACTCAGTGAATATTAAATTAAAAGTATATTTTTAACTTTAAATTTTATTAGTATAAGAAATTAATTATAAGTTTATACAAAAAAAAAGAGCAGTAAAAAAATGCCAGACTCAAGTAATAGAATACCTGGTACATCTGCTCATAAAAAAATTATCAACATCAGTAAGAACCAACTACGATGCACTTCCATCAACATCGATGGAATTCACAATACCAAAGCTACAATCCAGATCAAGTAAAAAGTTTAAAAACTGATACCATTGAAGAAAGTAGCACAGAAAATAGAATTATTGATATATCACTACTTTTCCCAACATTAGAAAAATTTTTAGTTTGTCAGAATTGTCATAGTACAGTTAAATTTTCTGAAGTTGATGTGAGAGGTTTGGGAAGTAAAATAACAATAACATGTACAAACTGTTTTAAGGTATTTGTTATTGATTCAAGTAGAAAAGTAGGGAAAAAAAGTAACGCTTATGAAATAAATAGACGTTAGTGTACACATTGAGAACTCTTGGTCATGGGCATGCTTGTTTAGATACTTTTTGTGGAAATATGGATTTGCCGAGTCCAGTTTCTCACAGTAATTATGACATTATTAATACAGAGATAAAAAATGTTTGTAAAGAAGTTGGTAAAGAGTCTATGAAAGCAACTGTCGAGCAAGTATATGATTCAACAAGTCAGAATTGCCATATAAGTGTATCAGGTGATGGTTCTTGGAGGAAGCGAGGATTCAATTCTCTTCAAGGTGTTGATACTGCATGAGAATGAAAAAGTAATTGACGTTTCTCCAAAGCAATCTTTTTGCAGAGCATCTAACTTGCGACCAGAAGAAGAAACAAAGAAGAAGAATATAGAGAGTGGTACTTTATGGCATAAAATATACTAATTATATTGGAGGTTTGAAACACTTTCACAAATACACATAAAATAACTTCAACCACATAATATCACAAATACACTGAGCATAACAAAACACTTGTTGATATAATTTTATCCGTATATTGCAAATAATGTATACCTAAGTGTTGACACATTGGTTATGCTGAAATGGAGAAACAAAGAATCAATTTCTTGATATAAACTAAATATAAAGTTAAGGTTATGCAAATACTTATCTGATATAATTTGTTCATGCAGTTTTATAAACCACTTGTTTTTTTTTACTTATTTTATTTAGATATTATATAATATAATATATAATTCTACTTGATATTATAATAGCTCAAAACTGAACTACAAATGTGTGGCTGGTGCACACTTCCATTAACAGCTGTAACACTATATATGCCTCTCTCTTTCTCTATCACGTGACAAGGCTATCCGAAAAATCAATAATCTTATGGAAGACTTGTCATGTGAGAGAGAGAGAGAAAGAGATATTGTACACAACTGTCAAACAGTATTTGTTTTTACTGCATTCTTTACATATTTTTAATTAAATTTAATGCTTATAATAAAAATTATAATCATATTAATATAGTATATGATTTTTTATCAAATTATTTTTTAAAATCCATATAATCATGCATTAATATTCAATAATAGCTAAGTATTCTTGTAGTTTTAAAAAATTTTATTCCTCTTTTTATAAAGAAACTGATTCTTGAAGTTGATTTTCTGTTGTTTTAGATAATACATGTATATTAAAAAAATATACTGAGCATTATATTAATAAATATAACCAGAAAAAAGTCATTATAAACCTATTAAATATATATATTATTAAGATTACATATATATAAATTGTATGATACCTGAAGAATACGGTATTAGAATTATAAAATAAGTAAAACTTTAAATCTAATAAGTGAAACTTTAAATGCATTTATCTCATTAATGGTTTTTTCATCATTTTAGCTTACTTGCCGCAGGATATTTCAGAGCCAGGTTGATAAATCATTTTGAAATTTTGGGAAAAATTTTAAAATATATATTTCTATGGACTTATGTTGCCCAATTTTCAAAAAGATAAGTTTTAGGTGATTATTATATACGTATACGTACATAACATTCACTATTTTTCTTATTATTATCAACTTTTATATTTAATACATTGTTATAAATTTTTTTTTCAGAAAAAGAAAAACATAAGTCTGTAAACATATATTCCATGAACATTTTAAGACTTATTATACATTAAAAGATGCATTCAGTGCTTCAATATCCTGCGGCAACTGCAAAAATTGATCAATTTTTTAATATCATTATAAGTTTAATAACCAGGATTAAAAATGCATAATAAACATTTTTTATATTGATAAATATAAAGTATAATATATATATATATATACATATTATGTAAAAAAAATAAATTTGTAAGAAAAATTAAAAAAAAAATGTATTCTAATAATAATTGTTTATTTATTTAAAACATTTAACCCAGGCTTGACCCCTCAAGTGCTGTGTCCTAAAATTATCGTAGATTTCTGTTAAAGAAGTCATAACGATAAGCGAGTAACCGTTCAGGTAATAAATAGGAAAGCGAATAGTCCGTGCCTACGCGCGCAAACAAAGAGAGTGCCGTACGCAAATCGACAGTTGAAAATAGCACGCGACACGTGCAAGTAGACTAAGAGATACGTGCACGTTTACGAGTATTATATCGCGTTCCATTATATCGTGTTGGACTAAGTGTATTAGAGTGGATGTTGAAAGGTTTCCCCTCACGATGCAACAGCGACCGACCGCCTATGCGCCTTCAACTTACTTTCAATAAAAGAAAGAAGGAATTCTGAGGTGGCGTTTCACGTAAGAGAATGAGAGATAGAGAGATAGAGAATTTCCACAGTGGACATTTCCATAAATAAATTTTTTCCTCATGAAAAAAAAACGATCTAAAGTACTCTCTATGAACTTTCTTTGTGACTGATTACATTCTTATTGTTAACTTAAAAAAAACTTTTGAATTTTAAATATCGAAAATTTGTTTAATCGCTTGCATTTTTTACGCAAATAGAGATAACAGCATTTTAAAAAAATCATTTGAAAGTCCTTGAAAAATTATATTTACATCTACTTTTATTTTAATACATTTTTTATATTTTAGATTATCATAGATTGTGTTAATCATAATTATTATAATAAAAGTTACTAGTACAGTGAGGTGATACTATTCCATTAAAGAATTAAATCGCAACTAATCAGAAATGCCGTAAATAAAACTTTTGCAACTGAGAATTGTTATTAACATTTTAATAATTAAATTTAATGTTAGATAGACCGTCGGTTCAATCCCGACCTGGCGACGTTGATTTTTTCTTTCTCGATCTTTTTTCGATACTTTCTCTACAGCAACGGTACATAGCAACTACTTTTTCTGTTCTTCATTCGACTTTATTCTATGAAAATGTCGAAGAAAGAGTTGCTACCTGTCACGCGCAAATAGCGCTCTGTTCAACTCGCTCAAGAATTGACCCTTGACCTTAAAGAAATATACCCCAAACATGAATCGACAAATTTTTTCTCAGATTTCAAATGGTATTATTATTTTTATCATCAAACCCATTTTATAGGTCGAAAAAGTGAATTGAAAATTCAAATCAATTTTACTTAGTGTGGGACACATTTTTTTTAAATAACTTATACTAATTGAAAGAGGAAGCTTTAAGCTTTAAAACCTTAAAAATTCAAGTTGGAGAAATGTAAAACACAAAAGCAATTAAATATTTTTACAATTTTAAAACTTTAATGTAAATCTGTGAATTCTCAATATGATAGTCGGTGATGATAAGGTTGTACAGTATAAGTCTTTTTTGGTTTAACTTTTTGTTCCATCTTCATTTTTAATACATTTAGTGTTTTTAAAGCCTGACGTTATTCTGTTGTTGTCATCATTTACTAAAATCGTTTCACAATATCGCTGTTGTCATTAGATATTAAACAATTGTTAAGTCGTTTGTCTTGTCTTGAAAAGAAATCCGTAACTTGGGTCTAATATGTCGCACTCTAGCTGGTGGTTTTTCTCACCGCTAGAAGGAGATGGCTATTTTTCTACACTCGCTAGAAAGATTGTCACCTTCTTTTATATATAATGCTGTAAATACATCTTGCTGGTGTCGCAGTACATCATGCGATAAGCGACTAAAGTAAGATATCCAGATCCTTACTCAGGAGTCCAAACTGAAGATTAAGGACAAAACGCTTAGCTATTATGATTATTATGCAACAAAAACTTTGTTTAGGTAAAGGTTATTTAGAGATAAATAACACTAAAATAAAAATTTTGTCTAATAGAATAAAATATTCAACTTTAAAGAACGTAGAGAATTCAGCGCATGTAATAGATAGAAATGATTATGAAAAAAATGTTGTAAAGAAATATTTATGCAATGAAAATTTAAGTGTATTGACAGAAAATTCAAATAATTATTAAAATACATTAATTGTTTATTGATATTCAAATATGTGTTACAAATAAAAGTTCTGAACAATGTAATAACTTAATTGATCCTTCAACGATCGAGTTTTCTGAAGTAGAAGATTTAGTAAATTTATCTGAAATTAATCATACAAAAAGTTAGATAGATTTTTCCGCAAATTATGATATAAATAATAAATTTCTATCTATAAATAATTAAATAGATTTTTCTAATATTAATGAAACCAAAAATGTAGTAGATTTATATAAAATAAATAATAAACAGGATAAAGTAGATTTATTTATAAATAAAAAAGAGACATTAAAGAAAGTGTAAACCTTAAAGAAATTGTCACAAAAGATAAAGAAAAGAATATTTAACATTTTCTTCATAATATCAATTGGTGATTTCAAATAATGAACAAATAATCAAAAATTATATGTTCAATAATTACGCAACTTTTAACTGCAACTAAAAAATCATAATTTAATACATCAAAATGTTAAATATTTTAGTACTGTAAATAATAGTTATTTATGTACTTAGGGAGTAAAATAGGCATTTATTCCCGGGATGATCGTTGCTATCTGAGCTATATAATGAGGGCAGTAATTCCTCCAAGCAAATAATCGCCTTTTGCACTCAAAGTGCATATAAAATTTTTCACCCTAATCATTTAAAAAGTTACTTTTTGCAATAACAATTTATTTTTGTTAATTTCTAAATTTGTTCAATGTTGTAAAATTATTTGATATTTTGTAATTTAATATAATAAATTTAATTTTATATTTGTAGAAAAAGTTAACGTTTTATTTATTAAAGATCCTAACCAAATTCTAGAATATGATTTCTAATATAAAAATATGAACAAAGCCGCTGTTTTAGATTTCAATGCCTTTTTTATGACAGATATAAGCTAATAATGAAAAATCTCGCTAAAAAGAGAAATCAAAATTAAACGAAATTTTGGCCTAAAGAAATCATCAAATTGAAATGCTAAATTTTCGATAAAATTTGGTCTAATTTTTATTTTTTTCTATAACTTTTGACCAAATTAAGATATTTAAGCTTCTTCTTTTTAAATATATCTACTCAATCTCAATTTTCTTTTAAAATTTGGTTTGAATGTATATTTTCATTTGTTTCCGACTTGCATGCAATCAAAGTCAATGGTTTTTAGCGAGATTTTTCGTCATTTGTTTATATCTGTCATAAAAAAGGGCATTGGAATCTAAAACTCCGGTTTTCCTCATATTTTTATAGTCGATATCATATCTTAGAATTTGGCAAGGATACGTTTCCCAAAGAGTAAGAACTCTCTTCGTAATTGTGTAAAAAACAAAAAAATAAGTATACAATGAAAAAAATGAGTCTTCGATGAATAAAATATGTCTTCGATGAATAAAATGGGTGCACGGAGAATAAAATGAGTCTAGGGAGAGTAAAATGAGTCTACGATGATAATGTGACTTTAATTTATGAAAAGATTATGTAGCTGTACATATTATATCTAAACAAAGAAAATCTTTTGACAATTATTCTGAATTATTCTTTGAGAACAATCATTAAAAAAATAACTTTTTAATAGAAAATGAAGTTAAAATTATAAGAGCAAGAATTAAAAAACATTTTATTCTGTTTTTGGATAATGCAGGATCAAATTTACAATAGTTATTTAAATTATTGAAAGACAAATTATATTTAAAACAAAGTGTAGTCGATTTAGCATGTGTAAAGATATAAATTTCTTATTATCTTTTTTTATTATCTTCTTATTCCGTCCGTCGACCGATGAACAGATCAGTGGAGCTCGGAGACTCTATCCAAGCTCTCTGGTTAGTCGCTAATACACGAAATACGCGGCCGTGGACATCGGAATAACGAAGTGTAGCCGATAGTGATAGGCTATTTTTCTTACAATCACTCATGCATAACACATACACTCCCGACTAACCTGATCGAGTCCATGTGTGTCATAAATGCGGAGACCCCTAAAAACGAGTGTGCTCCTAGTGTGTCGAGGCCACAATGTATTCTCGATCGGGGAAGCGGGCACAAAGCTGAGGGCGCCAGTTGGTTGGCAGAGCGTTGAAGAGAGGGTTCTCTCGTTACTGTGTACTTCTTCACTCTGAAGGATGCTGCCGATAATACCAGTTACGCACTCCTGGGCCACCATTAGTTCTTGAGCCCGAACCAAACCTATCCAATATGGGAAGCTGCCCTTTACAGTGGTAACACTAGAAACAGTGAAATCTCACTTCTAGTGGGTACCGGATTGTAGGGTAGCTCGGTTACTACTAGAACGCAGGGCGGAATATCGACGATACTGCCTGGTAACTTTCTCACCATTACAAACTCTTTCACACAGAATTGGGTTAAGGGGGGAAAAACTCAAAATAAAAAATGAAAAGTACAAAATCGCTTGCTGGTATCAGAGTGCTGCCAGCGCTTACCTACTTAGGAGTCATTAGGACTTCCCAGCTCCCATTAACGCCGGTGGGTAACCTGGCTGGTGTGGCGGAAATCACGACAGGAAATCTTGCGCGAATCATCGAAGGGTCGCCAACATGTTGCAACAGTTATTTAATATACGCAGTAGCCTAGCTAAAATGACCAAAAGATCTAATGTACAGAAGAACGTCAGTCGCGTTATAACTAACGGAATGAAAGACATTAATGAACCGGTGGATGTCACGATGTATATTCTGCAATGAGTGAATGTGCTCCGTGAACAGACGAGGAACGCAGACGAACTCATGGCTGAGGCGATCCCTCAGCAAAAACGAAAACGGGACAATTTGATCCTTACACCCGAATAAGTGGTTGCTTCTCAAGATGAAGCGGCTACACCTTCGGAAAGTTGGTCAAAGGTTGTCCAAAAAAGAAAAAAAAAGAACGATTGCAAGTAACTCAGAACCGGGAACCTTTGCCGCTCCACAAAGTTGGAAGCGAGCGTTCCCGATTCCAAACAAAACAAAGGACAGGAGCGATCCTGATCAAACCGGTAGACGGACACACGTACGCGGACGCCTTGCGGATGATACGAGGTGTAACCACCAGGGTTACTCGCACTTTCTCTCTCGAGCACGCATACGCGATCGCCCGTTGGCTTTCTCGCCGTCGCGCGCGGGCGAGATCCGCCGATCCCTAGCCTAAAGATATAGCCGTAAAGAGAGAGACGGCTCGCGAGTGGTGCATCACGTACCTTAATTCTTCCCATCGATGCGTTTGGCTTCGCCAGTTTCCCCTCTCTCCGGGCTCTCGCGCGCGGCAACTTCGCCGTCCTCGCAGGTTCCTGGGGAGTCGCTGAAGCCGTGCACTGGACACCAGCACGCTCACCCCACAAAATCACTCACTCTTCACGACCCCAGAACCCGAGCAAGAATCCGTGATAACGATTGTTCACATTAACAAGGAAGGCGTTACCGGCAACGTGTCTATATACGATGACTCGCATAAACTCTCTATCTACTCTCCTCAGCAAGCTTGCGCGCCGGACTATTATTAATCCTTACGCGGCTTGCGCGCGGGCTTTCTCGATAATCTACAAGCTTTTCCGATCGTCACTCGCGCTCGTTATAAGGTATAGATTCATACGCTTAAGAGTATGTAGCTTACCTTTACAACTTATGAACGCATCACTGTCTTTAAAAAGTTCACATGTACTTTATTATTCATCCTGGAAAACCAATAATATATTTGTTTTGTATACAAAATTTTAGGTATTTATCCAATTATATAAGAGGTATAACTGGTAGCACTTAGTGTCTTGTGTTTGTAAGCAGTATACGGTTATTCTGTTTTTTTTATAAAATGCATTCGTTCTCTTTTTTTAAGAAATTTGACTAAAGACATTATAATTTTGTCTAGAATGCTCTGCCGCACTCAAACTTTGCATCATTTTAAAGGTAATTAATCATCGATGAATTGATAAAAAATTTTTGATCGTACAACTTTTTTTTTGACTATAAAGGTTGTCATTAATTATAACTATAAACAATGTTTTAAACTAATATAAATGAAATATTTCAACAAATTCTTCTTGAAATTTATAAACTTTTTAAAATGGCAAAAAAGTCATTTTTTCATAAAATTCAATTTTTTGATTGGCTACAGCTTTGGTACTAATTTTAAATTCAAATTTAAAAATTTAGCTACACTCTATTCAAGTAATTTTTTTTACTGATGCCATACATTAAAACAACACTCTATTTTTTAACTGGATCACTTCACATGGAATCTCGCATATATATATTAAAACGATAAGGTATTGTTTACCTCACCATTTGACGAATTCAAACAACACGAGCGAACAGTATCGTAATGTTTGCATCGGCTTGACTCGGTTCGTTGTGGCTATACGAGCGAAATCGATTTCTGAAGAAGGAAGATATCCGTCTTGACACGCGGCAGGTTCCCCGCGCACCTCGTTGTAACATTGACTGTGCTTATTCTACCGTTGCGTATGTGTTAACTGCAGACCGATTATGCATTCGGGGGATTCGATTATGCACCGATTATTCATTCTGCTGCATTATAGAAAACCGACCTGCAGCCACGCAATCTCGGTGCACAGGCAACCGGACCATTTATCCTATACCGCTACGAGAGCGAGATAGATAGATAGATAAATAAAACTTTATTGGGCTTATAGGGGTAGAAACCCCGTTAACACACTTATACATAACATTGCTAAAAAATTAAATTAAATAAAATATAAGTAACAAAATTTGCGCAGAAGAAAAACGTTCGTCGCTTTGAACAAGTGTAATGAATAAATGAAATAACAATATAACAAGTATATAAAATATAAAAAGTAGAAAAATAATAAATATGTAAGAAAGTAAAATAACAATATGATATAAATAAGAACAAAGAAAACGCATGTGCGCAATAAAAACAGAATGAGTCGTAAAATAAGAGTAACAAAATAATAGATACAATATTATGTAGCATAATACGGTCTATGGTTGAACGATCTGAGGACGGATGAGGCTTTCATACACAACTCTGTCCTCCCAGGCTGAACAGTCAAGACTAAATAAGTACTCAAATAAAAATGATTTGAAATGATCAACGTGCGATGGGTCAAATGAAATGAATGAGTTAAATTGGAATGAATTTAACAGTTTAGAGGCAGTTATAACAAAAGATTTATTTATGGATTCTGTACGCAAAGGAAGATAGGTTAGGGATTTAGGAGGAAGTCTGCTGCTGAATGGTCGATTTTAATGAAAAGTTCAGCAAGATAATGAGGTGAATTTCGAGCAATAACACTATATGCTAGTGATCCAATAAAATACAAACGTCTAGACTCAACCAAAACCCATCGCAAATGTAATCGTAATGTACGGTGTTATATGATCACGTCTGCGCAGACTTCCCCATACAAAACGCACGCACGCATTGAGGAGTCATTGGAGTCTAAAGTTCCGCACCTGATCTACATCGTTATAAGCAGCGCATGCATAATGAAAGTGGGGCATTATAAGCGTCTCCACAAGATATTTCCTAGTGCTCTGAGAGAATGTTCTCCTATGGAACCGTAATGAACGTAAGACCCCATGAACCCTCTGCGATATTAACAACACCTGCTTTTACCAGTCCAGGGTGGGCGACAACAAAATACCCAACGATTTATCCTTGTTCTCATAATCCAAATAGGCATTTAACAACTTAATCCGAGGAACAGCGGCCAGATGCACTCGCGAAACATATGCATGACTATCCAGGATCATTACCTTTGTTTTGTTTATATTTAGTGCAAGACCATTTGATACAGCCCAGGATGCTACCGCATTCGCATCCAGGGTAATTCGATGTACATCCGTTTTAAAATCCGCTGGTAGAAAAGTATAATAAACCTGGGCGTCATCGGCATAGAGCATGCATTTACTAAATTGAAGCACATTCGGTAAGTCATTTATGAAAATTGAGAACAATAGTGGACCCACTATACTGCCCTGCGATATCCGCGAATTCACTCCAAGCCAGCCCGAGCAGCTGCCTAACTCATCCACAACCGCCTGCGTCCGACCCACTAAATAATGATAAAACCATTTCAATTCGGTGTCAGTGCAACCCAACCTACGCTGTTTAAGCAGAAGCGGCCCATGCGGCACTGAACCAAACGCCTTAGAGTAGTCAAACAGAACCAAGACTGTTATCATACGGGAATCTATAGTCCTTCTAATATCATCCAGGACCCCTAAAAGTGCCGTCCGTATGTTATGACCTCTGCGAGAACTCGCTTGTCTTGGATTTAACAACTGATGGTTTTCCAAGTATGACGACAACTGAAAATGAACTAATCGTTCCAAAAGTTTCGAGATTTCGCAGAGTTTGGCTAATGGTCTAGTATCAGAGCATGTCCGAATCCTGCTCAACGTCGCCAGCGGAAACTGTAAGGTTCGCTTCCAACATTCCGGGAAAAAATCGATCATTAATAGCTCATTGAAGACCTCAACTAAATGCGGAATTATTTGCGGTTCTAAGAGCTTTAACATTTTTATCGATATCCCATCCGTCCCCACAGCCTTTGACTTTGCTCTGCTGAAAACACGCTGAACTCCTCTAGGATGGATGGCATCAAACTCAAATCTAGCAGGAGCAATACAATCATTAATATTCGTCAGGCACAATGAGTCAAGAAAAGATAGTGGAAGTAGTGCACGACGATTTGAAACAGATGCAAAATGGACATTCAATTGCTGAGATGTGAAACATTCTAATGGTGATAAACCCAAATTAGAGCCCAATCCCAAGCCTTTCAGCTCTCTCGATTTAGCCCTACGATCTGTAGTATTCAACAGTTTATTAGAGAGATACTTGCATTTATTGCTATCAAGCATTTTAAAGATTTTATTTCTTAAAATTTTGAACATCTCATAATCATCAATTTGTCGTGAGACTTGAAAAATCTTAAAAGCTGAGTTTGTAGATTTAATCAGACTCCTGATCTCAGTTGTAACTCACGGCTTATATTTATTCCCAATTGTTACCAGTTTACAAGGTGCTAGTTCATCGAATGCAGAGAGGGCTGACGCCGAAAGATGAGAAATCAGCAACGAGATAGCCTGAGACCTATCATCATAAACGAAACACATGAATGGGAAAATGGAAGTGAAGATATGTTAGCTGGATGAAAATTGTGAGAAAGATGCGAATTAGCTGAGATGGAAAATAAATTAGGTGATAACATGATATATGAATTTGTTGAGATGGCGAATAAGTTAGATGATGACATGCTATGTGGAATTAACGAATTTTCATTGTGAGGAATGATATTATGAGAAGTAGAAATATGATCAGACAATTGCATGCTTGTAACATGCATTGTCCATGCAATAGTTTCAAAGCTACGAGTACGCCCGATTTAAAAAAAAATAATTTCGAGATAAACGCGTTTAAAGTTTTCGTAACATCGAAACCGTTGAAATTTTTATTTACCTCTAGTCTGCGATGCCTGCGCCGTACATCTGGTCGTCTCTGTTGGTGTCGGACTCTTCCTCTTCCTTCCTTGTAGATTTTACGAACATCCGGGTCTCTCTGGCATCGTTGGTCAACAATCGCTCGGAAAATTTAATGCGATGAGCGTCCGCTTCCACGAAAGAATTGTAGCAATTCGGTCCGAGATTTAAGAATTAGACCCCTGCCACATTGAATTTCAATATAAAACCAATTGGATATATTTTTTAAAGTCCTTAAGTATACTTTAAGCAAAAAAAATCGAATTTTTGAATATCCTAGAGTAGTGTTACCCCTTAATGATAATTAGTTAAATTATTGTGCTATACCAGTCCCATGGTCTGTGTATATATAGATCGCGATATTTCCTCCCTATCTCTACAAGTCGGCCGTTTACCAACTTTTATCTTAAAGCGTAGACCTCGGCGACAGTTAATTACAGTTTTGTTTAGTATTATTTTTATACTTTCAGTTTAATAAATTGTATTTATTATTTTAATTCATTTCGGTATTCGTTTAATTGAATTTATCTCACGCACGATTCCTTCTGTGATCCTAAGAGCCCGTATATTTTAATTAACAAGTGTTCGACGTAATATTCTTACTTCGCGGTGAATTTTAGATTTGATTTTTATCTGGTTATTATCTGAAACCGGACCTCGGTTTCAGACTCACATAACAGATTTGGTAGAGCGGAAAAGTAACCGCCGCCACAACGCGGGAAAAATACGTTTAATTAAATACGGTAAGTTCGACCGTACTACTGGCTAGTCGTGTTAATAAAATAAACATCCTCGCGGCAATCAAACTGTTACAATATATAGATACACATATGTGTTTGTGTGTGTATGTGCATGTATACATGTACATATGCAATCAACTTCAAATATAAATGATTGTCAAATTCATGTTGAAGGGCCCCAATGCCCCCTACACAATTTGTTTTATCATTTTAAAGAATTTATTGTAATTATAAAGGTAGCATTTTAAAGCTGTCGTTTAACGCACTCAATTCCGGTGCAATACACTTGACCATACTAATAATCCTTTCTTCTACAAATTCACTTTTATTCTGAGTCACCTGTAATTATACTTATATATATTATAACGGGTACGAATTTCGAGTGTCGGCGCATGTAGGCCCCTGAATTTTTGACGACGATCGTCGATAGGACCAAGTCGACTAGCCGGAATAATTGCGAATGGTAGCGCAGTGGTGAGTCTTCTGCCTCGCGCTCCCGGGATCGCGTCCCGAAACATTCCTTGATTTTTTATTCCACATATTAAATCCGTACCCAGTTACAATATATATATATATATATATATATATATATATATATATTCGATTCGTACGTACAATATTATACTTTTATCTGATCTTTCTTTTCTTTTCTTCTCCCGCACTAATTAGTATGAGAAATTTTTTATATATATATTTTTATTTGTTCGGTGCTGCATTATTCATCAACTTTAGAGCTAAAAGGAGCAAAGGAAAGAACCCTCGTGTGTGAATCCCAGTAAACGAAGTTGTTTAAACATCTCGTATACTCTTAATATAGAAAGAGAAATTATGATGTACGATATACGAAATACGTTGGAGAACGATTTGAAAATTTTATTGTTTTACGACGTGGAGTTTATACGTTTAACTCTTGTAAAATATACATTAACGCGTTTAATTTTCGATGATCACTTTTTTTCGGTTAATGTTGTCGATCGATATTTTCGGCTATTTCGTAAAATAAATGTTTCCATATTATTATTTCTTATTTAACGTTATCGGGTAATATTTATCATTAATATACTTGTCATTTAGCGAAAAATATTAAACGTTCATTTTTAGGCCCGACCGGTACACGGGAGAGCTCTTATATTTTCATCATCGCAAAATGTGTGATGCATCAAAATATACTGGATAATGGGTTGTAAGAGAAATTTATGCGTATTAGAACTGATTTTAGGCCCTCCCTAAAATGTATGGATGTATGTATGTATGTATGTAATCATGTACTAAGCTACTCAGTCAATTTTTGACATTTTTGACCGATTTACGTGAGATTTACAGGGTAACTTCGTCATAATGTAATTAGATAATGGTTCTATTTTCAGATATATACCACTGAAAAACTTTAAGTTATGGCATTATTTTTCATTGCTTAGAAACGGTTATATTCAAATTATGGCATTATCTTCAAATGTATTAATTCCACATAAAAACCTTCCTCGGCGAATTTCCTTCCTACCTTATCTATATATATATATATTGGTATAATTACAGTTGACCAGAATAAAAGTGGATTTTGTAGAAGAAAAAAGGATTATTAGTATGGTCAGGTGTATTGTACCGGGAACGAGTGCGTTAAAGGGCATCTTAAAAATGCTTCTTTCTAATGATAATAAATTTTTTAAAATGTATATATAAATTTATAATGCTTTTTTGCGCTTAAAAATTTGTTGTGTAATTAACTTGAAAGAATGTGTATTAGTTTAGTTATTCTTTATATATTTAAGAACATTTAATAAAAGTTTAATAAAAATTACCAATGTTTTAATTAATTTAAATACGTATATACTATTTTAGTTGATTACGCAAAAGAAAAAAGTGAATAAATAATTGTTACGTCCTGATGTTATTAATAAATTAGTTTATTGAATATTAATAAAGAAGATAACATTTTCATACACAAAAAAGGATGCAGTTACGTCTGGTATACATCCGGCGTAATTGAATCGAAACTTACGTAAAGGTCTAAAATGAAGAGTTGTATTTTTGACGACTAACGAACGTATTGCGAACGTTCTCACGGTTTAGCTTAAAACTGAAAACCTGCAGTTTTCGCCAACCGACAAACGCACTGTAAGCGTTCGTCGACGTACATTAGGCGTAGTTTTTCAGGTAACGATTGTGCAACAACTACAAGGAAAGACACTTGCTCGTCCACCACAACCGCGATCAGTCATAAATTCTTCCTTCCTTTTTTGACCACGAGCAAGAAGTCTAAATTTGTATTCAATATATTTATATTTCTTAATCAATATATTTGTGAATAATAAAGTATTATTTTTTGTTATTAATTACTTCACGTTTATTTATTAATTTATTATTATTCAACCATTCGATTGAAACTTAATAATTTAGTATTTTCCTACAATCTACTTATATATTGTCCTAAATTAATCAATCAAGACGTAACAACTTGTGACAAAGCGGTGGGATTTAACCAAATCAGCCATCAATTCAAACCAAATTCAAGGAATTAAAGAGTCAAATTTCCAGAGTAAAAGTAAGTATAATTGTACTTTAATTACCTTGTTTCAAATGTATATTATTTATTTAATTTTTTTTATCTTTCTCCTTCAACTCCATGTTTATTTTTACATTTCAATTTAATATAAAGAAAAAAAAACTCTTTATATATATATGTATAACATTTTCATTATTTAAATGCATGAGAAACTATTAAGGGGGTACTATACTAGATTATTACCGACCGAGTCAGATGGATACATTATTACACTTATTGAACATATTATGGTTTTATTTGCAAAACGCAAATACAAAAGCACTAGATAATCACATAGTACGCACTTATACGAAGTTTGAAGTCAATATGTGAAGGACACCTTAAAAAAAGTTTGCACGGAAAAAATTGTCATTTTTCCGTGCAGAAATTATTTAGGGTGTCCTTGTTGTATTAATCTGTAACTTTGTACAAAGACATATTACACCATTATCTAGTGCTTCTGTATTTGGGTTTTACATAATATTCACAAAAAATAAATAGTTTATATTATTGACAAAGTTATCTTAGTACCAATTTCGCCGCAAGAGTGCGCGACGCGCTTAGTCTGTACTTTGTATTCTATACTTAGCGTGGAAGCACATGCGCAAATGGTTGTAGCAATATGGTGTTAAATACCATAATTCATACACCGGCCTTATATCAATAAAAGACATATAATAAAAGTCGTGCTTATGCATTGTAGAATGACGACATTCTTAGCTTATTTAATCGGGAAAACAATGGAAAACAAATACGATAAAAAAGCAAAATATTTTCATTTAGAGGCCACGGCTGCCTTGCATGCTCCCATCTCTCTCCCTCTCTCTCACTCTACCCATCTCCGTCCATCTCTCTCTCTCTGTAAGTAGCACCATACACACTTATTTTTGGTCTCTAATTTTAACGAATTAGTATCGCTGCCGAACTGGGTGCCCTTGGGCTTTTTGTTTCAGCTCTCGCAAGCGCACTAATGCGAGCCTTCGAGATCATTGAAGCTACATTTTTATCTAGCGGTTCGCAAAAAATAGATTTTTATATCGACGCATCATCTTTGAGGTTATGTTGAAGGAACTGTTTTCCATCGAGTTGACTTTCATCAGATAAGCAGTAATTATTTAAACTGACAGTTTTCTGTCTGGACTTTATGGTGATTTTTTCAAGAGCCTCACTAAACTGGTGCTGTTTTTTATTCAAAACGGTTTACAAGTAAAGTGGTGATATATACTAGTTCAACTCTGCGAACCTATAAGATTTTCGTCATACGCGCCATGTGTTTTCCCTATTGTGTATAATTGCGTATTTTTGTATACCTTTATTATGTGCCCCGATTTATATGCCTTGATATTTTGAACGCGTATTTGTATGATAGGTGCCGTATGCGTGTGCTATATTACTCTCGGGTGCGTAAATTTGCGGTATAATGTGTGTTTAAATTTTCTTTTTATAAAACCGCTATAACATTATTGTTCATTATTTTTGATCACGTATTGGCATGTTAGGTGGTTAGGTTAAGCACTCTGTGTGCGTGAATCGCGGTATGAAGCGTGGGTAAATTTCTTTTTATAAAATTGTTTATAACATTATTATTTATTATTTTTATCACGCATTAGTATGTTAGGGTGCTTTATGTGTGAGTTATATTGCAAATCCAGTAATTTTATAAATGTTATAGCGTACTCTACAATTTTTATCCTCTTGATTATTTTACCTTTTACTTTATTGTTTTATTTATATATTATATTTATTATTTTTACTCTTTAATTTTTATTTATATCAGTTATATTTGCTTTTAATTGTATGATCTCTTCTTGTCACTTTTATTTCTATCACTTGTATTCTTTTACATCTATTTGTATTGTTTATTTTTTACCTTATTTATTTTTATTTTCTACTATTTTTGTTTTATTGATAAAACATTTGTTCTATATTTTCTCATTGCTTCGTAATGTTAATAATTGTCTTTCAGTATTATAGTTGAATCGTCCTTAGCTATTCTGTATATGTTTTAGCTAATACTTTTGCCCATACTTGCTAATCATTAGTAGTACGTTTTCACTCTTATAGTGTTAAAGCATTTTTGTTATTTTCTCCTTATACTCATGTCAGATGTCGCGATGTCATAAATGTAATCGTAGGTGTAGTGTCTGCAATAAGACTTTTCACCCGGGTTGCGTTGCTAGTTTTATAGCTAAAAAGTCCTCGGAAACGTGCTGCGTGCGCTCTTTTACCATAGCTGACCATAATTATCAAAACCTAATGAGTCTATCTCATCACGCCGTTCTAATAATTTTGACTTAAGGCGTGATATCGCGCTAAATACGTGCGTAAATTCTTCCTTATCTGATAATAATCTACGACATCACACTATCAATATGGCGCAAAATATGACACATAATACGTCCAACTTGGGCATACACTCTCAATTGCTTCATCGTCTCAGGCGATGAGTGATGTCCAATTAATAGGTTTTCCACAAAACTGGGCTAGTATCTCTGATTCAGATAAAATGACCCATATTTTTGCCGCTCTATCAAAAAATCACTCCACCATTGTTAATGCGCTTAGCTCTTTGAAATCTCTGTTAAATCAAAATTCGGAACGCTTAGATGCTATAGAATATCGAATATCTGTGCAACCAAATTCTCGGGTGGTCGTAAATTTGCGGTATAATGTGTGTTTAAATTTTCTTTTTATAAAACGCTATAACATTATTGTTCATTATTTTTGATCACGTATTGGCATGTTAGGTGGTTAGGTTAAGCACTCTGTGTGCGTGAATCGCGGTATTGAAGCGTGGGTAAATTTCTTTTTATAAAATTGTTTATAACATTATTATTTATTATTTTTTATCACGCATTAGTATGTTAGGTGCTTTATGTGTGAGTTATATTGCTTTGTGTGTGTGAATTTTGCGGTGGAATAGTGTGATGTGTGCTTAAATTCTCTAAAAAAAAAAAAAAAAACTACTAATTTTCAATATTATTATTTCACGGTCACAAGTATATCATGTTTATTTATTATAATTTATAGCGTCATTCGTTTCTATTGGCAACTGGAATAAGTTTGGTTTTTGTGTGCAAGTGTCAGCATGAGTGTGTAATGATTGTACCTTTTATTGTACCTTTTTATTTTTTAATTTTTGTTATCTTCGCGCGATTTTTTACGTAAATAGCCCAAATGTTTTATGTATAATAATATCGGTCTCTCCGAACCAAATGCTTTACTTTTAGAATAAAGCAGGCCTATCGTACTCTTTGTCCACTATGGTTGGTGGAATTTCCCAGAGCACGGCCTTTTAAAATAATTAAAAGCGTTTCGTCCTCGATCTCCAGCTTGGACTCCTCAGTAAGGAACTGGAGATCTTACCTTAGACGCCTGTCGCAAGATGATATGCGACGCCAGCAAGATGTTCTGCGGCTATATATATATAGAAAACAGACGACGATCTCTCCAACGAGTGTAGAGAGATAGTCGTCTCCCTCTGGTGGTGGGAAAAGCCACCAGCCAGAGCGCGAATTTTTAGACCGTATCGCGAGTTATTTGTTACAAAATTTTAACGTTCGGTAATATGTATATGTATAATAATATCGGTCTCTCCGAACCAAATGCTTTACTTTTAGAATAAAGCAGGCCTATCGTACTCTTTGTCCACTATGGTTGGTGGAATTTCCCAGAGCACGGCCTTTTAAAATAATTAAAGGCGTTTCGTCCTCGATCTCCAGCTTGGACTCCTCAGTAAGGAACTGGAGATCTTACCTTAGACGCCTGTCGCAAGATGATATGCGACGCCAGCAAGATGTTCTGCGGCTATATATATAGAAAACAGACGACGATCTCTCCAACGAGTGTAGAGAGATAGTCGTCTCCCTCTGGTGGTGGGAATGGACACGTGAGGGCAACATCAATGTTCGCTCATCTGATAACACTGAAGCTATTGTCATCTCAACACAACAGGATTTGGATAGATTACAGTGACTAGTCATTCCTATAAAACCCCCACTAATGACTGTACTTCCAAATCATCACTTAATTCATATTAGTCACCTTAACGTAAACTCACTTAAATCTCACTTAGATATGATTAAGTTTTTATTACATAAGAAATCAATTGACGTGTTATCACTATCTGAAACTTGGCTTACTCCTAATCAGCATACATCCCAGCTCGACATTGATGAATATCATTTGATTAGGAATGATCGTAATATTCGCTCTACCCATGGGAAGCGAGAGTTCGTTCAAGGTGGTGGAATGGCGTTTTATATTCGTAAATATATTCCATTCAAAATTTTGGCTCAGTCCTCTCATACTGATATTAACATGACCGAGTATTTATTGTCTAATTGTCACCCGGCCTTGCTCAAAAAATTCTTGCTGTCACTGTATACCGACGTCCCAAAGCCATGTACTGTCTGCTATGTTTGATGCACTAGCTTATCACTTGCACTTGTACTCTGATGTCTTACAGATGGACGATCTCAACTCAGACCTATGTTCCGACAATTATTACGCTCAACAACTACGCAATCTTGTAACAGATTATAATCTTTACATCATTCCTTTTGGAGCCACTCACCATCGTGACAATTCAGACACTTGGCTGGACGTAATTATAGTCAATGATGGCGACAACATTTTATCGTATAGTAAATCTAAAACCCCTTTTATAAATTATTATGATGTTTTGTACATTGAATATAAATTGAGTCACCCACCTGTTGCAGGTTTGCCACTTTCTACACGTAATTTTCGAAACTTTGATGTCAATATTTTTTCTGATATGCTAAAGCAGGGCCTTGATTACTGCCATAGTCTTTTTGTGGCGAATTCGGACGTAAATTTAGTTCTCAATAATTTCTCATCATGTGCACTGACTGCGCTTGATGTGTGTGCTCCACATATGAAGCGTATTCTTAAAAGGCGCCCTATCCCCTGGTTCACTGAAGAGTTGCGTTGTAAGTGCAGAGAGGGAGAGATATAAAAAAGCTAAACGTACTCGCTCCAGCTCTCTTCTGAGCCAATACAAAGTGATGCGTAGGGTGGTGAAACAGGCCATAATCAACGCGCGGGATGGGTACTTGGTAGATGCCCTCTCATTGTCTACTGATTCGGCCGGATATTGGAGAGTCTTACGCAATCATGGCCTACTAAAGGCTTCTTCGGATTCACCTCTGAAGTTCTTTGACGTAGATGAATTGAATCAATATTACTCATTAGTTGCTTGTCGTCACCCATCGTGCTCCTCATCAGACCTAGCCATTATTATCGACTTCTCTTCGCATAATGAATCGACGGCTTCTTCATTTCAACACGTAAACTGCTCACAGGTATTAAGTGCTATGAAGAGGTGTTTGCCAAAATCTCGAAGTCGAAGCAACGACGGGCTTTTTTTAAAGTTCTTTGCTGATGTTTTTGATTTGATTGCTCCGTTTCTTGTCGATATATTCAATGCCTCATTTGATCAGTGTACTTACCCTGATGTATGGAAAAGATCGGCCATTTTACCTCTTAGCAAGGTGAGCACTCCAAGATCACCGGCGGATACGCGTCCTATTGCTCTGTTGCCACATTTTGACAAGGTGTTTGACGTTATTGCTACATCGCAGTTAACGGATTACCTTGAATCCACATTTCGTCTCTCGCCTTATCAATCGGCTTATCGTAGTGGTTTTAGCACTATGTCTGACTTATTGAAGGTTACGGATGATATCCGTCGTGGTTTTGAGGATGGGCTGCTAACAGTCATGGTCCTCTTCGATATGTTCAGAGCGTGTGATTCTATTAACCACGCCACCTTCTTAGCGCGTTTAAATTCGTTAGATTTTTCACCAAATGCAATTAAATGGCTTCACTCTTATCTATCTGGCCGCAGTCAAGCTACCCTTGGTGTCGATAATCAGCCGTTTTTGTACCTACCTGTGACATCTGGGGTTCCGCAAGGCTCTACCCATGCCCTATTATATTTTTAATTTACATTGACTCGATCATGAGAGTAGTGAAGCATGCAAAACCTATGATATTTGCCGATGACTTCTATTTACAGTTCAAACTATCTGATATGGAATTATGCTTTGCTAAGCTAAACGAAGACATAGCGGCAATTGAGAGTTGGGTCGATTCAAATGGTCTACAATTGAATGTATCAAAAACCAAAGTCATCATATTTGCAACTACCCAGATGTCACGGCTGCTAAACAGAGTCCGGCCCCCGTCGATCATAGTCCAGGGCACGCCAATCCCTTTCTCTAATAAGGTTGAGTGTTTGGGTATTATTCTTTCCTCTGATCTATCATGGAGTGCACATGTTGCTAGGATCTCATCTTCCATCCACAAAACCCTGTATCGTCTCAGGTATATGGGCTCTGCTTTGCCTATTAAAACACATACAAATGTTAATAATTAGTTCTACGTACCTTATTCATTCAAATCAATCTTCAATCCTCTTCTTTGTTAGCTTGAAAACTTGAAAATAATCAAACAACGGTGTTGGCGATTGTCGGCTGCCTTGTCGGATGCGTGACCATTGCCGAAAGCGCGGATGTTGCCGAACACGCGCGGCGCGACTTACCGAAGTGGTCACGTGATGTCTAGCTCGTTTCGCAGTGTCAGTATTATTAGTGGGGATAGCCCTTTACAAATTGTCAGGACATCACGGTAAAAATTATATTGTTATTTCCCCACAAATATTACAGTCTGTAAAAATTACTATACAAAACTTTAATTTTTCTAGGTGTTTTCTGTATAAAAATCGCCCGACTGTTTGTTTGTTTTGAATTTATGAATACCGTCATTGTAATTTTTATAGGTTTATTTTTCTCCGTGTAGAGGGATTTTTAACAACTTATACATCTTAGCTAATTATAAGTTTTTGTCAATCATTGTATATATTTATTAATCAGTAACATCATTATTCACTTGAAACATTAATGAAGTAACACAAAAGAACCTGCATGCTATATATAGTAAAAAATTGAAAAATCATTTAAATGTGTCAATGAAAAGTTGTCGAGAACTAACAGTTTAATAGCAGGTTGATAGACAGTGTCTTTTGTAGTTTTTATATAGGGATTAACATAAAATATATTTTGTTTCAATTTGTATAAATATTTGGAAACATTGAAAGATAATGTCGAGTGCTGTTTCAAATATTATTTAAGCATTATTTTTTAAATATCTTTAACAATGTAGCCTGCTATATATTTCCATGAGTGCGAAGAGCTTTGACACTTATTAATTAAACTTATTACATTAGAAAGTACTGAATACATCACAATGAAATCGGCAAGTATTTTTATAATAACAATTCATAATATATGATAGCTTCGTATAATCTGAATGGACTTCTCAGTTACTCGAGTAATATAATTTTGTACTATTTATTTCCAATGACTGGAGTTATAGTGAATTTCACCATGTTTAAACAATTATTAATTTGTATCCTCTATACTGGAGTCACTGGGAAGTCTATTGAGATTATAAGCAAGCTTTCTTATATATGTAAAGTTTTTATTTTACTTCATGAATATATGCTCTCAAGAGACTTTGTGGCAAATAATTAAAAGTAAAACAAACCAATTGATAACGATTCATCACATATGATACCTTGCGTATAATCTGAATGGACTTCTCAGTTACTCGTATATAATAAATGATATATTAGTTGGGAATTAATTGCATTACCCAATATTTTACCAGTACTGTCAACAATTGCTATGCCAGTGACATCGCAACTTGTTTCTATTCCAAGTACAGTGGGTGCTTTATGTTGTGTACTATAATTTCTTATTAATTTAATGTTTAAGGTTTTATTATTGCACAAGTTTCTTGAAAGTCGCCCAAAAATTCTGATAACATTGCTTGTCTGATGCATTACTTAACCTAAAGTCGATTAATTTCTATAAACATTAATTATTATTAGTCATTACAAATAATCAATAAATAATATTTAATTAACTAAAACTTGTAGTTTTTCTAAAAAATTTAATAAAAGTTTATTCTTGGTTTAGTTGTACTTAATGTTGTTCGGTGGATTAAAAATTTACGTATCAAAATGCGTGGCAACTGAGAGTAGCAGTATTAGCAGTATATATATATATTGTAACAGGGTTGGTATTGCACGTCAGGAGGGTTATACTCGTCCTGTGCATATATTCAATGCACAGGAAATCACCACAATACCGAGATCAGCTGTCTCACCATACAGCTGGTAAATCGGTAAAATCACCTTTCGGGATGACCGGAGCTAGCCTCAAGCTCCGAGTGACGTTGTTGGCCCTGTGTACAATGTATGCTTTTACCTAGTACACACTTATTCTTCCTCGATACTCGTGCTCGGCTCCTCAGATGTGTGTCGTGCGAAGCAATGCACGACACCCGCGGGGCATGGCGGTATTCGCCTTCGGGGATAGGGAGTGATCACTGGCTAACTAAATATTACTCGAAGTTGAAGATAAAGAGTTAATTTATTGAAAAGGAAATAAAGTGAAAAATACTACAATAATATGAGCCAAGGCAAGGTTAATCCTTGGCTCAAAACAAATAAAGTTATTCGCGTAATCTGTAAAAATATAAAATACACGGTTGTGTATGTGTGTGTGCGCCCGCCGGAATATACGTGTCGAGACACGCCGTCTCGACATACTCGGGGAACGCGGTTAGGTTTGCCAGGTACGGGTTACCTGGCTTCGCAGCAAATATTGCCGAGTTGCGATCGCGTCGGAGTGTGAAGCACTCCGGTTTGTCGTACGCGTGATCTATTGAGCGAGAGAGAGCGTCGCGACGAGAGCGGCTAACCTCTCGTATGGGTTGCGCGTCGCGATGCCGATCTTCGCTCGCGTTTCGGCGGTGATAAACACGGTGGCCAGGACTTACTTTGTATTCGTCGGTGATCCTGGGGAACGGCGCGTGTCTCTCTTCCGTCGTCCTCTCGGCTACACGTTTCTTCTCTCTCTCTCTCCTTCGCTTTCGTCGCTCGAGGGTCGGCACTTTGCAAGGCCCTTTTGGTCGCTCCTTGTGGTCTCTCTCATCGGCGAGACGATACTGCCGGTGTGTCGTACACGCCGGCTCCCCGACGCGCCCGCGCATGCGTCTTACGCGTCTTCGACGGTAAACTTCCCATATACCATGCTCTGACCTTTCCTAGACGCGTCAGGATGTGGTTAGGGGTCTGATACTGAATGAAATCGCTTCATTTCACGATTTCGATAGCCAGGGGATCTTTACCCTGGTGATCTGGTCCTGACTCAGATTTGTCAGGAGCTATCGGCTCTTTCTGACTTAGCTAATGGTGGTTCGACCGACTGAGGCCTGTACATAGGTTATGTATCCCCTGCCAAACACACACAAAATATCGTTGGTGCTCTTTCATCTTTTCGACGGCGAACTCGTTGAATCGAGTTCAGTATTGATATCCGTCCACGTCAACAAATTATTTATATAGTGATTTATACATTTTTCACTGTCGCTTCGCTTGCGCGCGCGTCTTTCTACGGACTACCGATGATCCTGATCTCTCGAGTACGGATTCGACGTCATTAGTTCCTACACCGCGTTTCACTATGCTCTTCTCGTGGGGTCTCGCGACGGTTTTTGCGGATTTTCGCGGACGGCCGCGCTTTCGTACGTTCGGCGTTTTGACTCTCGCAGGAGTCCGCACGCAATTTGGTGACTGTACGCTCGCATGGGGCGGGTCACGCGTCGCCCCCTCTTTCACGACGTCCCTCGGCGGATGTTCTCCTTCATCTACCTCGAGATCCGGTGAAACGCAGTGTTTGAGGTGTTCGGCGTGTGCCAAGTCAATCACCTTACCTTCTTTATCCAACAACGTATAAGTATTGGATCCTGGTTGGCCTATTATAATATACGGACCTGTCGCCTTCGGAGCCAGCTTAGCCGAAATACCTTGAGCTGCTGAGGACAGGGCTCTATTCTTGTTCCACACCAGATCTCCTATGGTGAAAGGTGTGTCCCTCCTTTTGGCGTTATAATAGCTCGCTTGTCGCTCATGTTGTTGATCTGAGCGTGCGGCTGCAGACTCATGTATTTCTTTGAGCTTTTTAAGTCGCTCTTGCCACAGCTCTATTTTACCGCGCTGCTCCTCTCCAATGGTACCGGGAGGCATAGGCTGTCGTCCGTAATTTAACATTGCCGGAGTTGTACCCGTAGACTCGTGTACGGTGTTGTTCAGCGAGAATACAAGCTCCGGTAGTTTCTCGTCCCAGGTATTGTGGTTTTCCTCTATGAAAGCCACAATCCTGGTTTTCAATGTTTGATTGACACGTTGAACCGGGTTCGCGTTGGGAAAATATGGCGGAGTGGTGATATGATGTATCCCCACCTCTTGTAGGTATTCGTCGACGGCCTTATTCTTGAATTCGGTACCGTTATCCGACAAAAATACCTCAGGAGTACCAAACCGTAAAACTATTCTCTCTTTGAACTCCTTGAGAATGGTTTTCGCGTTGGCTTTACGAATTGGTATACACGCTGCCCACCGGGTGAATAGATCCAAGAATACGAGGATGTATTCGTATCCGCCCTTGCTTCGTAAAACGGTCCGGTGATATCCCCTGCCACGACTTGCCAGGGAGTTCGATCGTTCGTTTTCCCATCAGTCCTGCAGGTGGTCGCTGATCCACCTTGCATTGTTGCCAGACGAGACAGCGGCGCACGTAGTCGTAATAACCTGGCCAGTAGTAATACTTAGCCAGACTGGCAAACGTCTTCTCACGTCCAGCATGGCCAGACGTAGGAGAGTCGTGGCTTTCCTCGAGGACCGCTTTTCGATGTTCCTTTGGAATCACTAACTTCCACGCGTCCTCGTATCCGAGTGTTTCATCGATTAACTCGTTTGGCTTGTGGAAGTATAGTCGTCCTCCGACACACTTCCAACGATGAAAACCCCTTGGACTGGATTTTACCCGGTTCAGCCAATTCTGAAACCACTCGTCTCGGGACTCCTCTACCCAAGATATTGCGTCGATGGCGAGGGCCTCCTCCTCGCTCATCTGCGATAGCGCGTCGGGTAGGTAGTTCAGGGCGCCCTTTCGATACTCCACATCAAAGCTGTGTCCCTGCAACTCTAGTGCCCATCGCGCTAATCTACCCGTTTGGCTGTGTAAGCTACGCAGCCAACGTAAGCTATTGTGGTCGGTTATAACGCGAAAATGATAGCCTTCTATATAAGGTCTATATTTACCAATCGCCCATATAACCGCCAGGCACTCTCGTTCCGTAACGCTATAATTGCGTTCGGCTTGGTTTAACGTCCTACTGGCGAATTCCAGTACTCTCTCTTCTCCATTAATCACCTGGAGAAGTACTGCAAAACTTTAAAAGAAGTACTAAAACTTAATAAAACTTTCTTCTTAAATAAATAAATTTTTGTATTAATTTATAGAACTATTTATAACATTTTAGCGGCATATAAATAAAAACCTGTTTCTTCCATTTCTCCCGTAATTCGTAATTTGCACCCTCTTTCAAAATTTGCGTTTTAATCCATAATTATATCCAATTTATTTTTCCTTTACAGAGCCCAAATATTTATTTTGATTATTATAAACAAATTCATTCCTTAAATATCCTTCTGTTTCTAATAAATACATACTTGTTTATTTAAAATATTGTTTTACATAAATATACATTATCTACTCACTTATATATGAGAGATTCCACAGAACTTTTGACTTTAAGGTCAAAAGAAAATTGAAAATTTATTTTAAAGGCACATCGTTGAAACTTATCGAACCATTTCTAAATAACAGTAGTAGCATAAAAAACATGAGGCTCCTCATTTTTTAAAAAAATTTTTTTGTAAAAAATCAAAAACAATTATTATAATGTAAAACGTACTACTTTTCATCAAAAAAATAAAATTTTACATTTTTCTTTCAAATTTAAGGTAAAATGTTAAAAAATTTGATAAAATAAGTAGCATAATATGTGTTGGAAAGAAAAATTTTGTAACACAAAAATATCATTATAATAAAATCTTATTTTAAGCAATTAATAATTTTTCAAACCAAAGAAATGTAACAAAATATATAATATATACAAACATTGTAACTAATACAAAGATTTTTTGAATTATAATTCCTACCTTTAATTTAAGTTCCATTAATGTGTGTGTATTTGTGTTTAAGTATTACAATTACAAATATTTACTATAAGATGATTAAACACCTTATTTTCTCGGAAAGTACGAATTTCATTCTGTTACATTTTTCGTAAGTTCGTTTCAGGCAAACAAAGAAGAATTTTATGTAAAGTATTTTAAAACATTTAATAAAAAGTGTCTTCTATTGATCGTCACGAACCAATGGTGTTTACAGATGTTTATTTAAGTTACAAAAATATGCCGACGTTTCGGACGTTTTTACGCCGTCCCTTTTCAAGGCTAAAAAAATTAATAATTTACAAAATATATAGATTAATACCCAATAGTGAAATATTTACATCGATGTCACAAACAAATCATAACTCACCAAATTCTAACAAAACTCAAAAAAACCACATATCACTCGTGTAAATCTCGCAAAAGCCACTCTTCATTGTTACATATACATTTTATAAAAATTCAACGCATCACGTTTAATTCTCGAATTAAAAACAATAATCTTCAGTAATACCATTAAAAAAACAATTTAAAAACCTTTTTGCTAATTTTCACCACCCACGCTGTTGTCTCCAGAACACATTGTTTAAAAAATATATATATATATCTATATACATAGGACCTCCCCGAAGGGAGTCCTAAGTCACAATTAAACTTCATAAAGTCTCCAGACTCGTGCCCAACCTTCCATCAATACATTTTACAGCATACACATACATACACACACATATACATACATGTACATATACACAACATACATATATACATACGTATATTCGCCCCATACATCAATAAATCCAACCAACGAAAGAGGGGAACATTTTGTATTACGAGGCTAAGTCGAGTCGAGAGCTCCTGCGTATCAGGCGAACATGCGCCGCGGAGAAGTGGCACGCTCCGTCAATCTTAATACTGCCGGGATTCCCCGGATCGCTCCGAAACTTAACGCGAGTCGCCCAACCTCCTCACTACACATAGTACGCTAATACTGAGAGCCAGTTGTTCTCAAGCCAACAAACGCAATGGAGAGCATAAAAACATTTATAACAGTTAAACAATATTAATTACAATATAGCTTCACAGTATTCAACGCTTCTTTATACATATTCTTCAAAAAATTCACATCTTCTATACGGTTAAGTGTGTTATCGTGTGTATATATATTCAGCATCTCCGAAAACATTCGTTTTTTCATGTTATTCTCGATATCAATGATAGAAACCTTATTAAAATCAATCCTGTGGTTAGTATTTCTCTTATGGACCGCTAATGCAGATCTTTCACTTTCATTGCGTACATCATTCTTATGCTCTCGAATTCGTGATTTTAATTTACGTTTACTCGTGCCAATGTATTGCGCTGTACAGTCTTTACAAGGTATTTTATAGACAATATTGCACATCTCCTGTTTTTCATTTTTATCCTTGCCTAATTTTATAATATTGCTAAATTTATTGATCATGCGGTTTATTGGTAGAAAATCAAACTTTTTTATGAGTACATTGAGGCACGGTGTTAAATCCTTAATAAAAGGTAAAACAACCTTTGGTCTCAAAATTAAATTTCTTTTTATAATGTTATTATTTATTAAAATATCATTAGCATTATGTAAAAGTGACAATCGTTTTTTAATGAATTTATTTATGAAGTCAAATGGATAATTGTTATTAAGTAAAAAGTTACGCACTAGCACAATATTGCCATCATGAAAAATCGAATCCGATAATAAAACGGCCTTGTCAACCAAGTTATAAACCATTGCTATTTTTTGGGAACGTGGGTGATGTGAAAAGTAATTGAGATAACGTCCAGAAGCTGTGTCTTTACGGTACCAATTTGTCTTGCAAATAGCATCATCGAATCTATGTATTTTTAAATCAAGAAACGGTAATTCTTTATTTATTTCAGTTTCCACTGTAAATTTTATAGGTTCACAATAGCTATTGAAGGCGTTCAATATCAGATCGATCTTCTCATGATTGACAATTAATATCGTGTCGTCTACATACCTTTTGTACAAAACAATATCCTTTTTGAAATCTTTTAAACAACAATTTTCTAAATCTTCTAATACCATGTCCGCAAACCACGGACTTGTGCAAAAGCCCATAGGAGCTCCCATACATTGTTTGTAAATTTTATTATTAAATTGTAAGAAAGTTGAGTCCAAAAGTTGCTCTATCCCCTCCAAGAATTCATCTTTAACAATAGGAATATTACTCTCTATAAATTTCCATTTTTTAGAAACTGCTCGTATAATTAAATCTCTCGGTAAATTTGAAAAAAGTGAGACAACGTCAAACGATACTAATCTGTAATTTCCAGGCACAATTAGTTTGTCAATGATCTTTTTTAATTCTATACTATTTTTAATATTTGATGCTGGTTTTGGGACATACTTATTAAATAATTTACTAATTGCTTTATCAAAGGCATACGTAGGGCTATTTATAGCTGAAACAATGATCCGTATAGGTAAATCTACTTTATGTATTTTAATTAGCCCATACGCTTTCGGAATGTTTGTGTTGTCTAATTTTTGTTTAACGCTGTCAAAACAATTTTCTTTTTCAAAAACTTCCTTTTCTTCCCAATCTCTTATTAAACGTTGAATTTTAATTTGTAATTGTCTTAGCGGGCATTTTTCAATAACTTTATAATATTTCCCATCATTCAAAGATGTCTCCATTTTTTCATTATATTTCTCTTTTTCTATGATAACGCTAACCGCACCTTTATCTGCTTTCGTAAACATCACGTCTTGGTTACTTTTTAAAAATTTACATGTATCATTATAATTATGTAAGATGATTCTATCCGTATATTCCATGTGTCTCTTTCTTTTTATAAATTTATTTATACTATCAATTAGTTCCGTTTTTAATTTTTCATTGCGTGAGTACGTTGCTTTAATATTCTTATCGTCATATGTATTATCATTATTATCATACTGAGACTGGATGTGAAATTCAATGTCTTTAAGTATTTCAAAAGCAGTAAATTTATTAATATTAGAAGTAAAATTAAATTTTTCACCAAGACGTAATGTATCACGGACCGCAAGAGGAATCTCCTTATCTGTGGTATTAACCACCCATTTTTCTCTAATATCCACATTGTCATCCACAATCTCATTGACATTCGTATTTTTATAAAACCTTCCTTCAAAACGCGCATCTCTGTTTTTTAAATTATTGATCTTTCGGAGTTTTATGTTCGTTTGTTTCTTATGAAAAATATCCAAAATGTATGAATAGTACCTTTCAAATTTTTTTATAAGTAAATCACCTATTCTATTTTCTATAATGTTAATCATACTTTTTATTTCTTTATCTAAATATTTAAGATGGACATTAAAATCTCTAATCTCCAAATTAAGAATCTTTTTAGTAATGAACGTTGATAGATTATTCGATTTTTTTCTAATTAATCTAGAGTGAAACGAAATATTTTTCATAAAAAACTCAAATCTTTTTATGTGATTCGGAGTGAGTTCGAGCATTCTGCATTCTAAGAGAAATTTTAAATGATTCTGTGAAGTGATCTGATTTTTTAATAATTTAGTCAATTTTATAAAAAGATTATAAGTTGAATTGTCAAAACTACGGTAAATCAGATTGAGAATATATGATAGATTGAATTTACTTTGAGAGTCTAATGCAGATATAAGAGTTTGTTTATAGTCACGCTTAGTCAAATCATCGTGTGAGTTCGTTGAACCATCGGAGGGTGTTGTTCTGCGTAGTGTCATCGACCTCGTCTGTGTATATTCAGCCATGTCTCCTACTTCTCGTATTCATGTATTATAAACAGCATATAAGTGATCCAATGCCAAAGTATATTGTTTAAATGAATCTATCGTTCGTTCAAGTAATGTTTAATAAAAAGTGTCTTCTATTGATCGTCACGAACCAATGGTGTTTACAGATGTTTATTTAAGTTACAAAAATATGCCGACGTTTCGGACGTTTTTACGCCGTCCCTTTTCAAGGCTAAAAAAATTAATAATTTACAAAATATATAGATTAATACCCAATAGTGAAATATTTACATCGATGTCACAAACAAATCATAACTCACCAAATTCTAACAAAACTCAAAAAAACCACATATCACTCGTGTAAATCTCGCAAAAGCCACTCTTCATTGTTACATATACATTCTATAAAAATTCAACGCATCACGTTTAATTCTCGAATTAAAAACAATAATCTTCAGTAATACCATTAAAAAAACAATTTAAAAACCTTTTTGCTAATTTTCACCACCCACGCTGTTGTCTCCAGAACACATTGTTTAAAAAATATATATATATATCTATATACATAGGACCTCCCCGAAGGGAGTCCTAAGTCACAATTAAACTTCATAAAGTCTCCAGACTCGTGCCCAACCTTCCATCAATACATTTTACAGCGTACACATACATACACACACATATACATACATGTACATATACACAACATACATATATACATACGTATATTCGCCCCATACATCAATAAATCCAACCAACGAAAGAGGGGAACATTTTGTATTACGAGGCTAAGTCGAGTCGAGAGCTCCTGCGTATCAGGCGAACATGCGCCGCGGAGAAGTGGCACGCTCCGTCAATCTTAATACTGCCGGGATTCCCCGGATCGCTCCGAAACTTAACGCGAGTCGCCCAACCTCCTCACTACACATAGTACGCTAATACTGAGAGCCAGTTGTTCTCAAGCCAACAAACGCAATGGAGAGCATAAAAACATTTATAACAGTTAAACAATATTAATTACAATATAGCTTCACAGTATTCAACGCTTCTTTATACATATTCTTCAAAAAATTCACATCTTCTATACGGTTAAGTGTGTTATCGTGTGTATATATATTCAGCATCTCCGAAAACATTCGTTTTTTCATGTTATTCTCGATATCAATGATAGAAACCTTATTAAAATCAATCCTGTGGTTAGTATTTCTCTTATGGACCGCTAACGCAATGAAAAATTAAAAACGGAACTAATTGATAGTATAAATAAATTTATAAAAAGAAAGAGACACATGGAATATACGGATAGAATCATCTTACATAATTATAATGATACATGTAAATTTTTAAAAAATAACCAAGACGTGATGTTTACGAAAGCAGATAAAGGTGCGGTTAGCGTTATCATAGAAAAAGAGAAATATAATGAAAAAATGGAGACATCTTTGAATGATGGGAAATATTATAAAGTTATTGAAAAATGCCCGCTAAGACAATTACAAATTAAAATTCAACGTTTAATAAGAGATTGGGAAGAAAAGGAAGTTTTTGAAAAAGAAAATTGATTTGACAGCGTTAAACAAAAATTAGACAACACAAACATTCCGAAAGCGTATGGGCTAATTAAAATACATAAAGTAGATTTACCTATACGGATCATTGTTTCAGCTATAAATAGCCCTACGTATGCCTTTGATAAAGCAATTAGTAAATTATTTAATAAGTATGTCCCAAAACCAGCATCAAATATTAAAAATAGTATAGAATTAAAAAAGATCATTGACAAACTAATTGTGCCTGGAAATTACAGATTAGTATCGTTTGACGTTGTCTCACTTTTTTCAAATTTACCGAGAGATTTAATTATACGAGCAGTTTCTAAAAAATGGAAATTTATAGAGAGTAATATTCCTATTGTTAAAGATGAATTCTTGGAGGGGATAGAGCAACTTTTGGACTCAACTTTCTTACAATTTAATAATAAAATTTACAAACAATGTATGGGAGCTCCTATGGGCTTTTGCACAAGTCCGTGGTTTGCGGACATGGTATTAGAAGATTTAGAAAATTGTTGTTTAAAAGATTTCAAAAAGGATATTGTTTTGTACAAAAGGTATGTAGACGACACGATATTAATTGTCAATCATGAGAAGATCGATCTGATATTGAACGCCTTCAATAGCTATTGTGAACCTATAAAATTTACAGTGGAAACTGAAATAAATAAAGAATTACCGTTTCTTGATTTAAAAATACATAGATTCGATGATGCTATTTGCAAGACAAATTGGTACCGTAAAGACACAGCTTCTGGACGTTATCTCAATTACTTTTCACATCACCCACGTTCCCAAAAAATAGCAATGGTTTATAACTTGGTTGACAAGGCCGTTTTATTATCGGATTCGATTTTTCATGATGGCAATATTGTGCTAGTGCGTAACTTTTTACTTAATAACAATTATCCATTTGACTTCATAAATAAATTCATTAAAAAACGATTGTCACTTTTACATAATGCTAATGATATTTTAATAAATAATAACATTATAAAAAGAAATTTAATTTTGAGACCAAAGGTTGTTTTACCTTTTATTAAGGATTTAACACCGTGCCTCAATGTACTCATAAAAAAGTTTGATTTTCTACCAATAAACCGCATGATCAATAAATTTAGCAATATTATAAAATTAGGCAAGGATAAAAATGAAAAACAGGAGATGTGCAATATTGTCTATAAAATACCTTGTAAAGACTGTACAGCGCAATACATTGGCACGAGTAAACGTAAATTAAAATCACGAATTCGAGAGCATAAGAATGATGTACGCAATGAAAGTGAAAGATCTGCATTAGCGGTCCATAAGAGAAATACTAACCACAGGATTGATTTTAATAAGGTTTCTATCATTGATATCGAGAATAACATGAAAAAACGAATGTTTTCGGAGATGCTGAATATATATACACACGATAACACACTTAACCGTATAGAAGATGTGAATTTTTTGAAGAATATGTATAAAGAAGCGTTGAATACTGTGAAGCTATATTGTAATTAATATTGTTTAACTGTTATAAATGTTTTTATGCTCTCCATTGCGTTTGTTGGCTTGAGAACAACTGGCTCTCAGTATTAGCGTACTATGTGTAGTGAGGAGGTTGGGCGACTCGCGTTAAGTTTCGGAGCGATCCGGGGAATCCCGGCAGTATTAAGATTGACGGAGCGTGCCACTTCTCCGCGGCGCATGTTCGCCTGATACGCAGGAGCTCTCGACTCGACTTAGCCTCGTAATACAAAATGTTCCCCTCTTTCGTTGGTTGGATTTATTGATGTATGGGGCGAATATACGTATGTATATATGTATGTTGTGTATATGTACATGTATGTATATGTGTGTGTATGTATGTGTATGCTGTAAAATGTATTGATGGAAGGTTGGGCACGAGTCTGGAGACTTTATGAAGTTTAATTGTGACTTAGGACTCCCTTCGGGGAGGTCCTATGTATATAGATATATATATATATTTTTTAAACAATGTGTTCTGGAGACAACAGCGTGGGTGGTGAAAATTAGCAAAAAGGTTTTTAAATTGTTTTTTTAATGGTATTACTGAAGATTATTGTTTTTAATTCGAGAATTAAACGTGATGCGTTGAATTTTTATAGAATGTATATGTAACAATGAAGAGTGGCTTTTGCGAGATTTACACGAGTGATATGTGGTTTTTTTGAGTTTTGTTAGAATTTGGTGAGTTATGATTTGTTTGTGACATCGATGTAAATATTTCACTATTGGGTATTAATCTATATATTTTGTAAATTATTAATTTTTTTAGCCTTGAAAAGGGACGGCGTAAAAACGTCCGAAACGTCGGCATATTTTTGTAACTTAAATAAACATCTGTAAACACCATTGGTTCGTGACGATCAATAGAAGACACTTTTTATTAAACATTACTTGAACGAACGATAGATTCATTTAAACAATATATTTTAAAACATGTTTTTTAAAAGGTTAATAAAAAAGAGCAATTACTTTTATAACCATTGATAACATACTATCGATGTGCTGACGAAAAGTGCGATTTTTTCAATGGGGGGCGCATACGTGTACCCAACTTTGCGAGGGTACAATTTTTTTTCTGTAAGTAGCACACTTACAAACCAAACGCGATTTTATTTGTCTGCTCAATAAGTGTCATTTTCCATAAAGAAAATTTATGAGAATAATTTATTTTTTTTTTAAGAGCTAAAAGTAAAATAAATTAGGTTTTTTTAAATAGTGGTTACGTATATTCATAAAATAAATTAATCTATGTAGGTTGAAGCACACCTCTAAAACTTTTACATTATATTCCGTGATATGTGAAGATTATATAAAAAATTATCCAAACCATTTTTAATAAAAGTTTTTTTTATATAAACCTAATAAAGCAAAAAAGTAGAGTGAGTAACACAAAGAATTAATTAAAATGCGGTAAATTATAATTTTTTTAAGTAATATATTATATATTATTAATATAATTAATAACGGTTTCTATACTTTGAGACTTTTTTCTACAAGCAATGATTTTTTTAATATGATGAAAATCATCAAATAGCATTGAAAAGTGAAAGTAACAAGAAAGTCAAAAGTTCTGTGGAATCTCTCATATCCATACAATTTTGAAATTTTAATTTAAAAAATATTTAAATTAAATGCTCGTAAATTAAAAATTTTTTAAACTTTTCAAATGTAATTCGTATTTTATATTGCCATTATTAGAATTTGAATTTTCTTTTGCCATTACTGTTTATAATAGAATTATCTTGAAAATGCAATAATTAATGTATTTAATTTTTAACCCATTGTATATATCACATATGGATATTTGGAAAAGTGTATGTTATACTTGATTAATATTTATTTTATATTCGAAAAATTGTGCATCTGCATTTAAAGCATTACATTAAATTTTAGGTCCGTTTTTATTTTTGTGTATACGTTTAAAAATTTTATGAGTTTTATCAGGAATGAGTAAAAACTAATACACATTCTTTCAAGTTATATTCACAACTTTTTTTTGTGCACGGAAAAAACACATATATTATCTATCATTGAAAAAACAATTTTAAAATATATATATATTAAATAAATATTCCGCCGCCCACACACACACACACACACACACACACACACACACACACACACACACACACACACACACACACAGGTGGCCCGTGCGCTGGCGGGCATCATGCCCAACATCGGGGGACCCCAGCAACCGCGAAGATCTCTCCTTGCCTCGGTGGTGAGCTCCGTAATTTTATACGGAGCTCCTATCTGGGCTGATGCCCTGAACAGTCACAAGAGCTTTGGTGCTCCGTGCCAGAGAGCCTGCAGGATAGCTGCGCTAAGGGTGGCCCGGGCGTACCGAACCGTATCTGACATTGTGCTCTCGGTGAGCGCGGGGACCGCCCCTTCGACCGCCTGGCAGCCGAGAGAGCTGAACGACACCGTGAGGGTGGGCGACGCGTAGAAGAGAATCGCTGCCATAACCGATGGTCATTGCGGACCGTAGAGGAGTGGCAGCGGAGATGGGACTCAGCCAGGGACGGCCGGTGGACCTACCGCATCATCCCGCGGATCCGGGAGTGGGCGAGCAGGAAACACGGCTTCGTCAGTTTCCAGCTTACCCAGGTGTTGACCGGGCACGGATGCTTCCGTAGCTACCTATTTCGTATAGGGGTCTACGGCAGCGCAGAGTGCCCGGCTTGTCCAGGGGTGGACGAAGACGTGGAACACGTCCTCCTACGGTGTCCTCGTTTCAGGGAGGAACGGGACCAGCTTCAAATCACTTGGAGCGGTCCCCTCACCCCTGAGGGCATCGGGGCGTGCCTGCTTGGCTCGCAGGAGGGATGGAACGCGGTAGTGACGCTCTGTACGTCCGTAGTGGACAGGCTGGGTCTCATCAGAAGAGACGAGGATAGAAGAGTTGCGATAGCAACAGTAGTGGGCTAATCTAGCCGTGCCTCCCCCCGCGAAGTAATGCCTTGCGGCGGTTTCCGCGGGGGAATAAAGGTAAGAAAAGAGGTGGAGTTTTAGTGGGTATGCCTATCGACATCCTTCGGTAGGAGAGTCCCACACACGGGGAGTCTCGCATGGCTCCAGTCATGGTGCATTAAGCATTTCTCCACCTCTTCGGAAAAAAGAAAAAAAAAAGAAAAAAAAAACACACACACACACACACACACAGAAACTCTCACACAGATACACACACACATATATATATAGTGATCCAGTTAAAAAATAGAATTTTGTTTTAATGTATGGAATCAGTAAATAAATACTTGAATAGTGTAGCTAAATTTGTATACTTTAGTTTCAATTAGTACCAGAGTTGTAGCCGATCAAAAAATCGAATTTTTTGAAAAAAATCGAATTTTTTGAAAAAAATCGAATTTTTTGAAAAAAAATGACTTTTTGGCCAATTTTATCACTTAATAACTCAAAATCTAACAATTTTTTTTATATACAGTAAATTTGAAAAAGTTTATAAATTTCAAGAAGAATCTGTTAAAATATTTAATTTATATTAGTTTAAAACATTTAATATAGTTATAATTAATAAAAACCTTTATAGTAAAAAAAGGGTTGTACGATCAAAAATATTTAATATCCATCCAAAAATCTAATTCATCGATGATTATAATTACCTTCAAAATGATGCAAATCTATATATAACATATATATACAAACACCAGTATCGGTACTTATGGTGACACTACGTGTTATCTTGGTGTTTTGAGGTTGTAAAACATATGTAACGACTCAGATATAAGGGGGTGAATATTAATTGATAGAATAATGCATAAAAAACCAATAACCCAAATATCCAATAACCCATATACCTAAATACCCCTCACGGGTAAAAAACCACACTTTGACCTTATAATATTAATGAAAGATTGAATCTATAACATTATAACGTCAAAGCGGGGCTCACAAAGATAATTTTCCGATTTTTTGTGTGTCGGCATAAGTACGGATACATGGTTGAATTTTCGGTGGAATTATGCTGACGTCGGCATAATTACCCCAAAGTAAGCACAATTCCCATTTCCCGTAAGAATTTGTCGGCATAAGTACCGATTGATCAATTTATATGTCATATATATATATATATATATATATGGGAGATTCCATGTGAAGTGATCCAGTTAAAAAATGGAATTTTGTTTTAATGTATGGAATCAGTAAGAAACTACTTGAATAGAGTGTAGCTAAATTTTTAGACCTGAATTTCAATTAGTACCAGAGTTGTAGCCAATCAAAAAATCGAATTTTTTGAAAAAATTGACTTTTTGGCCATGTTTATCACTTAATAACTCAAAATATAACAATTTTTTCTTATATACATTAAATTTGAAAAAGTTTATTAATTTCAAGAAGAATCAGTTGAAATATGTCATTTATATTATTTTAAAAATTTGAATATAGTTATAATCAATAAAAACCTTTATAGTAAAAAAAAGGGTTGTACGATCAAAAATATTTTATCCATCCAAAAATCTATTTCATCGATGACTGATTACCTTCAAATAAATGCAAAGTTTGAGTGCGGCAGAGCATTTCAGACAAAGTTATGGTGTTTTTAGGCAAATTTTTTAAAAAAGAGAGCGAATGCATTTTATGAAAAAAACAGACTAACCGTATACTTGCATTCAAACAATATGGCACTATTATTCCTCAATATTACTAAAATATACTATTTATTGTTAGTCACTGATACTTTTTAATCTCTAAGTTGCTTACAAACACAAAACAGTAGGTATAAGCAGTTGTACCTGTTATATAATTGGATAAATATCTGAAACTTTTTATAATTCCAATAAATCCAATTATATAACAGGTATAACTAAAAGTATCAGACTTAAATAACAACTAAATAAAAGTATCAGTAACTAACAATAAATAGTATATTTTAGTAATATTGAGGAATAATAGTGTCATATTGTTTGAATGCAAGTATACGGTTAGTCTGTTTTTTTCATAAAATGCATTTGCTCTCTTTTTTTAAGAAATTTGCCTAGAAACACCATAACTTTGTCTGAAATGCTCTGCCGCACTCATACTTTGCATTATTTTGAAGGTAATTAATCATCGATGAATTAGATTTTTGGATGGATAAAATATTTTTGATCGTACAACCCTTTTTTTTACTATGAAGTTTTTATTGATTATAACTATATTCAAAGTTTAAAAATAATATAAATGAAATATTTCAACTGATTCTTCTTGAAATTATTAAACTTTTTCAAATTTAATATATATAAGAAAAAATTGTTAGGAATTGCATTGTAAACATGGCCAAAAAGTCAATTTTTTCAAAAAATTCGATTTTTTGATTGGCTACAACTCTGGTACTAATTGAAATTCAGGTCTAAAAATTTAGCTACACTCTATTCAAGTAGTTTTTTACTGATTCCATACATTAAAACAAAATTCTATTTTTTACCTGGATCACTTCACATGGAATCTCCCACATATATATATATATATATATATATATATATGATATATATATATATATATTTGTTTGCTGGTCGTCAAGCAAATTTCACAAACGTTCCTTAGTAACCAGCAATCTAATGACTTCTTGTGTACTGGTCACTAAGAAATTTTTCTTGACGCCGATGTATCAGTCTAACCCTCAACGTCGACTTGGAATGACGTGCTGCGACGACTTAGATCAAGAGGATGAACATGGAATATTTTGGAAAAATATGTATGAATTTTCTTTCAGGTGTAAATCGGGTAATATGAAATTATTTTTAATTTCTTTTCTTTTCAAATAAATAAATAAATATAACCTAAAAATAAAGTGTAGCAAAAGTAATCCTACACTTGCGCCATACTTTGGACAAATTTGTCTCATATTTCGGCCAATAAAAAAATAATTTATAAGAATTTTGTAGGAAGTTTGGCATAACTTTTGCAAACTTCTCCCAAACTTGGAATGCTTGAGTTGTCAAGTTTGGGATATTCTTATTGTACAAGTTTGCCCAAGTTTATACAAACATAAACTTGGGCGAAGTATGGCCAAAGTTTTTGATTTTTACGCGGGTAGTTAGAAAAATATACACTTATACCTACATGAATTCCACCCCATGGGCGTTAAAGGGAAAATATATATTTTTTATTATTCATTATAACAGATAAAGATTTTCACGGGATCATTTGGACTGATGAAGAAGGTGAGTATAATTTTACTATTATATATTTTTTGCACCAGTCTGTTTTAATTAGTATTATTGGCTGCTTCAAGCGCATTAAAAAGTTCCGAAACTATCTAAGTAAAATGTTGTGATAGCTGTGCGTGCTAAGGCGTAGCACTCTGACTATCGGTTCTGAGTTCGAATTTCCATCAGGATATTTTTTCTTAATAATACCATTTCTATTTATGTCTGCTAAGCGAATTTCTAATAATAATACGCAAACATTATATTAAACATTTTTTTGAATTAGGTGCGACTAGGTTTATATTTATACATTATACAGAATTCTTTACATATACTTTAAGTAGTATGTTTTAGCGGACATTCAAGAATTATATGATAATATAGAAAACATTTTTAAAGAAATCTTTTTTATAAAAATATTAGTATACAAATACTTAAAGAATACTTTTGGATTACTTATATAATACTTCGTGCTTATTGGGTAATTTAAGTGTAAATTTGCCTATACCAAATAAAGACTTGTCTGGTCAATCAAAAAATAATTTAACTATGATTCGCCTACTTGAAAATTTAAGAAGTGATTTAGAAGATGATACTATTGATGTTATTGGTGTACCGAATGACGATCATGTATCATGTTACGCAAATTCATTAATTTAAAGATTATTAAATTGCAAATGTCTTTTGCAAAAAAGTTTTCTATATTTTGAAGATAATGCATTACATCATGCATTTAACGATTATATTTGTAAAAGAGTAGTTAAAATCAAAGATGTCAGAGATTTTGCTCATGTACAGTATAATCAACAGAGACAACAAGATGTTGCAGATCTTCTTCAGAAATCAAATAATCTACAATCTGTATTTGAATACAAACTAACTACACTTATAAAGTGTTTTAAATGTAATGAAGAAAACATTGCGAATTCATTGCCATATTTCATAGTAACACTTTCTATTCCCGAAGTCACGACAAATATAACTTTACAAGATGTTATTAATTATATATATATATAATATATAATATCGGTCTCACCGAATAAAATACTTTACTTTAGAATAAAACAGGCCTATTGTACTCTTTGCCACTGTGGTTCGTGGAATTTTCCAGAGCACGGCCTTTTTAAAAAATTATTAACCTTTTGGCTGCGGGAAAATTTTAGTACTAAACGACCTTTTATAAAATGCAAAATGTATACATGAGATCATTGGATATTTCAGGTAGAGTCCCCACCCTGACTGCTGGTCGATAAATCGACCACCCCCGCAGGCAACGTAAAGTAAAATGTAAAATTTTTTTCTTATTTTCCAGGAAAACTCTAGAGGGTATTTCTATGTAATTTCTCACACTGAACATGAAAAAAAATAGTAAAAAAATCCTAGAGATACTCTTGACCTTGAAAATCTATTTTTCAAAGTTAAATTTTTTTTCTAGAATAGATAGAATTTTTTGGCGATTTTCGTACATGGTGTCATGGACTGAATAAAAAAAAATTCTGAAAAAAATAGCTGAGGTATCATTGATCTTAAAAATTTACATTTAAGGTCGCATTCAGTTCTAAAACAAGTGCAACAAACATCTGCTACATTTGTGAAGATGTCAAGAAATATTCTGACATTCGCTCTTAGCATAATCCAGGATCAACGGCGTGGACGTGGCGAAAAGGTGATCCCATTGGGGTGCTTGATTTTCGTGAGTCCCCTTGCCTCTCACGTTTCGGGGTGCTTGATTTCCGTGAGTCCCCTTGCCTCTCACGTAGGAATGATTGGCTCTACGGTAATGTCTCTTTAGTGTGGTACTCTTCAAAGCATGGTGTTGCACATAGAGGAGTTTCACAACTAGGGTAAATGTATGTCGTTCCACGTGGAGTCTTACGCAAAGAGCACAAGTGGCATCTTCGACTTGTACCTTGCCTCGAGAAATGGCGGCCAACTAATCGAATGGGAGAGACATTGTAAGGAGAGATGCTTGCGGAAGGATCAAGTTTCAGTAATGATCTAGCAATCTGTAATCTAAATGAAGGAAATGATATAGCTTTCACGTTTCTCATTTTATACAACCCATGAGCATTGGATAGACAAAGATCAATAAGATGAAAAAAAAGCTTTCGATACCATTTCACTGTTTTTCGCACTGTTACTGTTATAGATAATTGTCTATCAACATTATCAATAACACCCATATTTTGATTATAATCGTGGACACACCTTGGCTTTATAATATCTTTATTTGGTATGTAACATTTTTTTCCAGTTGCACAGAATTCAAGTTCGTGCACAGTTGTAAGCATACGAACGCTACGTTTATTTTTCCTCCGCACTGCCATCCACACATCGTTGTGAGAGACTTGTACTTCACGTCGAACTAACTTGCTTTCAAGCTTTGGCATTCCCATTCTATTTGCTTTCACTGTACCACACATACCTGTATCACGATCGTGTAAAAATTCTGCCAAAGTGGGAGATGTATACCAATTGTCTATGTATACAACATGACCCTTATAAAAATAAGATTATAAAAAGTGAGCTACAATATCGCCAGTAACACCCAAATCAAATTTTTGATAATCAGTGTCTGCGCCAGTATAAACAATAAAACCCAACACGAATCCCGTCTTGCAGTCTACAATCATTAATAGCTTGATGCCAAAGCGATTTCTCTTCAAAGGTATTCTTTTCCTGGAGTAAGAACTGCTGAAACTTTACTTTGCATGTGTTCTATTACTGGCTTTATTTTCACTAAAGGATGATTTTCGATTTCTTCATTATTATGAAAATGTAAACATCGTAGGATGTGAATATATCACAATAAAGTGTGTAGCAAAAGATCTGTGGACCAATAACTTTGTAAATCGCGTTTTCAGACATGGCCCATTAGAATGGAAAGGCTTAGAAAAGTTTCCAATTCTGTTTTTGTGACAGGGGACCAAGCTTTCATGTGGGAAGAACGAGTTATGGGATTTTGAGTTGCGTAACGATTGGTTTCCTCCACAATTTTTTTGAGCAACGGAGAATCACAAAAGTAATTGAAATAATCAATTGGTGTATTTCCTGGAAAAGAGGTATTCGAATTTATTTCGGAGCTACCTTGAAAATCTTTGATTGATGGATAAAAATACGCGTCTTCAGACAATTCAGTTTCCTTATAAAAAAAGTCTTCCAAATTGATTTCCCCGGTGTCTTCATTTTCTGCTCCATTGTCTAAAACCTCGTTTTCTAATACTTCATTTTCTGGTTCGGACTCGCCACTACTCCAAGCTTCATGTTCAGCCATTTTATAGAAGAGAGAATATTACACTATTCAATAGTGTAATATTCAAAAAGCGAAAATAGTAAAAATTATATACTGCGCAAATCCTGGAGACTAATAAGTTATGCATGAGAAGTACCAATCTGCATCGTATTATAAATTTATAAATATGAATGAATAACAAAATAAATTAATTTTTTGAGATTAAAATATTTTTGAAGATTAGACGAGTTTCTGCAATAAGTGATGACATTTATTTCGTACCCAGTTGACGAACAACAAAGATATATGAGCAAATCCACAGAACCTTTAATTTTGGGGAAGCGGGTAATATAGTAGTAAATAAGCAGACTTAGCAACATTATAACAACGGTTTCTGGTAGAAAAAGTAATTCGATGAAGGGTCCTTATCATTTTTTTAAAGTTGTTTTCATTAGCTTTTTGTTAGAGGCTTCATAAAGTTGCATTTTTGCAAATTTGACGATGGAAGTAGTACTCATCTTCTATTTTTTAAGCTTATAGAAATTATAATTCTTTACCAAATGTTACAGAAATTTTTTTTGACAACCTACACCATCTACTCTATTAAACTAAAAGTGTTAGAATAGTGTGCCTTCATGATACAGAAAAATAAAAATCGCAACTCTTGAGGAAGTCAGTTTTTGTAAATTTAGGAAATTTTAGAATTTTGATATTATACAAAGATAAGTTTTGTTTATAGCTATTGTGACTAATATTGCTTTTTTCGATTTGCAATAAGGATTCTTATTCTTTTTTGTGCTTAGCTGTGCCTCTTTTTCTTTACTAGCAATTCTACCTTAAACTTTTCAAAATCTCGGGCCCCTAGTCTTCCAAATTTTCATTTTCGCATGGCACACTCGACATTCACAAAAAAAGCATATATAAACTATATCTCTTTACTTTTTAGTAGATTATTGAGTCATCTACGTAAAACCTCAATTGAATTTTTTGTTAATTTAGATAATATAAGCTGTATAAAAGTATAAAATTTTATACCTTTGAACTGAAGTTCAAATTGACTATACGAAATAGGTTATTTCAACAGAAAAGCTAATATAAATACGCACACACACACACACACACACACACACACACACACACACACACACACACACACACACCCGCGCGCGCACACACATACACACACATATCATTCAGTCAGCCTTACGCAAGTAGTTTGTTTACCATTAAAGAGAAGTATGCGAAAAGAAAATTATTTATCATGTAATGAATGTTTCAAATAATTTGCCATGTACTCATTACCAATTGAAACCTTCAAGTTGGAAGATTTATGGAGCAAAAAATGAAATTCCTGTTACAAGTACTCAAACAAAAAAACCATTGTTACTAGGAAAAGAAAATTACAGTACTGTAACGGCACTTGAAAACATCCTTTTATATGAAAAATTGTTGTTAGATATTTCAATTTTTGTTAAATAAGAGACTTAATTATGTTGTTATATTCATAAATTATAGAATAAAAAATGTTCTGTTTATTTACGAAGTGATTTTTTATAATTTACCCTATGATACCCCTCATTAATATTTTAATCGTTAATTTCTTAGATAAGTCTTGAAAAGAAATAGGGGCCCTCATATTTTCCTACTATTTAACCTCTAAAGAAGTAGAAATCTCCATTAAAATCAATGTGCCTCCCAAAAAAAAAATTTTCAAATGAAAATCAAAGGTTCCGTGGATTTGCTCATATACCAACTCCCAGACCAAAATAGTAAAAAACAGATTTTGTGTTTACGTCATTGATTTTAGATCACGCCGATAATGAATGCCGCAGCATTTTATGTAACCTTCAAAAATAAGGTTGAAGCTCGATATTTTGTTTTGGAAACTAAAATTTCATCGCGAAATAGACATTTTCATGAACAAAGATAATTTTTGGATTTTTTTACTTTTTTCCCCGTTTTGACCTCATCAGAACGCTAAAAAGCTAGATCGAACGTTCGCTTATGCATATAAAATACAATATGAGTTTGACTGTAAATTTTCAAGATTAAGAATACCGCAGTGATTTTTTAAAGTATTTTTTATAAACAGTATATAAAATTACGAAAGAAATCACTCTAAAATTCTCGCTTCTACTAGGGATGAAAATTGACCTTAAAATACCTATTTTCAAGGTGAATAATATTTTGAGGAATTATAAAACTATTTTATATACATTCAAAACATCAAAAATGATCTAAAACATTAAATATGTTGTGTATTTGAAGATATATCGACCATCTCCGCAGTCAAAAGGTTAAATGCGTTTCGTCCTCGATCCCCAGCTTGGACTCCTCAGTAAAGAACTGGAGATCTTACCTTAGGCGCCTGTCGCAAGATGAACCGCGACGCCAGTAGGATGTTCTGCGGTTATATATAGAAAAGAGACGACGATCTCTCCAACGAGTGTAAACAGATAGTCATCTTTATCTGGTGGTGGGAAAAACCACCAGCCAGAGTGCGACGTACGCAACCGAGTCACAGGTTATTTGAAACAAAATGAATTTATCATTCGGAAATATGTATATGTATATAATATATAATATCGGTCTCACCGAACTAAAGACTTTACTTTAGAATAAAACAGGCCTATTGTACTCTTTGCTCACTGTGGTTGGTGGAATTAATTATAATTTAGGAGTGTGGAATTCTTTATATTTTCTATGTAGAAATGGATGTAATTGTACAGTATTTGAAAAGTCTGAAGTTAGTACATCTAATTCATGCATAATATTACAATTAAAATTATTTACTAGCAATTACAAAACGGGTGTAATATCAAAAATATGTAATTTTAAAATTCGTGATATTTCTAATGAATTAATAGTTATTAATAACAAACAGTATAAAGTTATTAGCGCTATATTACACCATGGAAACATCATGTCATCTGGCCATTACACTTGTATATTACGAAGAAATAATAATTGGTTACAAATTGATGACTTAAATGTTTCCAAAATTTTTTTGTCAAATAATATTTCAGATGTATACTTGATATTTTTACAAGAGGTAAATACAATAAGTGTCCAATTGCAAACTAAAAAAACTATTTTAGACAAAGTTATGGAAACTAAATGCCCACCTATCAGTATCCCAACTGAAACTCTCCTGTCAGACGTAGTTAATAATCACGTAACAAACGAACCTACATTGTTGTCAATACAACAAAATCAGTTATTGAAAAAAAACTATGACCCTGAAGCTAAACGTAAATATTATGAGCAAAACAAAGAAAATATACTAGAATAGAGACGTCAACGTTATAATAAAAATAAAGAAGAAATAAATAGAATCCAGAGAAATCGTTATCACGCAAAGAAACATGTGTCAAATACAAATAAACACAATAATGCATCTTCTGGCAGTCCTTTAAAAAATAATGTAAGTTATAACGATGCAAGTAAATTAGGAAATTCTGTTATCCAATCAGTTAGACAGGATAATACAGTAAATTCGGATACATCTATACTTCTTTCAACGCAGCAAAGTAAAACTTCTAAAGATAAAATTTCTTTGCAAACAGATAAATATTATGAGACAAATAAATATAAAATTTTACAAAGACGAAAAGATTATAATGAGAAACATAAAGAAAAAATATTAGAAGGAAAGAGATGAACGTATCAATTAAAAAAGAAAACTGATGTTGATGTTTCAAAAAAAAAAGTTTTCCTGCGATTCGAATTTATGAAGATGCGAATTTATGGAAAATTATAAATACCAAATTAGGTAAAAAACAAACAATAGAAAGTACTATAAATTATATTTAGGATGAATTCAATAATAGGATCTCTGATCCTGAAAAAATAGCAAATAATATGAACATTTACTTCTGTGAGATAGGAGAAAAAATAAGTAAAAAAATTATAAAGCCTAATATTAAACTGCCTAATAACAATATGAAAACGATCTTTACTAACCCAACATCGACTGAAGAAATTACAAATATAGTATTGAATATGAACGAAAAAATGGGTGGTGTAGACAAAATCAATACTAAAGTATTAAAAACAATTATAAATTTTATTAAAGAACATTTAGCTAATACTTTTAATTTATGCATGAAACACTCAGTATGTTCCGATGCACTTAAAAAAGCAGAAGTGGTTCCTATTTTTAAAGCAGTTGATAGACACAGGTCTGTTAAGGGGACAAGCCTGGGTTAAAACCTGAAAAAGAAGCAATTGTTTTAATCATATAGAAAATTTTTCAATTTACATTTAGGATTGTGTAAACAAGTATACTTAGAATATATACTATGTTAAGTTAATTTACCTGGGTTAAAGCTGTATTCGAAGCCATTTTCCAGGTTACGCTGGCCATGACAGCGAAGAACCCATTTTTTCATCCAAAGCCACTTGCCGCAGGATATCTTTAGATCCTATCATTCAATTTGGATGCAATTTTGAGGAAACCTTGATATCTACATTTAGAACCACTTGAATGGAGCAGACTGAGTTAAAAATTGTTTCCAGGTGAGTTAGATACTATTTTTGGTCAAAAAAATCAATAAAAATGAAAAAAATTACTAAAATTCAGTAAAAAATTTTTTTCTTTCTTTGTTTCAGAAAAGTTGTCCATTCAAGTGGATTAAATAATAACTGAGGTGATGTTCTTCCAACCTGGGTTAAAAAGGTGGAGCAACAAGAAAGTAAGCCTGCGGCAAGTGGCTTTGGATGAAAAAATGGGTTCTACGCTGACATGGCCAGCGTAACCTGGAAAGTGGCTTCGAATACAGCTTTAACCCAGGCAAATTAACTTAACATAGTATATATTCTAAGTATACTTGTTTACACAATTCTAAATGTAAATTGAAATTTTTTTTTATACCATTAAAACAATTGCTTCTTTTTCAGGTTTTAACCCAGGCTTGTCCCCTTAAGTATAGGCCAATCTCCCTAATAACTAATATAGCAAAAACCTTTGAAAAAATAATTTACAGTAGATTATATAATTTCATAAATAAAAATAAAATAATTGCTGAACAACAATATGGCTTTATGAAAAATAAAGGAACTACAGACGCATTAAATTTTATTAACAGTTCTATATGTAACAGTCTAGACAAAAGTAAGCCAATTATCATATCATATTCAGACTTGGCGAAATCCTTTGATACTGATAATCATAAAATTTTACTAGAAAAATTATACTGTTATGGAATTAGAGGTAATGCATATAAGTTAATTAAAAATTACCTTTTTATGAGAAAACAAAGAGTTAGAATAAATAATATATATATATAGTGATTACAAACAAATAAAAACAGGAGTCCCACAAGGAACCATATTAGGCCCACTTTTATTTTTACTATATATAAATGACATTATGACTAATGGATCAAATGATAATATGTTATCATTTGCTGATGATATGGCTATAATAGCAAAAGGAACTTCGTGGATTGTAGCACAAGAAAGGATGAACAATCATTTAAAAGAAGTCGCCATTTGGCTTGAATTAAATAAACTATCATTGAATGTTCATAAAACGGTATATATTACTTTCGGAACCTACTGTGATAGTGTTCCATCTAAATTAGACATAAAAATTAAAGAAAAAAATATTAAATGTGTCGAAAGTTGTAGATACCTAGAAATACTTTTTGATTATAATATTAAATGGGACCAACATATAAAATATATAATTAATAAAACTAAATACTTAATTTATATTTTTTATAAGTCAACAAAAATTATGCAGACAAAAACATTAATGCTAATATATATAATGCATTCTTTAACAGTATAATTAATTATGGAATAATTGCATGGGTATAAAAATAGTTTAAAATTACTACAAAATCTACAGAATAAATTAATAAACTAATCAATAAAAACAGATATGTAACGCATAACTATCCTCTGAATCTGGAACAAATTTTCTCATTGGAATCAATATGTTATCACTATAAAATACTTAACGATATGTACATAAAATCAAATAGTAAAACTAGGAACAATAGTAGAATAATACCAAAAATTAACAAAACAATATAAGTAATAAAAACAGTTATATAGTAGCAATTAGATTATTTAATAATTTAACTCATGATCTCAAAAATTTGTCACTAAATAAAAAGACTTTAAAAAGAAAAATTAAAGCGTGGATAAAAGATAATATATGAACTATGTAGGATAAAAATATCAATCACGCATATTTATGTACCTAGGTTCATATATCTTTTAGAGCAAGCAAGAATATGATGAGTTGTAAAATATAATATATATATATATATATATATATATATATATATATATATACAGGGTGTCCCAAAAGTATGGACACACCTGAATATCTCGGAAAATAAGGGTGCTAGGAAAAAAACTTTCAATATAAAAGCTTTAGGAAATCAAACGATGCATCTGATGGTGACCTTCAATTTGACCTTAAGCTTGACCTTCAAGGTTATTTGAAGGTCAAAGAGATTTTTTTAAATGGGAACCCCTATTTTTGACACCGGATTCAGAAAGAGCGAAAAATTTTACGTCCAAAGCGATGGTTTTCAATTTGTTAGAATGACCTTCAAAAGGTAAAATGAAGGTTAAATATTAAAAAATCGTAAACAAGCTATTTTCTTTGAACTTTTTCGGATTTGTGGGCGAATAAATGTCAGAGTAGATTTTGGGATTAACAACCTTGAGTATCTCGACCTTGGAGTTAATTTTCAAGGTCATTCAAAGGTCAAAGTAAATTTTTTATGGACAGCCTTATTTCTGACACCGGATTCAAAGAGAGCGGAAAACGTAATACCAGAAATGATATTTTACAGTTTTTCGTTGTGAACATGAGAAAGTTAATTGAAGGTTAAATTTCATAAACACTTAGAAACTATTGTCGTAAATTTACTAACCTTACTTTTAGCGCTACCCAGAAACAACGACGTGGACGTAGTAAGTTCTGTTTCCTTTGGGGTGCTTGATTAACGTGAGTCCCCTTGCCTCTCACGATGGGGAGCTTGCTTAACGTGAGTCCCCTTGCCTCTCACGATTGACGTGATGTCTAGCCGGTGAAGGCAAGACAGGCTGATGTCCGACCGGTGAAGGCAAGACAGGCTGGTGTCCGGCCGTTAAAGGCAAGACAGGCTGGTGTCCGGCCGTTAAAGGCAAGACAGGCTGGTGTCTGGCCTGTGAAGGCAAGATGAAAATTCTTTCAGAAATCGTCAGTTACCATTTAAAGTTCTTGCTCGAAATGCCCTCCATTTTTTAGTTGACAATGCCCCATGCGATCATAAAATGATGAAACTGCTCTTTGAATCATTTCATTTGGGATTGCCTGTATCGTGTCAATAATACGTTGTCGTAATTCCTCCAAGTTTGCAGGTTTAGTAGCATACACTTTGTTTTTGACGTAGCCCCATAAAAAATAATCTAGTGGCGACATGTCAGGGGAACGAGGTGGCCACTCAATAGTTCCTCTACGCCCAATTACTCGTCCTGGAAATGTTTCATCTAAATAATTACGCACGTTTATTGCATAATGAGGGGCCGCCCCATCTTGTTGAAAGTATGTGGTGTTAAAATTGTCACCGACAATCTCATTAACCGCAGGTACGATTTCATTCCTTAACATGTTTAGATACTTTTTTCCTGTCAAATTACCTTCTATAAAAAACGGCCCTACTATGCTATTGTTTATGATACCTGCCCAAACATTTAGTTTTTGTGGATGTTGTGTATGTGATTCCAAAAACCAGTGTGGATTCTCTGATGCCCAGAACCTACAATTGTGACGATTAACGTTGCCATCTAACTAAAAAGTAGATATTCATCGGAAAATACTATTTCGTTTAAAAAATTTTGCCGTGCATCTATACGGTTCATCATTAATTCGGCAAATTCCAGTCTTCGATCAAAATCATCCTCATTTAATTCTTGTACCAATTTGATTTTATATGGATGAAATTTCAACAGTTTCATAATTCTATGAACGGAAGTCCTACAAACATTTGTTTCCCGAGATACTTGCCTGATAGAGGTTCCAGGATTTTCAATGAATGATAATGCCACATTCAAAGAAGTTTCTTCATCAGTCGCAATCTTAGGCCTCCCACTTTTGGGGCAATCTTTGACACTACCAGTTTGCTCAAAACGAGAAATAGTTTTTCCAACTGTTTTTTGTGAAATTCCTGGTTGCAACGGTAAACGGTATTCTGCATTAAATAAAGCCGCAACTCGACGATATGACCTGACCATGTTACCCCATCCTCTCATCATGAGAATGGTTATTCGTTCACGTTCTGAAAGACGATTCATATTCAAATGAATAAAAGAAATGAAGAAGAAGTTGAGAATTGTAAAACAAAACTAATAATTGAAAACAGAATGAATGCTTTAATAGACCAAATTCAAACTTGTTCGTTGAAATTTTCAGAGTCACTGAAAACACTACCCACGAGGTTGTTGTACACGAATATGGGCTCAGAATTTTAACTGGGTACCCCCGGTGTAACTCTTAAATGTTTGAATATCTGCACATTATTGCATATTTAAACATTTTCACAAATTTACAATCTTGCTATTTTTTTATAAATTTGCTAGAATTAGTCGTGTTTATCTATTCCTTAAAACTGACGAAATCTTATTAGTTATACTCTTATTATAATAATGACACTAGCATTCAAAAAAGTGGTCTATTCTGGGAACGAGACCTATGTATTCTTATGTATTTGACGTGCTGAATCCGAATCCAACGTAGCTTTTACTCAGGCATCCCCAAAAATTTTTTAAAGTTATAAAAAACCGTAAAAAAGGTGAATAAAATCCATATTAAAATGGTAAGATTCGGAGTAAAACAGTTTTTTATGAGTGTACGTGGTTTTTGTGTATTTTGACTTGCTAAACCCAAATCCAGGGCTTATTTTACCCGGTTGGATCAGACTGTCTTGCCTTCACCGGCAGGACACCAGCCTGTCTTGCATTGTTGCAAATTTTTCATTTTTGCAAATTTTTTATTTTTGCAAATTTTCCAATTTTGCAAATTTTTTATTTTTGCAAATTTTCCAATTTTGCAAATTTTTTATTTTTGCAAATTTTCCAATTTTGCAAATTTTTTATTTTTGCGAATTTTCCAATTTTGCAAATTTTTTAGTTTTACTTTTTTACTTAAGCATTCCATCGTGAGAGACAAAGGAGAATCACGTTAAGCAAGCATCCCATCGTGAGAGGCAAGGCGACTCATTTCTGGCATTACGTTTTCCGCTCTCTTTGAATCCGGTGTCAGAAATAAGGCTGTCCATAAAAAATTTACTTTGACCTTTGAATGACCTTGAAAATTAACTCCAAGGTCGAGATACTCAAGGTTGTTAATCCCAAAATCTACTCTGACATTTATTCGCCCACAAATCCGAAAAAGTTCAAAGAAAATAGCTTGTTTACGATTTTTCAATATTTAACCTTCATTTTACCTTTTGAAGGTCATTCTAACAAATTGAAAACCATCGCTTTGGACGTAAAATTTTTCGCTCTTTCTGAATCCGGTGTCAAAAATAGGGGTTCCCATTTAAAAAAATCTCTTTGACCTTCAAATAACCTTGAAGGTCAAGCTTAAGGTCAAATTGAAGGTCACCATCAGATGCATCGTTTGATTTCCTAAAGCTTTTATATTGAAAGTTTTTTTCCTAGCACCCTTATTTTCCGAGATATTCAGGTGTGTCCATACTTTTGGGACACCCTGTATATATATATATATATACATTAATGTGTATATATATGGGATATTCCACACGAAGTGGTCCGATCAAAATTTTAAAATGCTCCAAATTTTGGGTACACATTGCAAATGTTTTTCAGAATACAGAAAAAAATTTTTAGGTACTGGAATCTATTTGCTCAAAAGTTATTCTAACCTCAAAAAGTGGATTTTTCCAAGTTTTTTTCAACAACAGCTGGATTTACCACTATTTAACTCAAAATCTATCAACTTTTACTATAGAACATTATATGTAACATTCGTTGCTAATTGTGTCTGGATTTTATTCTTCATTAATAATAAATTTTATTTCACAACTCGAATGCTTAGATATTTCTCTTATAGGTTCTCTATCTTTACAAATTAATTCATCTTTTAATTTTTTACATTTGTTTGCCGCATCGAGGGAGATTTGCATATATATGTCTTTATTAATATTAATTGCTACGTACGACGATTCTGGCCAGATATACGCAAATGTATTTGTATGGTTTAGTAGATTCTGTTGTATTCGTAGAGGAGATGCTTTATATAGAATAAATTTTTGTTTTTGTAAAAGGGGTATTGATAAGTAATAAAGTAAATGGTCATTTGAAAAAAGGATAGTTCATTCTGTAATGTTCATTAGTTCCAAAATTATTGCCGATTCGTCTTTGGAGCGGAAAAACAGCGTCATAAACATTATTTTTAATTAGATTTGCTAAATTCTTTACTAAATCCGGGGAAATAAATTTCGAGTGAATAATGCCTTGAGACGAAAAAAGAATTGCATCTATTAAACTACTTGTATCTATTTTATACTATAACACGTCTTCGTTTAACACAGTTGTAGCAATTTCCCGTGATAGTATTTAAATTTCGTATTCGAGATTGAGCATGATCGAATTCTGCGTTTATAATTTCAGTTTAATTTGCTAAGAGTTTAGCTACCTGTCGAGTGTCATTCGCTGTTATTTCTATTAAATTTCTTACTTCACTTTCGGTTTGTTCGTCAACAGTTCCGAATAGAACTCTATTTATTTTTCTTACGAAAGGTAACAGCGAACGGTTTAACCGGATAGGATTTTGTTTATGGCCCATAAGTAATTCTATTATTTGATTAGATTCTAGTTTTGCTTCTTCGATTTGTTTATAAATGTTTTTCAATTGTGTATAAGTAGTACAGTTTTGTATATTTTTACATAAACGTGTCAATTCGTGTCATGATGAAATCAGCTGTTCTCCTCTGTGAAAATAGGACCCAAGATCTAATTTTTGGACTATTTTCCAACTAGTGCTGGACATTCTTATCGTTGATATTTTTTCTATTATTAAGCCTGGATTACGGTTTATTTTTTGTATAGTCTCTTTCCCGCTATTTAACGATACGCAAATCCTAAAACAAAATTTGGTGTTTACTTTTTATTTATTTATAATAATTTAATTTTCACAATATTCTTTTCATCTCCTTTTTTTTATTTATTTATTTATTTATTTTTTTTTTGGTTTTCGGTTACGTCCGAGAGCCGTAAAAAAAAGAATAACGATGAAATTCAACTCTAGATTTTAATATTGACTTTATTAACTAAGGACGGGTGGTGGAGGGGCTATTTAATTTCGCAGACTATTTTGATATCATTCATGTGAACAATTCTTATTTCTGTAGTCTATCCCAGTTAATTCGTATTCTCCTTCGTATTCGTCGTCGAATTTATTATTTTGGGGTTTCTTTAACCAATAGACTAATTCGCCTTCTCTAAAATGTTTCGTGTTTAACCGCCTATCGTAGTAGTATTTTGATTTATATTCAGCCTGTACTAAATTCATGGCGGCTAACGTCTATAATATTCACCATATGTTTCCTTTTTTTTGAAATTCGGGAAACTTGATGGTGCACGCGCTTTTCTTCCGAACAGAAGCTTATGAGGACTGTATCCTGTAGCCTCGTATTGAGTACAACTGTACACATGCTGACACAAGCCGACACAAGTACGTACTCGCACCATTTATTTTGCTTTTCAATATATTGTTTTAAATATTCTGTTAATGTATGGTGCATTCTCTCAATTCCCCCACTAGATTGCGAGTGGTATGCGGATGTGCAATGCTTATCGATGCGAAAAATTTTCGCAAATTCTATTAATAATTTATTTTGGAAGTGAGAGCCTAAATCTGTGACAAGTTTTACCGGGGGTTCAAAATAGACTATTACTTTCTCTGTAAAAGCTCGGGCAACCTCTTGTGCATTTGCGCGCTTGAGAGGTATTAAAATAATGTATTTAGTAAGCCAATCTTTAACTGTGAGAATATAGCGAAATCCTTGTTAGGTTTCTTTTAATGGCCCGTATAAATCCGTAGAGCATTTCTCAAAAGCGAATTTTGGCGTATCAGATATTACTAAAGGTAATCGGGTCTTAACTCTTACTAGCTTTTGCGTCTGACATCCGAGACAACATAATACAAACTGCCTTACGTCGGCTCTCATGTTTCTCCAATAGTAGTCATCTGCAATTTTACTATATGTTTTATTAATTCCCCGGTGTCCTCCAGTAGCTGATTCGTGATATTCACGAATTAATTTATATCTGTCTTTTGTTGGTGGGACCGGTAAATTATTTTGATATAAAACGGCTATTAATGGTACTACAGCAAATACCTCATTAAATTTTTCAATGAAATAAGTTAATTCTGACAAACTCAGTATGGCTAAATCACGAATTATGCCTAACGTTCTTCTTTAAAGTTTTAATTATTTTTGTACTGTCTGATTTTAGAGGTTTATCATCGACATAACTTTTTATGAACAAGCATAAAATCGAGATATTCTTAAAAGCGTTCAAAGGACCCCGTAACACGCCTATGGGAAAAGTGGTTTCCGTCAATTTCGCTGAATTTTTTATATGTTGTGTGTCTTGGCATCCTGAAAAAAAGTCTTAATGGGCAGAAAGCTCTATACGCAATAGGTCTTACAGTAGGGGCCCCTGAAGTCACTATTACAGGGTATCAGCTCTAATAGTAATTCTCGGTGCTGATTGCAATTTATCGTACACTGGTTTCCGTTGATATGGTAAACTCTGGATAATGCTAATGCAAACGGCAAACATACTTAATTTTTTATCATATATATATATATATATAAACTTCCCAACAGGGGTCATAAATGGATCCCAATGGAGCCCTGGCGTCATAACCCGAACCTCTCTCTTGCTCGTTCTAAAGTACGTATGTTTCCTCTCTGTCATGGGCGTCATAAACCCCGATATTTAATTTTATATATATATATATATATATGGAGCCGCGGTGGCTCATGGGTAGAGCTCCCGACTCTCACACCGAGGGTCGTGGGTTCGATCCCAGACGTGTACCTCTGAAAATTTTTTCATGTGCATTTTTCGAACACCGCGACTCAGTGGCTCGGCGTGTCACTATAATGTGACGCCAGTTCAGGTGCGCGTGCGTTTCGTGCACTTGTCAGTTGTCAGTGCATGGGGGGCACGGGCATCTAAACTATAGGGAACGTTAGGGACGCGAAGATGTAAAGAGGATCGCGGTGGTTCCATCGGGAGGACAGGAAACTGTAATTATTAGACTAATTACAGTGACCGATGATATCTTCCGATGGACACAAGCACCACTGTTTCAACTACATGTGCTTTGTTTACAGACACACCGTTCACCTCCGTCGCTGATTAGCCCTGGCAGCATAATTAGAGCGACGTTAAATAACATAAAAAAAAATATATATATATATATATATATCTTCACATTTTTAATTTTTATTTGGATCAATACGAATTCCGCTTGATTAATACTTTTAATTCTCTTTGAAATTGTTATATAATATTCATTGTGTTACTCTATTACTATTTTATAATGAAAACTACGTGTTTATACTCTACCCAATAAACCTTGAGTTAAATTACTTAAGCTATACATCTAAAAAACTTGCGTTTGGGAGGTTTGGGCCTCCATAAACATTAAAAAAGAGTATCGACAAACTTCTATCGTACAATAATACTCGTTTATGCATCTTTTAGTGGGGCCCGTCTGAAGTCCTATCAAATTTTTGGGCTTGGGCCCATTAGAGCAGGGAATTGGGATACCGAGACATACGGTCAACCAAAAATTAGGCCATATTAACGGAAACCAGTGTATGATAAAGTGCAATCAGCACCGAGAATTACTATTAGAGCTGCTACCCAGTAATAGTGAATTCAGGGGCCCCTACTGTGGGACCTATTGTGTTTAGAGCTTTGTGCCCATTGAGACTTTTGTTCAGAACGCCAAGACACACAACATATAAAAAATTCAGCGAAATTGACGGAAACCACATTTCCCATAGGCATGTTATGGGGTCCTTTAAACTTTAAAAAATTCATATAGCTTAATATTTACAGTTATATTTAATATGTATCCTTTTTTTATCAATTTTAATCTTATATCATTATACTAAATTTTGGTAAAAGTTTTTTATTTATAAATTATAATCACATTTAAAAATAAACTAATTTTTTGGTATAAAACCCCACGTGCTATATCAGTACCTCCAAGGTGATGCGTAAATCTGTTTAATTTCTAAGATATCCCTGGTAATGAAAAAGTAATAGAATTTTATAACGATTGTACAAAAAATGGAAACATTATTTTAAATATATTAATTACTAAAAACCTTTTTCGAAATTAAAAATGGTATATATATATATATATATATATTATGAAGAAGAAAAGGCTACATCGAACGTAGGTAGTGGCGTGAAGTGTGGCCTGGTGATGTCCCGCTAGACTTGCAGGCGCCGACGTTAGATGCGTAGGCGTACGGAGCTCGATGATTACCAGATGTCGAAGTCGTAGTTTCTTGAGTGAGACTCGTAGATACAGGCGATGCGTCTCGGTTCCCTAAAATAAGATTTATCGTGACTTGTAATTCTATTTGTTTTAAAGTGCTGAATCTTCCTCATATACCCTAAAAATGTATGCATCTATCCTAGTCTTGCCCTTTAATTTAGATGGAAATTGCGTAATTTAAGTTCCCGATTCTTCTATGCTAGCACCCAATTGGACCGGTATATGTACGTGACCATAATCTGATCGAATCTCATGCATTTTCTATACCGCGTCGTAGTTAATTTGGTGCCCCTTTTATCACTCTGACACCGCCCAAAAACCGGCTTCTCTATGTTGGTTACTTAAATTATTGCTTCCTTCTAATACTCGCGTTTCTAGTCCATGTTTCTCATTACGGGCTCTTCTCCTAGTATCGATATTACAGTGCAGTCTACAAAAAACTCTTGCGCAACAACTTCGTTTTAATCTCACTATCGACAATCCCGCTCTACGCCATGATTTTATTCTATACTACGCAGTACTTTTACAGAAAATAATAACATAATTTTCGTCAGGAGGCGACATTTCAAATGAAAACTGTACAAAGAGCCCTGAAATATCACGGATGGAAATCGGACAGATAAAAGGTGGGCATCTGCATATGGCATATAAGGGCAAGCAAAATGCATTTACCAATTTAGTGCACAAGATCTAGTCTTCTATAATACCAAATATTGGGCAAATTTTACCCAAGTAAAGTGGAAATAGGATCGATCAGTAGAAATACTTCTCTCCTTCTGGACTGTCATTGTAGAATGGTGTCATGTAGAGAAGATACAACAATAATCATGGACTAAGCGATTAGTAGACGTGTAACTTAATCATTTTTGTGAACGGAAATCACCCCGTTACGTTTTATAATCACGATTAAAGTAAATATTTATTTATCACTAAAAACTTATATAATACTTAATAAAATACACTGTACTATAATGTGAATAACTGCATACGTTATTAGCGTTATAATTAAGATTGTGGTTTCAAACATTGCGTTACAGAAAATTAATTCCAATAAAATGTTAACATGCTCAAATTACTTAGAAATTACAATTATTCATTTTCATTTTATATATTGAAATAATTTTATTATCTAACAAATACTTATGTTACAGGAATATAGAAGTAAGCGTCCATTTAAGATTTGGGACAGTTGGCGTAATATACGAAAAGGTCTTGTTGTAAGCAATTACGAAGAATTACTTCACAGGGGTAAGAAAAATTAACAGTCCATAATTTACTTTTACTGTATTTAATTTTAGTTTGTTTTTCTTAAATAATTGTAATTTTCTACTATAACAAATATGATCACCTTAATGAGTAAAATTTCTACTTACACACAAACACACACACACACACACACACAGAGGCGGGGAGGTCGTCTATAGTAGACCTAACCTTCATCGATCGCAGATTAATGAAGAGAGGGTTTACCTGGAAAGTTAGTGATCGCTAAACGGGGAGCGACCATCAAGCACTCGCGTACCAGCTCCAATCGACGATTAACAGAGCAGCAGATCCAACCAAAAGCTTCCAATACAAGAGATGGGTACCGATTAACTTCGACCGAGAAATGTTTCTCTGCTCCATAGCAGAAGTCGCTGTCAAAGGAACACCGGAAGAACGAGCCGAGGAACTGGCGGGTGCCATAACAGCGGCTTGCGATATCTCTATGGCCGGGAAATAAATCCCCCGTGGCCGTACACCTATTTACTGGTGGAATGAGAATATCGCAAAAATACGCCGTGAGTGTCTGCGGACTCGGCGACTGCACCAGAGAGCTCGGAACCAGCCGCAGTACCAAGAACTAACCGCTGCCTACGAGGTAAAACGGAAAGGGCTCAAGGCTGCCATTAAAGCGGCTAAACGCAAGTGCTGGCGCGAATTTTGCGAGGAGGTGGACCGTGATCCCTGGGGTAAGCCCTACAAAATGGTGATGAATAAGATCAAACACAGGGGCGCCTCAATGCCATCGTATCCACATTTTCTCCACAGAGCGGTGCGCCTCCTATTCCCATGACATCAGGAACGGGCAGCCGAGACAAGCTTAATGGGGACCGACAGTGTAGTCGCGCCGCCAGACATTAGCATAAGCGAGCTGAAAATGGCTGTAAGGAGAATATCCATCCGTAAAGCTCCAGGGCCGGATGGAATACCTGGTCTGGCCATTAAGATCACTGCGCCGAATGTGCCACAAATTTTTGCGGACACATTTAGTGCATGTTTTCAATTAGGATGATTCGCAGCACGGTGGAAGGTATAGAGGCTGGTGCTTCTCCCAAAGGGGAGCCAACCACCGGAGAACCCTTCCTCGTACCGGCCACTCTGTTTGTTGGATATAGCTGGGAAGCTTTTCGAGCGCGTCATTTGTGCCAGGCTACAAGCAGCCATTGCTCAGGCAGGCGATCAGTCCGACAATCAGTTGGATTTTCGGAAAGGGCGCTCAACTATTTAGGTCATACGTCGAGTTGTTGAGCTGGCCACCAATGCCATCGGTGGTATTAGAAATTCCAGGCGCATGTGTGCTATCATCGCACTGGATGCAATGCCTTCAACTCGACTCGATGTGACAACATTATGTTGTCCTTGGAACAATTGAAGGTAGCGCTCTACCTACGTAAAGTCCATCGGAGGCGTGCCGCAGGGTTCGGTCGTGGGACCTCTCCTTTGGAACGTCATTTACGACGGACTGAATAGGCAGCAGCTTCCAGAGGGAGTGTCAATGGTGGCTTTTGAGGACGATGTGGCTTTGGTCGTCATCGCAAGGAGCATCGACGAGATAGAATATCTCGGAGATGTCTCTATCGCGGTAGTGGCTGCATGGTTGAGCTCCCATGGGCTGTGTCTTGCGGCTGAAAAGATAGAAGCGGTACGTATCTCCACAACGAAGTAAAGGCGGTACGCCACCTTTACTGTAAATGGTAAGTGTATAAGATCGGCGGACACGGTGAAATACCTAGGAGTCACCTTGGATGCGCAGCTAACATTCAAGGAACACCTACAGAATGCAGGGTCGAAAGCCGCAGGAGTGGCTAGAACTTTGTCGGACATAATGCCCAATATCGGAGGGCCAAAGCAGCCACGTCGAGCCCTCTTAGCGACAGTCGTAAGTTCGGTAATTTTATATGGAGCCCCGATTTGGGCGGATGCTCTAAGAAGTAATCTAAGCTATGGTGCATCCTGTCGGCGAGCCTGCAGAATAGCCGCACTAAGGGTGGCTCATGGTTATAGAACCGTGTCAGATATAGCCTTCTCGGTAATCGCGGGAATTACTCCCATCGATCTTTTGGCGATAGAGAGGGGTGATACGTACCGAAAAGGTCGGCGTACCTTAGAAAACAGCAGCAAAGCAGCACGTGGTAGTAGCAGTCGGTCGTCAAACAGGACCATCGAACTGTGGCAGCAGAGATGGGATTCGGCAAGCAAAGGTCGCTGGACCCACCGCGTCATCCCAGATGTTGCCAAGTGGACGAGTAGGAAACACGGATTCATTACCTTCCACCTGACCCAAGTGCTTACCGGGCATGGCTGTTTTCGCAGTTACCTGCACCGCATCCGTATATACGGGGGTTAGGATTGCCCGACCTGCCCTGGTGTCGACGAAGACGTGCAGCACGTCATGTCCTGGTGTCCTCGATTCGCGGAAAAAAGGGGTGATTTTCAAACCTTTTGCACCATATCAGAAAAGAAGAAGAGTGTAAAAGGGGCGGCTGTAATAGCCGCGCTACATGCACGAGATAGTGAGGCGATTGCTTGTTAAGAAGAGCCAAACGTGGCCAAGGGTGGTTTTTTAGTGGGTATAGGTCACGCTGTCCGAGTCCCACACTTCGTGCGTAAAGAGCATTTTTACTGCCTCCCCTATAAAAAAACACGTACGCACATACACCAGAAATGCACGTATGCCATAACAGCGTTGTCTCTGTGGCCGGAAAATCCATCCCACATGGCCGTCCACCAGTTTAATTTTGGAATGAAAGTATCACGAAATACAACGTAAGCGTATATGGACTCGGCAACTGCACCTAAGAGCTCGGAATAATCTACGGTGCGAAGAGCTAACCGTAGTTTATGAGGAAAAAGAGATCTCAAGATTGCTATTAAAGCAGCTTAGCGCAAGTATTGACGTGGTTTCTGTGAGGGAGTAGGTCGTGATCCCATGGAAAAAGCAGTGTAAAATCGTTACGCATAAAGTTAAACCCAGGGAAGCCTCAATAAGATCGTGTCCACACAGAGAGTAGAAATCTCCTTAATAATCAATACTAATTTTTATTAGAATATCAGATAGAATGAGGGGCGAGCTAGGGGTCGCGTTGAAACTACTCGCCCTACATGCATGAGACAATGAGACGGTTTCCTGCTAGGAAGGGCCAAATGTAGCGTAACTGTCCCTCTTTAAGTAATGCCTTGTAGCATTTTCCGTGGAGGAGGATCAATTGAGCGGAATCTTGTCAATATCTAATGGTAGGATGGTTTTTAGTGGGTGCGGGTTACCGTTTATTCTACAAAACATACACACACATAATATCGATCGTCTCCTCGATTTTAGCGCCTAGACGATCCATTAGACTGCTCTGTGTTCTACACACATTCTTTTCATTTATAATGTTATATTTTCTTACTCATATTGATTAAACCTCACATTGATCGTCTTTACGAAAGAGAACTTTATTTATGTGGCTTAAGCAATCTTTTTCGGATAATGGCGCTCTTAATTTATCTTTGAATCAGGTCATGACCACTTTATAAGGGCAACTCTACATGTCCCTGTTCACCTGCTCACAATGTTATATGTTGCAGCGCGTATTATTTGCTTTTATTGTTTTTCAATAGGTATTGTTACCTTCAATTTGCTAGATAGTTCTTTCGGGCAATCTAAGTGCTCAATGAGGCAGGCTCAATTCTGCACGTTGGCAACAAATTAGAATTTTACTGAAACGTCTAAGACTGACAGTTTTATACGGATAATAAGAGCAAACTACTTAAGCAATAGGACACTTCAATATTGCACATATGACGGTATTCTGGTACCTAGCAACAGTAAGATTGTTGGATTTGCAGACTACATTGCGGTAGTGGTGACCGTTAAATAACTCGTGAAGTTTACCAAAGACGCTAATGATGCAATCAACAGCATCAGCAGTTGGGTCACGATAACCGGTCTCTAACTTGCAGACTACAAGGAGGCAGCTCTGGTGACTAGATATAAGAAAATATAGAGCATTAATCTAAGTATTGGAAGCAGTGACATTATCTTGGCGTCTTCCATAAGATATCTAGGAATACAAATCCTCACCCGACTAGGATTCGATTAGCACCTTATAGTAGTCGGCAGTAAGCATTGCCGATAATGAATGTGCTAAACATAGGGGGGCCGCGATAAATAGAATCTATTGCTAGCACGCAAAATTAACCCAAGTACACTGCATACTGCCCCGACCCGGCACTGAGCAGCCACGGTGAAGTCTTACAGTATGGAGGAAGCATCAGCACGTCGACGGTCCATTTTACGCATTACATGCGGATACAGGACAATTTTCAATGATACTGTCGGGATCCTTACAAAAATTTCCCCTCTGGATTTTGCAACAGAATAAAAACCAAGGCTCTTCGAGAGGCTTTAAGAAGAGAATTCGACAAAGGCACAAATTAAAGAGGTAGAGCGTCAATGCACTCAGCTTGGTAGTGTAGATAGGACGCGTCAACAAAAGGAAGATAAACCCACCTTCTGGTGCCTAATATAGAAGTATGAGTAAGCAAACGACATGATGATCTGGATTTTTATTTCACCCAGCTACTGACGGGTCATCGCTACTTCAGATACTATCAGCACCATTTTCAGTTGGACAACTATTTGACTTGCCCAACCTGCTCGAATTCTCTCGAAGATGCCGAACACGTAATCAGAATGTATCTATGATTTACCGTAGAACAATAAGTCTCTCAGAGTAGAGAAAACATTGTTGGGCTGATGCTTAAGTCAGACAATAACTGGAAGGTAATGGCATCGTTTATCGCCGTTACAATGAAAAAACTCAGAATTGAGGATACGACAAGACGGAATCCTATGACGATAAGATTAACATCAGTATATCGACTCCTTAGACTAATGCTGAGCAATGTAGGTAAATAAATGGAGCCAAATTTCCCACACCCAATGCAGAGGAATGTAGGATCAGGGTAAGGACTGCCAGAGGCTGTCCGGATGATGCTGTAAAAAGTGGATGACCGGATGATGAAGAGAAACGAGGAGATGAGCCTGATCCCTAAACATGATAGTGAAAGCCAACCGGCTGGTAAATGGCCTGACCTAAGTAATGTGTAGCAATAGTGCCGGTGGAATCTAGGTATCGTAGAGCCACGTGTGCAAAACTTGCTCTCAATCCCTCGCTCCCTCCCCCCCCCCCACACACAAATACTACTGTTCTGCCAAGTACAAGAAATATAATTGTATAATTTTCAAAACCTTATGTATGACTTGTAAAGCATTTACTAATATTTTTCTATTAGAAGATCGAATATAGATATGCCTGAAAAATAAAAATGAACTTAAATATTAATTCAATAAAATCATGTACAGTGGCGATGTGTATATGTTTTCTGCAATCTCGCATAATAAAATAGACTATGTTGTAGGGCTGACTTCGTTAGTAAATGATTTGTATAAATTTTTAAATATTATCTAATGAATAATAGTAATCATAATAATAATAATGCTAATAATATTATTTTATTTAGTTTGTCACGCCGCACTGGGGATCAGGATGCGGTGATGCAGGGAACTACTGAAATAATTTACGCGGGGAATTTATGAAAAAATAACGATTATATTTATTCATACACAAACAAAATACAGCAGTAATTGAACTCCAGTCACTTTTGACGCGACGAATAATTAATAATATAACAAACAATCGATTAGTGTAGCGCAGGGAAAAGAAGAGAAACGCGGGAGAGAACTACAACATTCAGATGACCGGGGATTCGCGATCAAGTAAAAGGGGAAAAGTGCACCTTGCGTACTTACCTCTTAAACTGCAATCAAAGAATAAGTTCCAGGTGGTGCTTCCTTCTCTCTCTCTCTCTCTCTCCCTCCCTCTCTCTCTCACTTGCACACTCGGTCGCACAAAAAAGGTGATTAAAAATCCTAGTTTCTTGAACTAGAGAATTGATTACGTTTTTTCCGAATGATCGATGTAAAGGGTTTCTGATACATGTTTCTCCTCTGTTTGGAATGGCTTCTTTTTTATCATCTTGAAGAAATCTTAAGGTAAACAGAGAGACAGAGCGCGAGAGTAAGAAAGAGAGAGATATAAACTCTAATCATAAAAGTAAATGCAGGCGACGGCATACCTACTTTATTTTTAATTATAGTACTATTTCGTTTAAATTTATAATATTTAAAGAATAAAAAAAACAAGTTAAATAAATGTATATTATTTTGATTACATTATTTCAATTGTAATATTTAGTTTATTCATTAGCTTTAATATGTATTCAATGAAGATGTGCTGATATATTTTTAATATGCATCAATGAAAATATTGTTATTCAAGTGGATAATAATAGTTTTATTGTTTAAATGAATTTATCGTTCACCCAAGTAATTTTTAATAAAAAAGTGGCTTTATTGATCCTCACGAATACAATTGTTCACAGAATTTTGCCGACGTTTCGGACGTTTTATCACCGTCCCTTTTCAAGGCTAAAAAGTATATAAATTACAGTTTAAAAAAATATAGAAATAAACTAGTTAAAACATACAACGAAACATTTTACTCGATGTCCAAAACAACTTCACACACTCACCAATTCAAAAAAAGTCACAACATATCACTCGTGTGGTTACATTTCGGCAAAAGAATTGTACATCAATCTATAAAAGTAACAAAACAAATTCAATTCTTGCATTCAAACAATAATTTTTATATAGAACAATTTAATAAATATCTTTTAACTACCTACGTTGTCGCCATCAGAACACTCGTTTTTTTAAAAAAATATACATAGGACCTCCCCGAAGGGAGTCCCAAGTCACAATTAACATTCATAATGCTAACAGACTCGTGCCCAACCTCTTACCAATACATTCACAATATATTCGTCCCGTACATTATTAAATCCATCAAAAAAAGAGGGGGGAACACCCTGTATTGCGAGGCTAAGTCGAGTCGTGTGCTCTCGCGTATCAGGTTCACATGCGCCGCGGAGAAGTGGCACGCAGCGTCAGCCTCAATACAACCGGGATTCCCCGGAGAGCTCCGATACTTTATGCGAGTCGCCCAACCTCCTCATCACACATAGTACGCTAATACCGAGAGGCAGTAATTCTCAAGCCAACAACGCAACAAAAGAGTATATTTTTTAAATTAATATAGAAATTTTGTCGGTCTTGCTGAGCTAACGTCTAACGACTCTAAGAACTACAAGTTGCTCGCTCGAAAAGACACGACAATTTTCCATCCACAATCAGATTTTCCACCTTATGTGTACTTATATAGGCTCCGTTCATTCGTTCTTACGATACCAAAATTTTAAGTTTATCATTATTTTGATTCAATAATATTGGCTTGTGTGTCTGGGGCAGGGACCGTCTGCGCCCCACTGACGAGTTCTGGCAGACGGTCCCAAGACGAAACACATAGACTTAAAATTTCTTTCTTTCTTATTAAAATATTTTCAATTTTATAACTTAGTATTTTATTTGCTTCTTCTTTGTCCTTTTGGTTTATGTCTGGCGGCTTGTGGCCTTCATAATGTTGTCCTCGGGATTGATACGCGGCGAATTTCCTTTTGTTGAATTGCCTTTTCGAGCGAGCAACTTGTAGTTCTTAGAGTCGTTAGACGTTAGCTCAGCCATTTAAACCTTAAATAGTGAAAATCAGCAATTCTGCTCCGGACTCTGGTAACCTAATACTGTCTAAAAGAAGTCTTTTTATAGTCAGAAACTGCCTAAAAATTTCCAGAGTGGGTCTAAATCATTAAGATCACTTATGGTCAAAATATCCGGGAAGAGTGCCCGAAATATTAATAGAAATGTATATTTGTTGCCTTATAACGATGAATCTAGTAGCATGATCATTGCAAAAAAATTTATGCACTTACCTTGGAATGGTAGAAAAGTATCTCCACTTGTTTCAGTATCCGTCTAATCCCCTGTAAGCTGCTAAAAATACAAATATTATTATAAAATTATAAAAAATTATTTTTTAAACATTTATAATGCTGGATTTTTAGTTTTACATCCCTTACAAAAATTATAATACTAATCTGAAGGATTACTATAAATATATAAACATCATTATTACAATAACTGAATATACGTATTTAATACAAAAGATATATAAATAAATCGGATATATAATTATAACGAATAATATGATAACGTGACAGTGACAAGTTTGTGAAATCAAAACAATGTATTGCTGAATAATAACAATAATAATGTTGATACTTTTACAGTAATCCTTCAGATTAGTATTATAATTCTTGTAAGGGATGTAAAACTAAAAATCCAGCATTATAAATGTTTAAAAAATAATTTTTTATAATTTTATAATAATATTTGTATTTTTAGCAGCTTACAGGGGATTAGACGGATACTGAAACAAGTGGAGATACTTTTCTACCATTCCAAGCTAAGTGCATAAATTTTTTTGCAATGATCATGCTACTAGATTCATCGTTATAAGGCAACAAATATACATTTCTATTAATATTTCGGGTACTCTTCCCGGATATTTTGACCATAAGTGATCTTAATGATTTAGACCCACTCTGGAAATTTTTAGGCAGTTTCTGACTATAAAAAGACATCTTTTTAGACAGTATTAGGTTACCAGAGTCCGGAGCAGAATTGCTGATTTTCACTATTTAAGGTTTAAATGGCTTACAAGAGTGTGACAGCATACATTTATGTCATTAAAAGTATTTTTAATGAAAAGTTCGGAAAATTTTACAAAAAAAGTCATACTTATGTTTTTAGTGAAAAATGCATCCCCTGGGAGCTAAAAATTCATGAAAATGGGCATATAATGCAAAAAAGTGCTAAAATGTCAACTTTGACTCTCTGTAACTTAAAATAATGGCCCAGAAAAAATCTGAAAAAATTCAGGATAACTACTGGATACCTCTAAAACATAGTCCCACAGTTATAGCAATATTTATTTTTTTCATCTTCGATGTCACAGAGAACCACCCATATATATATACAGGGTGTCCCAAAAGTATGGAAACCCCTAAAAATTTCTGAAATTTGGTGTAAAATAAAAATAATCAATGTGGGATCTTATGTAACTTTCGACGCGGAGTTCATTGGTGACCTTGACTTTGACCTTGAGTTTGACCTTCAGGTCATTTGAAGGTCAATATAATTTTTTTAAATGGAAACCCCCATTTTTTATAGCGGCAATCGAAAGAGCGGAAAATTTTACGTTCAAAACTATTTTAAGACCCAAGGTCAACGTGACCTCTACGGGTTAAATAATGGTCGAAAGTATGTTCATGGGAAAACCCCTGGAAATTTCTCAAAATTTGTGGTAAAATAAAGAAATGTATACTAGGTCTTATGTGACCTTGAACAAGGAGTTCAGTGGTGACCTTGACTTTGACCTGGAACTTGGTTAATTTTATTTAAATGATTGATCCTATATTTTTAACACTCTCGTAATAGAAAAACCTGACTAAAAAGCATAAGTAGGAAAGCACATTGTAGGCTTTAAACCTTGTATTCCCGTGCATATTTCTAACGTTACAAGTTAATTAAATACCTTACATGGTATAATATCGCACGTTCCTACCTAAATAGTATATTTTTCATTTGTTTTTCAGATTATTAATTTTACCTTTAATCTTTTCATTTTCTTTCGAATTTTCATTTTTATTTTATTCGAATTTCAGTTTTCAATTTTTATTAAGAAAATGAATCGTCTCAACGAACGTGAGCGCATAATTCTTCTTAGGATGAGAGGGTGGGGAGATAGACTTCACTCTTATAGTGATGTAGTTACTTTATTTAATAATTCTTTTAGGGATGGTAATCAAGGTATTTCAAAAGGAACTGTGTCAAAAACTTTAAGACGTTTTGAAGAAACTGATACTGTTAGAGATCGACCCAAATCCGGGAGACCTCGTACCACGACAAATGAAGAGTCGTCTTTAAACACGTTATTATCTTTTGTTGAAAATCCGCATACATCTGTTCGTCGTGTGGCTGCAGAGCAGGGAATTGGAAAATCTTCTGTTCATCGAGTAATGCAGAGAAATAAGTTTCACCCGTTTAAGATTAATTTGGTTCAAGAATTAAATGAAGATGATTTTGATCGTAGGTTAGAATTTTCTGAAACAATGATGAACAGAATTGATGCTAATCCTAATTTTTTGCAAGGAATCGTATTTTCAGATGAAGCGTCCTTTGAATTAAATGGAGGTGTTAATCGACATAACTGTAGGTATTGGTCGGATGAAAATCCGCATTGGATGCTAGAATCACATACCCAATATCCTCAGAGACTTAATGTTTGGGCAGGTCTTATTGGCGATACATTGATCGGACCATTCTTTATAGAAGGTAATTGAAATGCTCAAGTTTATGAGAGGATGTTGAGAGAACAAATAGTTCCAGCTATACAAGCAGTTGTTGGTGAAAACATGGGGGATACTTATTTTCAGCAGGACGGAGCAGCACCCCATTATGCACGAAATGTACGTACATACTTAGATGAAGTATTTCCTAGACATTGGATTGGAAGAAGAGGCATCGTCGATTGGCCAGCTCGATCACCTGATTTGACTCCACTTGACTATTTTTTATGGGGCTATATGAAGAGTAAAGTTTATGCTACGAAACCTCAAAATATAGATGAACTGCGACGTCGCATTGTCGAAGAGTGTGCTTCAATCAGTCCAGAGATTATTTTAAGTACAACTTCATCATTTTATGAACGCTTAGGGTACTGCCAAATTGAAAATGGAGGACATTTCGAACATAAGCTCTAAAAATTGCTAAAATATTTATTTAACTTGTTTTTATTTAAGTAATTTCAATTTCTTTACTTAATTTTTTATTTTATTTATCATTTTTTATGAATGTTTTTTTAGCTATTCATTTTTTTATTCATTTAATTTAACAGTTGTTTATTTTTTATTTTTTAAGTGGAGTCAAAGCTGACACGTCCTCGTCGTGACTCTGGTTTTACTGAGTTCAGCTAAGAATTAGTTGAACAGCACGGTTTTTAACGTAAAATTTTCCGCTCTTTCGATTGCCGCTATAAAAAATGGGGGTTTCCATTTAAAAAAATTATGTTGACCTTCAAATGACCTTGAAGGTCAAACTCAAGGTCAAAGCCAAGGTCACCAATGAACTCCTCGTCGAAAGTTACATAAGATCCCACATTGATTATTTTCATTTTACACCAAATTTCAGAAATTTTTAGGGGTTTCCATACTTTTGGGACACCCTGTATATATATATATATATACATACTAACGGTGCATAGCAACAATATTTTTCGTTTTTGGATTAACTTCAGTCTATAAAGAACTGTTAAAGGTTAAACGTATATTAAATTTAAAAGCCGTTAAAACTCAAAGAAATGTTATAAATATAATAATATTCGGAAGAAATTATTAACATATTGACACGAAAAAAAGAAGAAGAAGAAATAGAAAAAAAGTATTTCGGAGTATTTTTCAGGAGCGAGATTTCGGACGGGAAGTCTGGTATATTTTCATTAATTATTGGATTTTTTAAGATTGCTGGGAATTTTCAATGTATTCCGGGATTCTTGCACTAATTACGAGTTCTTGGGAATTGCGACACATTTACACAAATTACTGTTTTCGGAATTCCGGGAATAGTAAAGGTATTTCAGGTTATTTGTCTTAAATGCAGGATTTTTCGGAATTTCAGGGACATTTTCATTAATTATTTGATTTTGCGAAATTCAGGGATATTTTCATTAATTTATTATTTTTCTAGAATGCTGGGAATTTTTAATAAATTACAGGATATTTGCATTTATTACGGGAATTTCGGGATATTTTTATTAATTATTGTTTTTTTTTGGAATTCTGGAAATTAATGTATTTCGAAACACTTGCACTAATTACGGGATCTTTGGGAATTGCGGGATATTTACACAAATCACTGCTTTATTCGGAAAATCCGGGAATAGTTAAGGTATTTCGGGGTATTTTCACTACATACGGGATTTTTCGAAAATTCAAGGATATTTTCATTAATTATTGGATTTTTCGAAATTTAGGGATATTGTCATTAATTATTGGATTTTTTTAGAATGATGGGAATTTTTAATACATTTCGAGAAATTTCCGCTTATTGCGGACATTATCGGGAAATCTGGGATATCTATATATTTTTATATTATGGGAAATATTAATACATTTCAGAATATTTGTACTAATTACGGGATTATTCAAGAATTCTAGCATATTATTATTATTTATAGTAAGTATTGCGAATCCCGGGATTGTTAAGGTAATGCGGAGTATTTGCATCTATTTCTGGATATTTCGGGAAAGCTGGGAGTTTTGAAGGTATTTCGGAATATTTGCGTTAATTACGGAATTTTTGGGATTTCCGGGAATTTTGAAGATAATTCGGGATATTTGCAGTAATTACGGGATTTTTCAGGAAACCCAGGATATTTACATCAATTTCTGGATATTTCGGGGATTCTGAGAATTTTGAAGGTATTACGAAATATTTGTACTGATTACAGGATTTTTTGGGAATTCCGGGAATTTGTAAGTTATTGAAAATTATGGGAAATCTTAAGGTTTTTGTATTAAATACAGGATTTTTCGTGAATTCCTGGGTATTAGTATAAATTATTAATATCCCAAGGGTATTTTGGAATATTTGTATTATAACATGAGGCTCTGCTCGTTCGGAAATTAAAAAATGAAGCGGGCGTCGGGTCTTGAACCTGAGCCCCTTCGGATCCGAAGGCGTTCACGCTAACCACTGCGCTACGCCCGCACTGGTCGTAGCGCTTCTTATCGCTCTTATATGCTACCGATCACGCGCCACCTGGCGTGTCGGTATTGCGGAAATCTATATGACAAGTGGATTAAATCCACCTTGTCACAGTATAATTAATAATTAAGTTATTTGTATTAATTACAGGATTTTTCGGGAATTATAGGATATTAAGGCGTTACCGGCGACGCATGTGTTTACAATGACTCGCATAAACTCTCTTTTGTCCCCTCAGCAGGGTTACCATTTAGGGTTTTTCTGTCCTCTTTTATCGAATGTAAATGAGGTCGTACTGTGCGAGTGGAACAAAGAAAAAATACCTCTATCTTGCAACACTGCTCCTCAGTAAACTTGCCCGTCGAGCCATTATTAGTCTTTACGCGGCTTGCTCGCTGGCTTTCCGGATCATATACGAGCTTTTCCGATCGGCACTCGCGCTCGTTATAAGGTATAGCTTCTAACGGGCCAATTCGGTCACATAATAAAATTCAACAATTGTCGGCGAAATGCTGGCGAAAATGCGAACACAGTGGGTTTTATTAAAGTTGGTTGGCCATCTTTCCCTTACCAGATTGCGTCTCATGTGTTGATGTGTAACTGCGTGTATGTTGATACGTTGTGACGTCAGTCAGTTTTCGTATGTGCTTACTGTGTCGCTCCATTTTCGATTTATAGAAATTAATAATTATAAATTTTCTTATAATTAATTATAAAATGTACTATTTATCTTAATTGATATTTTACAATGTTAATAGTGTTGATTGACTTGTAAAATTATTTATTCATGTGAAAATTTATTTTTTAACTATTTGTATTGAAAGTTATAAATTTTAATAACATTTCGTTTTGAATTCAAATTCGTAGTGGCTTTAATTAATTAATAAAATTTTAATTATTCATAAATGATTATTTATTATTCAGTTAAATGTTAACATCGCTGTTTTTGGCCCTAAAGTTTGATATTTTTACCCAAAATAGCGAATTAAAATAAAAAAATAATAAAATTATAAATTTTACAATTTTTGATTATTTAATGTTTAATTATTTGTTTAAATATTAAATATCTAATAAAAGAAACTTTTACTTTATTATGTATTATTATGTATTACTCTTGTACGAGTAATTCCGAGATGTTTATATTAGCTACAAGTACGTATTAGCTAGTGTAGTTAAAAAATGTATTTATTTGTTAAGTAAAATTAGATAAATTATTAATTCGACTTTTTGTTTGTTACAAGCTTCATAACACTTAAGAGTATGTAGATTACTTTTACACCCCCCCCCCGCGCGAGTGCAGGATCGGGAGAGGGCTCAGTTGCCCAAGCTCTGGAAATGGAACTTCTGATATAAACTCGTCCACGATAAGCTGTGAATTCTCATTTTGCTCGTTCCATGGCAGAGGAGAGTTCCATTCAAAGAGAGCTTTCAGAGAGAAATTTCAGCTCCTAGGCCTCCCTTCGCATCGTTCAGGTATGTCCTTACTTCGGATTCTTCCGCGGACGACTCTTACCACCCTTTGGGTGTAATATTCTATCGTTATTTCGTGATTCTGCGGCCCTATCTGTCGGACGAACGACTACCCTAGCGGTTTTCCGTGGACTACCTGTCCTTTTTTTCGGCGGAATGCTCGCTTTGGACCTGAGCTCCCCGCTGGGAGAAGCCCTACTTTGTACCTCTTCGCTCGGGGTGTCTTCGCTCGCAGGAGGCGGATTGGTCGTCGTCTCTCGGTCCATTGCCGGTTGTGCGACGTTGTCTACTTCGGCCAGAGGCGATCCATTGTCGGGCACATAGGGCTTGAGATGTTCGGCGTGCATCATCTCTTCATCGCTTTGCCCGTTCTAAATAAGAACAACACGGCCTTGAGCTGTTGGAAATATACGTTTAATTTAAATTACTTTGAAGCTGATAAGTATCCGCAAGCACCTCAAGCGTCAACGCACACACAAACGGAAATTAATTCGGATCCACGTTTGAACGCAAACGCTCCGTGTTTTCCGACTCCCACATTTAGCGACATACGTCAGTATTCGTCTCAGCCAGCTCCTGCAGATTGGCATGAGTCTGGAAGGGGGGGGGGGATGTGCCTGTAGTTACGAGTGATCAACTCACGCAACTCCTGTCGAATATGTCGACGAGAGCGCCTACAGTCACATGACGTAGGTCGCACTGTTCGCCAGTGGAATATTAAGTTTTCCGGCGAAAAACGCGAAAGCATCGAGGAATTTATTCAGCGCATAGAAGAATGTCGCAAGTTAGTGCATATTTCCGACGCGAATTTACTAAATGCTTTCTCGAAGTTGTTAACTGGCGTAGCGCTACATTGGTATCGCCAATCACGGAAAGATTGAAATACTTGGGCTGATTTTTGCAATGCTGCTCGACGATGTTATGGCGTTGAGCAGAACTTTCAGCAGCGCTTAATGGCGGAAGCGCAAGCACGCAAGCAGGGTAGAGAAGAGCCTGCTCGTGATTACATTTTCTGCTTGCTAACCATATTTAGAAGAATGCGCCTCCGAGTACGCAGTTTCAGCTAGACATGTTGTATGCTAACATGTTGCCGTCTGTTCGGAAGTTAGTTCCGAAAGGAAAGGTTACAAGCGTCGATAAACTTGTGCAGCTAGCTCGTCAGGCGGAAGAGCTTATCGAGGAAGAGCTGAATTTTCCCGCGCCTCCACCGCCAGAAAAGAGCGTTCTGCCTTCTGTGGCTTATAAGCAGCCAGATGCCAGAGTTAAGGGGTCAAGCCTGGGTTAAATGTTTTAAATAAATAAACAATTATTATTAGAATAAATTTTTTTTTTTAATTCTTCTTACAAATTTATTTTTTTTTACATAATATATATATATTATACTTTATATTTATCAATATAAAAAATGTTTATTATGTATTTTTAATCCTGGTTATTAAACTTATAATGATATTAAAAAATTGATCAATTTTTGCAGTTGCCGCAGGATATTGAAGCACTGAATGCATCTTTTAATATCTAATAAGTCTTAAAATGTTCATGGAACATATGTTTACAGACTTATGTTTTTCATTTTCTGAAAAAAAAATTAATAACAATGTATTAAATATAAAAGTTGATAATAATAAGAAAAATAGTGAATGTTATGTACGTATACGTACATAACATTCACCTAAAACTTATCTTTTTGAAGATTGGGCAACATAAATCCGTAGAAATATATGAGCAAATCCACGGAACCTTTGATTTTCATTTGAAAATTTTTTTTTTTTTTTTTTGGGAGGCACATTGATTTTAATGGAGATTTCTACTTCTTTAGAGGTTAAATAGTAGGAAAATATGAGGGCCCCTATTTCTTTTCAAGACTTATCTAAGAAATTAACGATTAAAATATTAATGAGGGGTATCATAGGGTAAATTATAAAAAATCACTTCGTAAATAAACAGAACATTTTTTATTCTATAATTTATGAATATAACAACATAATTAAGTCTCTTATTTAACAAAAATTAAAATATCTAACAACAATTTTTCATATAAAAGGATGTTTTCAAGTGCCGTTACAGTACTGTAATTTTCTTTTCCTAGTAACAATGGTTTTTTTTGTTTGAGTACTTGTAACAGGAATTTCATTTTTTGCTCCATAAATCTTCCAACTTGAAGGTTTCAATTGGTAATGAGTACATGGCAAATTATTTGAAACATTCATTACATGATAAATAATTTTCTTTTCGCATACTTCTCTTTAATGGTAAACAAACTACTTGACTGAATGATATGTGTGTGTATGTGTGCGCGCGCGCGGGTGAGTGAGTGTGTGTGTGTGTGTGTGTGTGTGTGTGTGTGTGTGCGTATTTATATTAGCTTTTCTGTTGAAATAACCTATTTCGTATAGTCAATTTGGACTTCAGTTCAAAGGTATAAAATTTTATACTTTTATACAGCTTATATTATCTAAATTAACAAAAAATTCAATTGAGGTTTTACGTAGATGACTCAATAATCTACTAAAAAGTAAAGAGATATAGTTTATATATGCTTTTTTTGTGAATGTCGAGTGTGCCATGCGAAAATGAAAATTTGGAAGACTAGGGGCCCGAGATTTTGAAAAGTTTAAGGTAGAATTGCTAGTAAAGAAAAAGAGGCACAGCTAAGCACAAAAAAGAATAAGAATCCTTATTGCAAATCGAAAAAAGCAATATTAGTCACAATAGCTATAAACAAAACTTATCTTTGTATAATATCAAAATTCTAAAATTTCCTAAATTTACAAAAACTGACTTCCTCAAGAGTTGCGATTTTTATTTTTCTGTATCATGAAGGCACACTATTCTAACACTTTTAGTTTAATAGGGTAGATGGTGTAGGTTGTCAAAAAAAATTTCTGTAACATTTGGTGAAGAATTATAATTTCTATAAGCTTAAAAAATAGAAGATGAGTACTACTTCCATCGTCAAATTTGCAAAAATGCAACTTTATGAAGCCTCTAACAAAAAGCTAATGAAAACAGCTTTAAAAAAATGATAAGGACCCTTCATCGAATTACTTTTTCTACCAGAAACCGTTGTTATAATGTTGCTAGGTCTGCTTATTTACTACTATATTACCCGCTTCCCCAAAATTAAAGGTTCTGTGGATTTGCTCATATATTTTAAAAGTTTCCCCAAAATTTCAAAGTGATTCATCAACCTGGCTCTGAAATATCCTGCGGCAAGTAAGCTAAAATCATTAAAAAACCATTAATGAGATAAATGCATTTAAAGTTTCACTTATTAGATTTAAAGTTTTACTTATTTTATAATTCTAATACCGTATTCTTCAGGTATCATACAATTTATATATATATAATCTTAATAATATATATATTTAATAGGTTTATAATGCCTTTTTTCTGGTTTTATTAATATAATACTCAGTATATTTTTTTAATATACATGTATTATCTAAAATAACAGAAAATCAACTTCAAAAATCAGTTTCTTTATAAAAAAAGGAATAAAATTTTTTAAAACTACAAGAATACTTTGCTATTATTGAATATTAATGCATGATTATATGGATTTTAAAAAATATTTTGATAAAAAATCATATACTATATTATATGATTATAATTTTTATTATAAGCATTAAATTTAATTAAAAATATGTAAAGAATGCAGTAAAAACAAATACTGTTTGACAGTTGTGTACAATATCTCTTTCTCTCTCACTCACATGACAAGTCTTCCATAAGATTATTGATTTTTCGGATAGCCTTGTCACGTGATAGAGAAAGAGAGAGGCATATATAGTGTTACAGCTGCTAATGGAAGTGTGCACCAGTCACACGTTTGTAGTTCAGTTTTAAGCTATTATAATATCAAGTAGAATTATATATTTTATATATATTATATTATATAATATCTAAATAAAATAAGTAAAAAAAACAAGTGGTTTATAAAACTGCATGAACAAATTGTATCAGATAAGTATTTGCATAACCTTAAATTTATATTTTGTTTATGTCAAGAAATTGATTCTTTGTTTCTCCATTTCAGCATAACCAATGTGTCAACACTTAGATATACAATATTTGCAGAATACAGATAAAATTATAAACAAGTGTTTTGTTATGCTCAGTGTATTTGTGCTTAGTGCGATATTATGTGGTTGAAGTTATTTTATGTGTACTTATTTGTGAAAGTGTTTCAAACCTCCAATATAATTAGTATATTTCATGCCGTAAAGTACCACTCTCTATATTCTTTTGTTTCTTCTTCTGGTCGCAATTCACATGCTCTACAAAAAGATTGCTTTGGAGAAACGTCAATTACTTTTTCATTCTCATGCAGTATCAACACCTTGAAGAGAATTGAATCCTCGCTTCCTCCAAGAACCATCACCTGATAGACTTATATGGCAATTCTGACTTGTTAAATCATATACTTGCTCGACAGTTGCTTTCATAGACTGTTTACCAACTTCTTTACAAACATTTGTTATCTCTGTATTAATAATGTCATAATTACTGTGAGAAACTGGACTCGGCAAATCCATATTTCCACAAAAAGTAACTAAACCAGCATGCTTATGACCAAGAGTTCTCATTGTGTACACTAACGTCTATTTATTTCATAAGCGTTACTTTTTTTCCAACTTTTCTACTTGAATCAATAACAAATACCTTAAAACAGTTTGTACATGTTATTGTTATTTTACTTCCCAAACCTCTCACATCAACTTCAGAAAATTTAACTGTACCATGACAATTCTGACAAACTAAAAATTCTTCTTATGTTGGGAAAAGTAGTGATATATCAATAATTCTATTTTCTGTACTACTTTCTTCAATGGTATCAGTTTTTAACTTTTTACTTGATCTGGATCAATGTTGATGGAAGTGCATATCGTAGTTGGTTCTTACTGATGTTGATAAGTTTTTTATGAGCAGATGTACCAGGTATTCTATTACTTGAGTCTGGCATTTTTTTTACTGCTCTTTTTTTGTATTAACTTATAATTAATTTCTTAAAACTAATAAAATTTAAAGTTAAAAATATACTGTTAATTTAAAATCCACTGAGTATTTACTAAAATAATGTAAATACTTTATCAATGCAGACAATATTTACTTCAAATAGAACTGTACGTATTTGTGCAGTATATTAGAGTAAAAGGAATCATTTATTTATTAACTATTAAATTTGAATCGTATGGTAAAGTAGATTTCTACTTTACCAAACTCTACGCTTGATAGTTGCTTCGTTTAATATACTTGTATGTAAACGTCGAAAACCTCGCAATTATTATTTTAGTTAAATTAAAATAAAATGTTTTTTTTGCAAACATAATTTTAGAGAAATAATGTCTATTAATTAATGCTTACTTTATTTCAATTATAACTTGCGAAAAAATTTTTTGTTTTTTTTTTCAAATTTTGGGATAATGTTTTATGTAAGAAATACTTTAAAAAAAGTTAATAAAAAAAAAATCGATTTTTTGAGCAGTTAACCCAGGCTTGACCCCTTAAGAAGGGCGGAAAATCTGCTAACGATGATGCTACGGTAAAAGTAGCGAGTATCGCAGAACCTACAATGGAAAATTTGGCCAAACTCTTAGAGAAGATGCTAGATGAGAGATTTAGCAAATATGCGAATTCTTTTGCGAATTTCGCCAATAAGAAAGGTCAAACCACGCGTAATTTTCATAAACCAGGTGCGCCGAAAGGAGCAAAGAATGTTTCTGGTAAGTCACCTGGCGTAATTAGTACCGAGAGGAAAGATGATGGTAAAAATAAATCGTCAACCACTAATGGAAAATCCACACGTAGTCGCAACCGCGATAAGAAAGCAGGTCCCAAGGAGCGTGTGTACTGCTATCGCTGCGGTTGGCCCGGGTATATCAAGACGGATTGTCCTGAGTGCTCGGGAAACGAGAAAAGGGGCGAAAGGGTAAGGTCCCTATCGCCCTAATTATTAGTGAGACCTCTGATGCGGATGAAATTCCATCAGTAATTACGTAAACGGGAAAAATGCCCTCGCTTTTGCCTGTCGGAATTGACAGACAATCAGCGGAAAAAGGTGTTTGCGATTCTCGCGCTGGAACGCCAGTTGAGGAAGGAACTCTACAGTCCACTCGCTGGTGGCTGCAGATCGAAATCGGTGGATTCCGCGTACGCGCTTTGTACGATTCAGGGGCGGCTCGCACGGTTATTAATTCCTTAGGCTTGCAAATAGCATCAGCCATAGGAAAACCGTTAACACCTTACATTGGACAGGTGCACGACTCGCTAACGGCCAACGCGCTCCAATACTTGGACGTTTAGAGCTGCCGTTTGATTTAGGGAATGAACGCCATTACTTAGATGTTTTAGTAATGAGCGATCTCGACGCCGATTGTATACTCGGTGCCGATTTTATTCGTGCGTTTGACGCTGTTTTGTTGCCGCATGAAAATCAGTTGCTGATTGAAAACGTGGCTGACGCAATTCAGCTTGAAGTATCTGCTATCGGCATTGGTAAGGCCTGCTCACTAGCTGCCGTTGGCTTAGCAGATATTGACGAAGAGCAACGCAGACAACTCAATGAGATGTTGGAAAAGCGTTTGACTGCTCCGAATGCAAAGCTAGGTTGTACTAACTTAGCTGAGCATAAAATTGATGTGGGCGGTTTGCGTCCCATCAAACAGCGCTATTATCCGGTGTTTCAGAAGATCGAGCAAAAGATGCACGCTTAAGTGCAACAGATGCTTGACGCGAGGAAAATTCGCCCGTCAACGAGCGAGTGGTCGAGCCCAGTAGTCATGGTGCGGAAATCTAACGGTACCTATAGATTCTGCATCGACTACCGAAAGCTCAATTCCATGTCTCGAATACCTGCGCCTATCCGCTTCCCTATATGGAGATTATTTTGCGTAAACTCCAAAGGGCACGCTACATAAGCACGCTGGATTTAAACAGCGCATACCATCAGATTCCGATGAAAAAAGGATCGGAACATCTGACGGCTTTCACGGTGCCTGGCTTAGGCTTATGAGTTTACTCGGATGCCGTACGGTGTGGCGGGGGGGGGGGGGCGCTACGTTTCAACAGCTGATAGATAGGGTGATAGGTCCTGATCTTGAACCGTACGCGTTTTCGTATCTCGATGACGTCATTAAAGTCACCGAGACGTTCGAAAAGCATCTCAAATGGCTTGAGCATGTCCTAAAGCGAATTTCCGCTGCGGACAATAAACCGTGAGAAAAGCGAATTTTGCCGCAACGAGGTTAAGTATCTTGGCGTGTTGGTGAATCGCGATGGATTTCGCTCTGAACCGGACAAGATAGCGCCGATCGTGGATTATCCCGCGCCAACTAACCTCAAAAAGCTACGCTCTTTCCTCGGCATGGCTTCATGGTATAGAAAGTTTCTAGAGGATTTTGCTACACTTGCGGAACCGCTTACCAAGTTAACAAAGAAAAATGTTAAATTTGAGTGGGGCGAGGAACAACAGTTCGCTTTTGAACAAATCAAAGCGTTGATAGCGTCTGCGCCTATCTTCCATCGGCCATCATTCGAGCATCAGTTCGTTATTCAGACTGACGCTAGCGACACTGGCTTAGGAGCGGTTTTAACGCAAACTATCGACGGAGAAGAGCGAGTACTTAGTTTTGCCAGTCGTGCGTTAAACGCGGCGGAACGTAACTACTCGGCTACCGAACGAGAGTGCTTAGCTGTATTATGACTTATTCACTCGTTGGATAGAGTGTATCCCTATACGGAAAGCGAACTCGCATACCATTCGGCGCGAGCTGAATGAGCGCGTTTTCATGCGTTTCGGCGTGCCTGATGTTTTTCATTCTGACAATGGCACGGAGCAATTCTTAGATGAACATGGCGTGGTTTATACTACGATTCCGCCTTACCATGCACAGGCGAATCCTGTAGAACGCGTTAACCGCACGATAAAAACGATGATTACTTCATTTATCGAGGCGAATCATAAAACATGGGACGCTCACATCTCTGAGCTCATGTTCGCGTATAATACCGCCGTGCAAGATTCTACCGTCGCAAGTCCTGCTTTCCTAAATATGGGAAGAAACCCTGTTCCGCCGAAAAGCTTGCGGAAAACAGAAGATCGAGCCGTCGCCGACAGCGAAGCCGCAGCAGCTGTTCAAAATTGGCAACAGCGTATGCAAACGTTGCCAGAGCTTCAAGCTCAAGCTGCTGAACGAGCGACATACGCACAAGCCCGTTAGGCCGAATATTATAATTCAAAACGCCGCGATGTACAATTTGCCGTGGGACAAAAGGTTTCTAAGCGGAATCGTGTACTTTCGTCCGCTGCCCAAGGCATAGCTGCTAAGCTAGCTCCGAAGTACATCGGACCTTTTATTGTTTCGGCGTTACTCGGCTCAAACGTGGTAGAGCTTATCGACAATGATGGAAACGAAGTAGGTAAATGCCACAACAGTGATATTAAGCCATTCTACGAAGACCAGATGGACGTATCTGTGGAGAGTAGATTAAATCGAGAGGATACGACAAGGGACAGCGAGGGATGAAACGCAGAGCGAAGAGCTAGCGACGAGTCCAACGATAATGATCATGTGAGCGCAAACGCATTGCGTAAGCGAGGTAGGCCGCGCAAAACTCGGGTAATTGTTAATCGTATGACTGCGGTAGATCGTGCCCCTTCTAACGAGCGATTAAACGCGAATACTGTTGTATACGCGAATCCTCCGACGACGGAAATTAGGCGCGGAAGACCGAAGGGGGCAAAGAACAAGCCCGTATCCCCGGTGGAAACGATTGAACAGCGCACACGGTCGCAGAAACTGTAAATGTTCCTTTGAGCGATTCATATATCTACGCGTACCTTTTCTCCGATTTTGTAATCTTCGTAAGGTGTATCGCTCTTAATTATTGTTATAATAAAGAGAGAAATCCTTTATATGTTGGCCTGCTTAACATTTTCTATTGTCTGATGTTTTGCTTTCAAATAAATTTATTTTATTTATTTATAAAATCTTATTTATGGTTAATTATCTTTTTCATTTTATCTTCTGGCCTAGAGAGAGAGTAGAAATGCAGAGCTGGTACGTCTTCGGCTACCCAGCGTCTGGAAGTGGGGAGTGTAACGAATCAATGTAATATTTGATTATATTACATTGCTTGTTAAATTCTCTCTCTCTCTCTCTCTGTCTAGCCTGTGTATTAATCTTTACAGCTGTTACAGGTCGACGTTCGACGATTTTCGGCGATTTTCGCGGACCTTCGTAAAGGTAAAAGTAGGGAAAGAGAGAGAGAGTTTTCGGTTCGTAAGTGCGAGAGCACTGAGACTAAACGCGTGTATTACCTTTAATTTGATAATATACTCTTGGTTTTTTTTATCTTTAATTAAACATCGTGTTTCTATTTTTATTGTTTGCCCTTTTATTTTCGTTCGCGTTCGCTAAGTAAAGGATACCGCCGCCTCCGCCTATACGTGTCTTATAGACACGTATTATTGCTGAGCGGCTGATCGCGTAGTGAGACTATTGTTTAACGGTAGTTAATTGTTAGTATTAACATTATATTATTTTATTTATTGTTATCAAAAATAGCAAAACCGTTACAGTTATAATTGATAGATTTATTTTTCTTTGTAAACTTTAATTGCAAGGAGTGTACAATGAAGCGTACAGTTTCAATGATGGGATGGAAATACATAAATTCTTGGTATTATTTTAATAATCTTTATTTTATCAAATCATTTTGCATAGTTTATGTAAGATGTAATGTCATACAATATTTTTATAGGTATTCTTATAGTTATATAAACTCAATGCAATACCATTCTCTTATTTATATAAAAATAAGTTCCTTTATTAAAACGATGGCTTGCTGTTTAGAGATGTTAATTATAGCTAGCCAGTAATTAGATCTCTTTTAGTTCAACTTTATATCACCAAACTAAACGGAATAAATAAAAATGTTGGTGAGAGTACATTTGATAACGATGTATTACATATTTAAAATTAAAAAGTTATGGAATTAATGAAATTCCGAAGTCTATTGTAACTATTGCGGAAAAAAAACTATTAAGTTGTGAGCGGAATTTTTCATCATGGTGATTCTATTGAAAGCGGTCAATATACAAATATGTTACTTTAAATAATAATAAGTGGTTTAAAATAAATGATCTGATAATTCGAAGGAAACAATGACCAAACGAGCTAAAGATGTATACATATTATTTTTAGAAACTGTTTAATCTAATCTACTCTCATACAGAAATTACATTTTCATCGTAAGTATTTAAAAAAATTTATCATTTATATTATATTAAATTTTTAACATCAAGTTTTAGGCATAGAAAGTATTTTGAAATAACACCTTCCACGAAGGTGTGAGATTACGCAAGTATAATGATAATTGTCAACTTATCAAATACATATCTTCATTTCCTGCTTTTATCTTTATTTTCTACTTAGAAAAACTTTAAATTTTCAATAACTTAAAATTTGGTATTAAAAAGTAGATAACTTGTTATTAAGAAGTTGTTTAAATAGAAAGCACTGAAATGAAGCGTAATAATCGACAAGTATTTTATACCACTTCGGAAATCTAATATTTTACTTTAATTATTAAGAATAAAATCAAACCATGATCACAGTTTTCGCAAAAAGTTACTGCAATTGAAAGTACTGAAGTCAAAATAAAATCGTCAAGTATTTTGCGCTACATAATAATAAATAAATGTTTTAAATTTTATTTACCAATCTATTTTTTTGTAACATAGCGGTCTTAAGGTTATATAATCACATAAATTTCAATGTATGTAATTAAAACAAATAAAAGAATATAACTTCATATGTAAAATTTTAGTAAAATTGATGTGATAAGTGTGTAGTATTTATTTGCAATCTGTTTAATTATGTGCGCTAACGGTTTTTGAATCTAGAGTTAAAAATTCATTATATAACTTATGTGCAACTAAAACTTATTTCGTAAACATTTCTAAATAATTAAATGTTGTCTAATAAAAGACGTGATGTTAGTTTTTTGAATAGTAAATTTTATTATTGTAGTTTGTTGAATATAATCACAATTTTTCTTTGCAAAAATTGTGAGTGATAATATTAAAGTTATTGGTAATAATCTGCACAATTGTATTTGTACAAATACTTATTTTCATTGCATTTTATACCCCAGTGGAAATTTTAAATGTGTCCAAATGTGCAAAAATGTGCCAAAGTATGCCAAAGTGTGCCAGAATGTGTCAAAATGTATCAAAGTGTATCTGTCGAGCAGGCTAGCAAAAAGTTTATAAATTTTAGAATGCGATACTAGCGCCTTAGCGGCCGAGAAAATTAAAACGGGAGAGCGTGGCCGATGTAAGGCAGAATCGGACGAGACTCGGAAGCGTGCGATTGAGACGAGTCCTCGAGCGAGCGTAACCTCAAAATATTAATAAAGACTTCTGTTAGTAGTACAAACCGGGGTGTTTTTTATTCTCCTCGTCCTGGTTAAGACATCGTGGCGACCGTGACAGGACGTGTTGAGTAATCTAAGACTATTTGAATAAAATAATTAGTGTACTAGAAGTTTAAACATGGAGGCGCTAAAGAGGCAAAGAAAAGCATTACGCACAAGTTTTACAAAGGCTTATACAGCGTTTATACTCGCCGTCGACAATGTTCAGATACCGTTCGAAGAGAAAATGATAGCCTTTGAACTTCTAGAAAATAAAATGGCCGAACTGAACCTCATACACTCTTCGTACAATAAAATCTTATGCGAAAATGCAGCAATCAGTGAAGAAGATGTGAACAAGGAGATGGAATCAGACGACTTATATAAAACGAATTTTTTGATGGCCAAGATGAAGGTAACAACAGGAACTGCGCCACAAATGGGAAACTCGTCTACCGTCAATAGTACGAAACTGCTCAAGCTTCCAAGTATTGAGCTACCGAGGTTTCACGGCACTATTAAATAATGGCTTCCCTTCTGGAGCCAGTTTAAGAAGGTGCACGAAAATACGTCGCTGACCAGAGAAGATAAATTTCAGTACCTCATTCAAGCGACCGCTCCAGGTTCAAGAGCTCACGAAATTATAAGTAGTTTTCCACCTACTACCGGCAATTATGAGGAAGCTATCGCGTGTTTAAAAAACCGCTTCGGACGCGATGACGTGGTAGTTGAATTTTATGTACGCGAATTATTGGGTTTAGTGCTTCAGAACGCAGTAAGTGGTGGCAAAAAACAGACTCTATCGAATCTATATGACAAAGTAGAATCGAACATTCGCGCTCTCAACGTGCTCGGTGTAACCACAGATAAGTGCGCCGCCATGTTGTATCCGCTCGTCGAGTCATCTCTGCCGGAAGAAGTTTTACGCGCGTGGCAGCGAAGCGGTCAACGGGAGACGATCAACGCAGCTACGGCAGTGTCGACTGATGGAGAAGCTCCTACGAAGGACCGACTTACGCTCTTGTTGGCGTTCTTGCAGAGAGAAGTTGAAAATGAGGAACGGATAGGAATGGCATTGACGGGATTTGGTATACCGACGGAACACGAAAAAAATAGGAAATTGAAAGGTAAAACTGAATCGAATAATGAAATAGCTAGTGCAAGCGCTCTTTTTACTGTAAAAGAAGAGATTAAATCGTCGTGTATTTTTTGTAAAGCGAGTCATGAAAGCGCGAATTGTAATGTAGCACGTAAACTTTCGATGGATGAACGCCGAGATATTTTGAAAAAAGAAAACGTGTGTTTCGTATGCTTAAAACATGGTCATATATCTAAAAGGTGCCGAGTTAAAGTAAAATGTGATTGGTGTGCTAAACGGCATGTATTACTAATGTGTCCGGGTTTATTTACGAAAGAAAATTCACAACGTACATCAAACGACATCGAAACAAAAGCCGAAGTAAAAGGTACACCGAGCGAACATAGCTTAGCCGCGTTCTCGGAATGGCCCGACGTTTGTTTACAAACACTACGCATAAAGATGTACTCCGATACACACGAAAAAGTCGTACGAGCAATAATCGATTCGGGCTCTCACCGTTCATATGTGCGTGAAGAAGTTGCGAGAGAACTCGGCTATATTTCTCACGGGAAACAAGAGGTTAAATTGTCGCTATTTGGTAGAGTTAAATCGAGCGGTGTACATGAGGTGTATAATGTACGTTTGAAAAACATCGATAATTCCTACGCGTGTAATTTTATTGCACTAAACAAAGATATAATTTGCGAACCTCTCAAGACATTTAAAATAAGTAAAATAATAGATGATTTAAAAGCAAAAAATATTGTTTTGTCTGATTCGACTTTTAATTCGAGCTCTATTGATTTGCTTATTGGGGCTGATGTCGCGGGTCGTTTAATGTCTGGCAAAAAATACGATTTTGATAACGGGCTGACTGCTTTTGAAACATTTTTAGGTTGGACATTAATGGGTAAGTTACATACGCAATCACCTCGTACCGATTCTACACTAACAATCACGTCGATGTTTATTCAAGAGGCCAGTCTATCGAATTTGTGGCGATTAGATATAATTGGAATTTCGGATCCAATTGAGAAATTAGAAAAGGTCGAACGTGATAAAGGAGCTCGAGATTTTTTAGTTAAGACAACTTATATGACGCCCGATAATCGCTACGTAGTTAAATTACCATGGGTCGAAGAACACGTACATTTACCAAGTAATTATGACATCGCGCGTACTCGTTTAGAAAAAGGTATACAAAAACTTATAAAGCAAAACCTTTATACCGCATATGAAGATATTTTTAAAGAGTGGCTTACGCAAGGCATAATCGAAAGAGTACCCGATAATGAAATTAACGATTTTTCCCATTATTTGCCACATAGGCCCGTTATCAAGCTTCACGGTACGACCAAAATAAGACCCGTGTTCGACGCCTCGGCGTGCAAGACGGGATATCCGTCGTTGAATCAGTGCCTGGAAGTCGGTCCGAATTTAATTGAACTTGTGCCTGCGACTATAAACCGTTTACGTGAGGGAGAAATAGGCGTAGTGTCGGACATAAAGAAAGCATTTTTGCAAATAGTTGTAGACAAGAGCGATAGAAATTATTTAAGATTTCTTTGGAAAGAAAATGATAAAATTATTGAATTTCGCCATTGTCGCGTTGTGTTTGGGTTAGTTTGCAGTCCATTCATATTAGCCGCGATTATCGAGTTACTTTTGAACAAAGCTTACTGCGCAGAAAATGTAGATTGGTCTAAAGAAACTGTAACAAAACTAAGAAGTGCTTTTTACGTTGACAATTGTGTGACCAGTGTTAATTCGGTGGCTGAACTCAATAAATTTGTAAGCGAATCTACAGCAATTATGGCTTCGGGCGGATTCGAACTTCGTGGCTGGGAAAATTCCGGCAACTTTTTCGATAGTGAAACATCGTTAGTTTTAGGTATGCGATGGGATAAGAAAAAAGATACACTCGGTATTAATATGAATGCGTTAGATATTAACATACCGGACAAAGTTACAAAGAGAACTATTTTATCCATAGTGCACAAGGTTTACGACCCGATAGGTTTGACCAGCCCAGTATCACTGCAGCCGAAATTGCTGTTGCAATCATTATGGGAAGATAAATTAGAGTGGGATACTGAGATTAGTATTAAAAAACGAACCGAATTTTTACAATGGCTAAGCGACTTGTTTATTTTAAAAGAAATTGAAATCCCTCGAAAATTGGAAAGGGGTAAATTATCGCTACACTGTTTCGGGGACGCAAGCGGCTCGGCATATGCTGCGGTAATTTTCGCGAGGATTGAGACAAATAATCATACTTTTGTTCATTTATTAAATGCTAAGGCAAGGGTAGCTCCGAAAAAATGTACGATCCCTCGCCTAGAGCTAATGGCAGCCACTATTGCCGTTCGACTTGCTTCCAGTGTTGTACAGTCGTTAACACGTGAAATAATATCTGTTACTTATTGGACAGACTCAACCACGGTCCTAGCGTGGATAAATCGCGATCTAGATTTAGGTACGTTTGTTCGAAACCGTGTAAAGGAAATTCGATCCTCTAGCAAGCTTACAGATTGGAAGTACGTACCGGGCAATTTAAATTCCGCTGACCTTCCGTCCCGAGGATGTAGCGCGACTTTCTTGAAGGATTCGAAGTGGTGGTTAGGTCCTCAGTGGTTATATCACGGAGAGTCGGTATGGCCTGAACTCAACACGTATGTGAACGATATTGACGAAAATTCGGTGAATAGTGAATTAAAAAAAACGCCGTCGTTAAGTATGACAAATGTAGAAATTTTGAATTTTGAGGCGAGTAAAATGTTTTCGTCGTACACTAAACTGCTACGATTTTTAGCATGGATGAATCGATTCTTTGAGAATTGCAAAGTACATAGTAGTAACCGTAAAAAGGCATTGACTTCGTTAAATTTAGAGAAAGAAAAGCCGAAACTAGTTTGTTTGACTAAAGAAGAGATAGATATGGCCGAAATTAAATTATTTAAAGTTTTACAAAAAATTATGTTTCAAAATATGCGAGCAAATAAACTAACGTCATTTAGAACGTTCCGCGACGAGAACGATTTATACGTGTTGAAAACTAAAATATTTAATCGTAATGATGATCGTTCATTTATATGCCCTATACTTTTAGATTGCAATCACGATATTATTTTTATGCTTGTTCGTGAACAACACGAAAAATTGAAACATGCAGGATCTCAAATTATAATAAGCAATTTAAGAGATCGATTTTGGATCATTTCTGTACGCAAGGTTATTCGGTCAGTTATTTTGAAGTGTGTAGTTTGTCAAAGACAGAATGCTAAACGTATGGAATGTGAGTCTCCGCCTCTACCCGTCAACCGCGTTCGCGACGCAAGAATCTTTGAAATTGTAGGTGTTGATTTCGCAGGCCCGCTATTTATTAAAGGTGGAGGTAAAGGGTGGATATGTTTATTCACGTGCGCTATATACCGAGCGGTGCATCTCGAATTAGCTTCTTCGTTATCTGTCGACGGATTTTTAGAATGTCTTCGGCGGTTCATAGCTAGATGTGGGCAACCTACTAGTATATATAGTGATAACGGCACAAACTTCACGGGAACCAACAACGCGTTTAATAGTTTAGATTGGTCAAAAATAATGAAACATAGTTCGGTGCAACAAATACAGTGGTATTTTAATCCTGCTTCTGCGCCTTGGTGGGGCGGTTGGTGGGAGAGGTTGATAGGCATACTTAAAACAATTTTGCGCAAAATTTTAGGTCGCGCTTGCCTAAATATGAAAGTCTGACTACTGTTTTGTGTGATGCGCCAGCCGTAATTAACTCTCGTCCGTTAACCTATCTTTCAGAAGATTCATGTGATTTAAAACCTTTGTCTCCGGCTATGTTTCTGCACGAAATGCATGAAACAGGTGTTCCCGATTGCGACATGATCTATCATGAAAAACTAAATAAAAAACTGAAGCGTAGACAACAAATAATGCGTGATTTGCGAGTAAGATTTCGCAGTGAATATTTAGGCCAACTGTTGCTTAAAAACGGTAAGAAGGAAAACCGAAAATTAAATATCGGAGACGTCGTATTAATCGGCGATGATACGCGTAAGCGAGTAGACTGGCCTCTTGGGCGCATAATAAATTGTATTCGTGGTCAAGATGGGATTACCAGGGTTTTTATATTAAAAACCAAAAATGGTTTGATTAAGAGACCTTTACAAAGATTATACTCTTTAGAGTGTTCTAGAGACACGGTACAATTTACAGACGATTTGCGTGCGAAAGCGAAAACAGAAAATGATTTATGTAAAGATACAAAATTATGTAACGAAATGTCACCTGCGAAAAATAATAAGTGTAAAATTGCGGAAAATTATAAGTGTAAAGAAGTCTATAATGAGAAAACTATTACTACAAGAAGTGGACGCATTAGTCAAAGACCTAAGAGATATAATGATTAAAAGGATTCGTATCAATAGATCTTAAGCCTGTTTGTAAATTAGTTTAATGTATTTTTAAGATTAAATATATATATATATATATATATATATATATATATATGTATCCTATAACCTTGTCGTCGAAAAGATTTGTGATTATATCGAACAAAAGGGGAATAATTTTCATTTTAAGGGGGGAGGATGTCGAGCAGGCTAGCAAAATTTTATAAATTTTAGAATGCGATACTAGCGCCTTAGCGGCCGAGAAAATTAAAACGGGAGAGCGTGGCCGATGTAAGGCAGAATCGGACGAGACTCGGAAGCGTGCGATTGAGACGAGTCCTCGAGCGAGCGTAACCTCAAAATATTAATAAAGACTTCTGTTAGTAGTACAAACCGGGGTGTTTTTTATTCTCCTCGTCCTGGTTAAGACAGTATCAAAGTGTGAGTTTTTGCACCCATTCATCGTCCAATTTTATACATTTTGGTACAATTTGATACATCTTAATACATTTTGGCACATTTTGTCACAGTTTAATACATTTGTATATGTTTTGATACATTTTGATACATTTCGTACATTTTGGTGCATATATCAAGCAGTGTTAAACAATTTATATATAAAAAGTATAAATATAATAACTAACAAGTTATAAAAAAGTAATAAAAATTAATAAGTTTTGATAAAAAATTATAAAGGCCAGATTAAAAATGTGCCAAGTGTGCCAAAATGTATCAAAATGTATCAAAGTGTATTAAAACATATCAAAATGTGTGACATGTAAATGGAAATGTAAATGAATCATTAACATTTTCAGAAATGTATCAAAATGTATCAAAATGTATCAAAATATATCAAAATGTATCAAAGTGTATCGAAGTGTCCCGCTACTCGAGCGAAAAACTGCATCTATATACACATTGGCACAGTTCGGCACATTTTGATACATTTTGGTACATTTAAAATTTCCACTAGGGTACTCGTGAATTTATAGTTCGGATAGTAATAACAATTGCATAACCAGTCAACTTAATAATTTACCCGAAATTCTATTTATTAATAAATTAAATAAAAATAAATAGTTATATTTAAATTTTATTATAGAATTGATTCGACAGAAAGTTACATTCATTTTCTATAAAGTAAATATCTTAAAAAGATAATTGGTATTTAAATAAACAGAAATCGTATCTATTGTCTAAAATAAAAAATTATTTCTACATTTCAAACTTCCATCAAGGAAGTGTCTTTTATTTATTATTTTAACCTAAATTGTACTTGCGCCACCCTTCTGCTAAGTGTTTCCAGGCGCTATTTCTTAACTTTGTAGTTCATTTGAATATTAATTTGTTTACATCAATTGCCGAGTTGTTAGAAATTTGTTTGAAAAGAGCATTTTTATTTTTATTATATATTTTTTTAATAAATAATTATTTGCATACAGGTATAATAAAAAGTTAAATATTCCCTAATACAAAATCTCACGTGAGAACTCAGGTGAGATCTCATGCCAAAATCTCATGTGATTTTGCATTCGGTACGCTGCTCAAACTTCCGAAAAATAAGAAATCAATTTAAGACTCACTTTTTTAGTGATAACACCCCTCAGATAAGCTCAAAAATAAAGGTTCTAAAGCGATTCAGATATATTTATGATTTTTTTGAGATCTCACGTGAGAAATTAAAAAACATCATAAATATGTCTGAATCGTTTTAAAACCTTAATTTTTGAGCTTATCTGCCCCAATAGACATATGATTACAAATTAACAGCATCTTTCCAAAAAACAATTTGTACCTGCGCTTATCCAAAATTTGCGTCAATGCAAGTCATTATTTATTATAAATTCGCTTCAAATCATTTACATGAAAATAGTGACGGCAAATTTATATAAAATTAAAGTCAATTGTTGCATAAAATTATTACTTTTTAAATAGCAAGTATTGCTATAAATGTGCTTTTATTTTGTTGAAATAATATTTTAAGTAAATATAATAGCAAATACTTATATTATTTTTGTGCAACTTTCCAATAAAGTATTTTATAACATCAAAAATGTTTTACAGTAAAATAATACAAGTTTTATTTATATTTTAGTTAAATATTTAAAGATATTCAGGAAATGTAGCTCCATCGTTTATAAAAATGAGACTAACAGTTTGAAAAATAACAAAAATAAGTGAAAAAAATAATGGATACTCTCAATAAAAGAAACATAAATTAAATTTGATATGAAATGTATTTATAAAAACAGTTTTACATCGAAATATAAAACAACGTACATTTTAAAGCTTAATTAAAGCGCTTTAGGTTTCACATTTTTATTAACAATATTTTTAATAGTAATATAATTTCAAAGTTTTTAAACAATCTGTAATAGAATATTTTTTATTAATTACATCTACTATTTTATATTCTTATTTGTTTAATAAACATCTTAAAATTACAAACGAATCTTGAAACTTTTAAACTTTTAATAAAGATATAATATATATATATATATATATATATATATATATATGGGAGATTCCATGTGAACTGATCCAGGTAAAAAATAGAATTTTGTTTTAATGTATGGAATCAGTAGAAAACTACTTGAATAGAGTGTAGCTAAATTTTTAGACCTGAATTACAATTAGTACCAAAGCTGTAGCCAATCCAAAAATCGAATTTTTTGAAAAAAATGACTTTTTGGCCATTTTTATCACTAAATAACTCAAAATCTAACAATTTTTTCTTATATACATTAAATTTGAAAAAGTTTATAAATTTCAAGAAGAATCTGTTGAAATATTTCATTTATATTAGTTTAACACATTGAATATAGTTATAATTAATAAAAACCTTTGTAGTAAAAAAAAGGGTTGTACGATCAAAAATATTTTATCCATCCAAGAATCTAATTCATCGATGATTAATTACCTTCAAAATGGTCCAAAGTTTGAGTGCGGCAGAGCATTTCAGACAAAGTTATGGTGTTTTTAGGCAAATTTCTTAAAAAAAGAGAGCGAATGCATTTTATGAAAAAAACAGAGTAACCGTATACTTGCATTCAAACAACATGCCACTATTATTCTTCAATAATACTAAAATATACTATTTAATGTTAGTTACTGATACTTTTCAATCTCTAAGCTGCTTACAAACACAAAATAGTAGGTATAAGCAGTTATTCCTGTTATATAATTGAATAAATACCTGAAACTTATTAAAATTCCAATAAATCCAATTATGTAACAGGTATAACTGCTTATACCTACTGCTTTGTGTTTGTAAGCAGCTTAGAGATTGAAAAGTATCAGTAAGTAACATTAAATAGTATATTTTAGTATTATTGAAGAATAATAGTGCCATGTTGTTTGAATGCAAGTATACGGTTACTTTGTTTTTTTCATAAAATGCATTCGCTCTCTTTTTTTAAGAAATTTGCCTAAAAACACCATAACTTTGTCTGAAATGCTCTGCCGCACTCAAACTTTGGACCATTTTGAAGGTAATTAATCATCGATGAATTAGATTCTTGGATGGATAAAATATTTTTGATCGTACAACCCTTTTTTTTACTACAAAGGCTTTTATTAATTATAACTATATTCAATGTGTTAAACTAATATAAATGAAATATTTCAACAGATTCATCTTGAAATTTATAAACTTTTTCAAATTTAATGTATATAAGAAAAAATTGTTAGATTTTGAGTTATTTAGTGATAAAAATGGCCAAAAAGTCATTTTTTTCAAAAAATTCGATTTTTTGATTGGTTACAGCTCTGGTACTAATTGAAATTTAGGTCTAAAAATTTAGTTACACTCTATTCAAGTAGTTTTTTACTGTTTTCATACATTAAAACAAAATTCTATTTTTTAACTGGATCACTTCACATGGTATCGCCCATATATATATATATATATATATATATATATTTTAGAGAATTTTCATTCATGGTATAAACTGTGACAATGTGCTTGGCACATGTCAAGAGCGAGCGACAGAACCCCTGACGAACACCTACCTACCCGGATAAGCTAGACGAGTCCTAGCTACACTACCTACCCATATACTATCCCCTAGCTACCTACCCGCACATTAACTACGTCCTGCCTACCCTCACAGTCTAATAACCCTTTCCCAAGCACAGCACACAACACTGAAGTGGTCCTGGCGATGAGGATCTGGGGCGAGCTCAGATTATCAGGTGGGCTCCTCCGAGTCTGGCACAGACAACAGGATAGTCAAGGGAGGCGATCACTAGGAAGCCTCCAGGACCCTTCGAAGCCTCACAGCATAGCAGCCAAGGCGATGAGGTGGTACCCAGACAGGAAGCCGAAGAACCTCCAACGCCAAGCAAGATACAGCTGTAAGAGAGATGTTAATAAGAACAAAAACACAGCAATAGGGTAAGGAGCAAGGAAGAGGATAAATAACCATAGCCAAGAAGACAAGACAAGGAAAGATATGTACAGCTGTATATAATTACTACAGCTGTACAAGGAACATAATAGGGTAAAGTGAGGTTAGGTTAATGTACACAAACAACGTGTACAGCCGATATCTCGGACAATAACGCATACAAACACACACATGTGTGTAAACCTCACGACTAAATACCCACCTAGAGCCGTAGACGAAGAGGCTAGTCATCAGCGAGGTCAACGTCGTCGAAGAGAGAGAGGGGTGACTCGGCCTCGAGCAGCAAGCGACGGCGGGTGAGCTTCGTACCTGAAACTCATGCCGTACCCGTTGAAGAACGCAGTAAATAGCTAATGAACTATTAGTTACCTGGGAAGAGGTTGTACCTCGTCTCCGAGACGGCAGCAGCACCAGGTTGTGATCACGGCATACAGCACCATACAGCCGATTCGTACCGATACAGCCTGAACACTGCGGCACTCGACACGCTCGCACGACGCGAGATCGAGGTGCCGCGCACGAGTACGTACTGCGCAGGCGCGCGGTACGAACACGGGGCTCTCGACCACGCCGAGAGTCAGAGCTCTACGGTCCGACGTTTTGAACGGACGAAACCTCAAATAACCGCGAGACAGCGTGTCCTGTGCCTCGAAAGTCGAGGAGATAGCGAGTGTGTGAAAGAGAGAGAAAGAGAGCAACAGCGTCCCAACCTGGTGTTCCGGAGACGTTGTAAGGTTGGTGAACTATTATACTCCCCTGCTGACGGTATCGCCGAGTACCGCAGATAGTGCGTGCGAGCATCCCGTCCGTCCCATCCTTCCCCTTCCCCTCCCTTACAGCGATCCGATGCTAAGTGTTTTCTGAGCTACGATAACCCGCGAGTTATCATTAATCGTCGCGAATCAACGCGGCTGGCGCCCACCCCGTAATTGCTGTTATTGAATAAATACTTATATTATTTATAGTAAATTGTTGACCCCTTATATCCTGCATCCTGATCCCCAGTGTAGCATTACAAAACCTTTTGAATGAAACTTCATTCTTAACAATTTGACGATTTATAGGTCAATTTTTAACTCTAGGCGAGATGCCATCAGTTGGAGATCTGGATGAAGATCTAAAAGTTGATTTATTATATGGGGAAGACGTTGAAAAGGAAGTCGTTGACGACGATCGAGATGCAGACTTGCGTTATGATTTATTTTAGTCTGATTTAATTAGTCTTTGATACACTTTGTAACAAAAATTGATTATTCAATGGTGATAAAGCTCTTGATAAGTCATGAGATGAGGACCTACGCGTAGATCGACCATCAAGCGATCTAGAACTTGATCGATTTTTATACTGATATTGAGATTTTCGTATTCTTTTTGGCAAAGATTGGTGATTATTTGGTGATGCAGAACTTGCTGAGTGATGAGATGTAGACCTACGTGCAGCTCGACGATCACATAATCTAGATCTTGATTGATTTTGAGATACACATTGAGATTTTCGTATTTTTTTTGACAAAGATCGACTACTAATTAGTGATCCATTCCTTGATGAGTGGTGAGATGGAGATCTACGTACGGATCGACGATTAAATGATCTAGATCTTGATAAAATATATTATGATTAAATTTTCAATGGCATATCATTTTTTAAACTATAGACAGTTATATGATAGCGAATGTCAGAGCGGAAATTTCGATATGTCAAAACAAAGCGGCATACTTATTATATACGCATATAAGTTCCTTTGTTATTGACTTTCCTTTTTCTAGATCGCACGTCGCATCGCCACAACTAGTAAATGTGTTAGACTCTTAAAATTGCAAGAAAAGTAAAAAAACTTGAAATACTTCACAAAAACACAGATTTTCTTGAATAAAAAATACATTGAAATTATTATTTTCATGATAGCAAAATAGCAACAAATTATCATCAAAACTTGTTGCAATAGAATTTCTCAGATTATGATATATTTCTTAGCAAATATATACCAAAATTATATCAACTCGTGCAGCAGAGTTAAATTACAAATTAATCTAAATCTGCGTCCTTATTAGTTAGTAAATTTATAGCAATTATTTGTTGCAACTTGTACATGTAATGTCTTGTTAGCAAGATTAACACAAGTTGTTTTCAAAAATTGTGAAGCAAGTTTTAACGAAGTTTTGTCTGTGCAACTCTGTCTATTGGGGTGAGGGGTGTTATTACTAAAAAATGACCCCCCCCCCCATACTATTAAATTGAATTCTTATTTTTTCGGAAGTTTGAGCAGTGTTCTCATTGAAAAGTCTCATGAGATTTTGGCATGAGATCTCACGTGAGATTTTGTATTAGAGTTGTTTTAAAACATTATGAGCGTAACTCGATCTAAAAGTTTGTTCACGATGTAAGTGATAAATACTAATACGAGTGTGTATATAATATAATCTAAATATAACTTCTCATTAATGTTAAGAGTTTTCCGTTGTTAACTGTTTTGGAGGGAGGAGGGAGCATCTAATAAATCGCAAATATAATTGTAATGAATATATTGAAGTAAACTGCACTCAAACTATTTTTATTAATTATTATTAGAAAAATTAAAAACTTTTTACGACGAACAGTATCAATAAGCTTATTTCGAATTACGAAAACTCTGGTACGGTTCGAAATTTGAATTAAAGTTAAGTTAAAATATAAAACTACTAATCAATACATATGTTATTTTTTTATCACACCAATTTTTTAACGCAAGAAGTAGAATTTTTACGTTCATATGTATTGTAACGATTAATTTAATTAATAAGAATTACTTTTAATAATAATTATAATCGTTGCCCTGTATCATAAACACAATTTATTTATACGTGGCGAAGATGCCGGCAAGTGTCGCCAGGAACAAGTTTGCTGAGACGCATGGTATGGACGATTCGGGCAATCCTTCTTGTCTCGAACGCCATTTAAATAAAATACAGATATGTCGTCGGCAGCGCAGAGACACAATAACCGCACGAAATAATTAATATCAAAATATAAATATTTACTTTATTAATTTACAAAACGTCAGCGTAGCTAAACACCCTCCCGAGTTTCTCACACACTCAGATACTGGGGGAGACGCCCCGTGGATGGCTAAACCGATCCTTTGATCCTCGATGACCTCCTGGGCAACAGAAGTCGGACGGAGAGATTAGTAGTAAGTGATTGCCGATGAGCATGGGATGAAGCGATCATTATAATATTATCCAAGAAAGTGGCGTTTCTTGTGGTGAAGCATGTAAAGCAGTCGCATACTTTAAAAGCTGCGATATTTAACTTCATCACACTTTATTTAACGTGATGTATTTATTAAAACTGTTATATTTATATTATTAAAATAAATTAATTACCCTTATAATATATTCGTTTAAAGAAAATTGTTTGGTCAAGTGGATGAACGTATTGAGTTGCGATATGCATTAGTTTATGCGTCGCGGGTTCAAATTTGCGATCTAAATTTTTTCCAAAGTTTTTTTTATCGGTGTGGGTACTGGGGAATATAAGGCCCCGGTTAGACCTAATTTGTCCCAACTTACTGACCGAGGTAGTAATATCTCATTATGCGGCCGGGAATCCCTTTTATTCCCGTGCAATACCGTCAACAACACCAAACACCTTGTTTTGCTTTAAATTAGTGTTTTGGGCCTTAGACCCAGAGTTAGCCGTCCATGGTATATGCCGGAGAGGGCGGTATTCGTCGGGAAAAACAACGACCGGGAAAACTAACCAACAAGCTTGATATTTTATTTATTCGGCGAGAATGACGATCTTGTCGAGTCAATTTATTAAATAAATAAATAAATAAATAATAACAATTTTACAATAACAACTGAGTGGGAGTCATACCGTTGACTACCCCCGAAGTCAGCGCGAAAAGAATAGTAAAAAATCACAAACAGCCGCGCAATCGGTAACCGATCCGCGAACGGTCGGTTGTCTAACCTGATGGCTGTGACGTCACGTCGTGTGACGTATTCGCTCTGACGTAGGAAGCTCTGACTTATGAGCTGCCTACGTCACGCACGCCATCGCTCGCGAAGTGTCAGGTATGTAAGGGAAAATGCGGACGGGACACGCGGGTCCAAATGTGGTGCACCACTTACCGTTGTGTACCTCTCTCTCTCACTCTCACGGTGTTCGTCGCCTCCGTCCTTTCCATGGTTGGATAAAAGATTGACGGCTTAATACTTTGCTTGGCGGTGTTGGATCGGGTGGAGGGTACCTCGCCGCACTCACTCAGCGACACACTCAGAAACACATCTTTCGTAGGCACGACAAAACACCTGCAGTAGCCACTCTTACTCCGGAAATGATACACAAAAGTGGTCAAAACTTTCACTAATGCTTAGCATACTGCCAAGAGGTTGGTGGTCATCATTTCGAGCAATGTATTAGTTAGTTCTGTCATCGCCTTCGAACTCGCCTTAACCGTCTGGGTCCCGATCCGAACACCTTGGTGTAACCGGCTAGCTCACGACGCAAACGCCTTATCTTAACTTATATCAAATCGGGCTATATCCCGATTCAAGTACCTTGCCTTAACCAAGTTCAAGGTCAAGTGCAAGGTCCCGATCAAGTTCGTCGTCGAAAACCCTACAATTTTTGTACACATCATTTCTCCGTAAAGTTTATAATTTCAGAGATAAGGGGGGTACTGAGAGATGAGGATCACCCTATACAATCAGTATATAAAAATAAAAATCAATATACATATGTTAAGAAATCCATGTAGTGTATGGGATCGTGCTTGCTTTCAAGATAAATTTAGAGCTTAATTGGCTATATCGAAACTGCAATCTTCGTTTGTACTAATTTTATATTTATTATCAAAACAAGACAAAAATTATTTTATGGATAAAAGTGTAGTGTGAAATAAATTACATTGCAGTACAATATTACTTTCTCTATATAGGAAAGCCTTTTTATGAAAAGTTAATTTTTATAATAAAAAATTGCATTTCTATAAATTAATTTTTTGTATTTTTACATATAAATTGAATTATACTTATTAGTTTTGCAATATAAATAATTGTATCAAGGGTTGTTCAAATATCTGAAATCGCTTTTTACTTATATTCAAAATGTACGATTTGTACATATACTGTACAGTACACTTTTACTTTTCAAACGCATTTTATATTTTTGTTAAAGAGCATATTTTGCTTCTTACCTTCATAAAACGAGTAGATTATATATTTAACTCTGTATAAAGTTTAGTTTTGGTTGTTTTCCAGTTTGATAGGTGTAATTGTGCGATTTTCCTATTAATGTAAAGAGCAAATATACAGTTTAAACATTTAAATATATATTTCATTGTTCACATATTGTGTGTAATTAGTAAGATTTTTAAACAATTTAAAAATACTTAAAAACAAATGGTCACAAACTAAAAAATTCAATAAATATTTTAATACGAATTCATTGACATGGGTAAATTTGTACACCCAAGAATTTATAAAACACATAATTAATTAAACACATTATGTTTGTACACAAAAATAGTGCACATTACTTTTGTGCATGGTGCATAAATATTTTACAAAGTTAATTAAATTAATAAAAATAACAGAGGCCTACAAAAAAAGTTTCGTGCGCGGTATACCAGACCACGTGAACTTTATGTTTTTTCGGGTCGCTGAATCCGAATCCGTGGTCCATTTGACCCGGGCACGTCAGGATCAAGGTCAGGCCTAGGTCAAATTCAGAAAATTTATCATATAATTGAAAATGCACCAAAGCCATCGAATGCATTACTTTATCTGTAAAACTATATCGTAAATTCCAAAATTACTCGACCCCACGACTCTTAGATACCTCAAGACCTTACCTCAATAACCCTATTACCCAATAATCCGATTATCTCATAAACCGATAAATCTATAACCTAAGACAATCTGCCCTACCGTACACTTTTATCCTCAAATGACCTATGAAGTGGATTACGTTTGCGCTTTTTACTATTACCAGTGTTCTCTCTTTTCAATGTCCAGCAGTAGTCAGCCATCATATGTGCATTCCACCTACCCAGATAACGTCTTTTCATTTCCTTCATATCTTTCTTTCAGAAAGTGTTCTCCTTGTTCTTCGCCGTAATCTCCAAGATTTTGTGGGAAGTTATCAAGATGCGAATCAAGGAAATGCAACTTGTAACTCTTCAAACAGCTCAATTTCTCATAGTTTTTGAGCATTTCGACTACCAATTCCCTATAGTTTCCACTCTTGTGATTACCTAAAAAAATTTCAATTACGCTTTTAAAGCTTAGCCATGCAGCTCGTTCTTTCTCGGACATTATGTTAACGAATGATTCATCTCTTAGCAACTTACGAATTTGAGGTCCATCAAAGATACTTTTTTTCTATTTTGCACTAGATAAAGCTTGAAACTGTTTAACCAAGTAAGTGAATCCTTGTCCTTTTTTATCCAAAGGAGAAAGGAGAATCTTCGGAGCCTCAACCAAGGGTTTGTTTATGATGTTCATAGATCCAGTTAGCATTGTTACTCGAGCTGGCCAATCTTTTTTAGTATAATGACTACTGCGATCTCGACTGTCCCACAGGCACAGAATGGAAACTTCGTGAAACCAGATTACTGACCCAGAATTAGAGTGAGTATCTTAAGATCCCCACAAATCTGCCAATTGTATTTAATCTTATTCAAAACTATCTCAATATTTTCATTTTCGTTTCCTTCAGCGTTACAGAATGGGCTACGGGTACAGGAGCACACACATTTGTATCATGTAACAACACTGCTTTGAGGATTCGTTTAGAGGAATCTATAAACAACCTCCAATCATTGGGTACATACACATTCTTTTTTAACTCATTCATGAGACCATAAACATCATTGCAATACACCAAGTCTCCTTCTTCAATAAAGTATTTTTGGAAAGGTTCATTTCTGTTACGATAAAAGGAAACTTTCGTTCCTTTGGACAGCATATTTCTTTCTTTTAGTCTTGAAGCTAGTAATTCTGCTTCATCTTTCGGCAGCCCAAGGTCTCTGATTAAATAATTAAAATCATCTTGATTTAACGTCCGTATTATGACATCTCTTTCTGTCTGTACATACACTTCCTTATCTTTATGTTCATTATTACTTTCACTACAAACTTCTTCAATGTCTTCTTTACCTACTTTGTTATATTCATTTATTACCTTGTGATCCATATTCGACTCGAGAGCCACGGTATGAACTCCTCTATTATCTGTAGACTTTAGAGATGCTTTTTAACACTTGATATTTCTGCATACTTTATTTTGCTCATATTTGTTAAGTTGAAATCTACGGTGTTTGGCATACAAAAATAGCAGTCGTCTGTACTATTGGGCTTCTGCCACACTGTTGGATATAAAAACTTGACAATGCTCCCCTTGCTTTCGTATCGATCTAACATCGTTTTGCAACCACTACAAAATAGCTGATGGTAACCAGTTTTTGTCTTCTCGATTCACTACACAGCTAAAGCACTGCTGATAAATTGCTTGCAATTTTGTGGAAAACGTTCTTATATTCTTTTTAAAATTAAACTCTTCCACAAACATAGCAGTAGCTATTAACATTTCCAATGCAAGTATGTGTGTTTGAGTTTTCTTCAGATCTTGTTGAATTTTCAAATTATTTAAATTTGCCATGGTAATATTAATGAAACCCACGCGGTAGGGATCCCGTTCCGATCGCGGGTGAGTCCACCGGCCTAAGGGGTGATAACCCCCATAACCTCGCTAGGACTAAGTGTGGAGACTTTCCGACTTTGACGAGGTCAGTGTCAAATAACCCTACCGCCCACCTGTAGGGGCAGTGCGCCGTCGCTGGTTCGTTACCTCAAAGATTGAGTTCTTGGAATTCCTACTTGCAGATTTTATAAGTTAAAAGAGAATCTATACGTACCCAATGAATGGAGGCTGTTCATAGATCCAGTTAGCATTGTTACTCGAGCTGGCCAATCTTTTTTAGTATAATGACTACTGCGATCTCGACTGTCCCACAGGCACAGAATGGAAACTTCGTGAAACCAGATTACTGACCCAGAATTAGAGTGAGTATCTTAAGATCCCCACAAATCTGCCAATTGTATTTAATCTTATTCAAAACTATCTCAATATTTTCATTTTCGTTTCCTTCAGCGTTACAGAATGGGCTACGGGTACAGGAGCACACACATTTGTATCATGTAACAACACTGCTTTGAGGATTCGTTTAGAGGAATCTATAAACAACCTCCAATCATTGGGTACATACACATTCTTTTTTAACTCATTCATGAGACCATAAACATCATTGCAATACACCAAGTCTCCTTCTTCAATAAAGTATTTTTGAAAGGTTCATTTCTGTTACGATAAAAGGAAACTTTCGTTCCTTTGGACAGCATATTTCTTTCTTTTAGTCTTGAAGCTAGTAATTCTGCTTCATCTTTCGGCAGCCCAAGGTCTCTGATTAAATAATTAAAATCATCTTGATTTAACGTCCGTATTATGACATCTCTTTCTGTCTGTACATACACTTCCTTATCTTTATGTTCATTATTACTTTCACTACAAACTTCTTCAATGTCTTCTTTACCTACTTTGTTATATTCATTTATTACCTTGTGATCCATATTCGACTCGAGAGCCACGGTATGAACTCCTCTATTATCTGTAGACTTTAGAGATGCTTTTTAACACTTGATATTTCTGCATACTTTATTTTGCTCATATTTGTTAAGTTGAAATCTACGGTGTTTGGCATACAAAAATAGCAGTCGTCTGTACTATTGGGCTTCTGCCACACTGTTGGATATAAAAACTTGACAATGCTCCCCTTGCTTTCGTATCGATCTAACATCGTTTTGCAACCACTACAAATAGCTGATGGTAACCAGTTTTTGTCTTCTCGATTCACTACACAGCTAAAGCACTGCTGATAAATTGCTTGCAATTTTGTGGAAAACGTTCTTATATTCTTTTTAAAATTAAACTCTCCACAAACATAGCAGTAGCTATTAACATTTCCAATGCAAGTATGTGTGTTTGAGTTTTCTTCAGATCTTGTTGAATTTTCAAAAGTATTTAAATTTGCCATGGTAATATTAATGAACCCACGCGGTAGGGATCCCGTTCCGATCGCGGGTGAGTCCACCGGCCTAAGGGTGATAACCCCCATACCTCGCTAGGACTAAGTGTGGAGACTTTCCGACTTTGACGAGGTCAGTGTCAAATAACCCTACCGCCCACCTGTAGGGCAGTGCGCCGTCGCTGGTTTCGTTACCTCAAAGAATTGAGTTCTGGAATTCCTACTTGCATGATTTTATAAGTTAAAAGAGAATCTATACGTACCCAATGAATGGAGGCTGTTCATAGATTCTTCTAAACAAAGCTTCAAAGCAGTGTTGTTACATGATACAAATGTGTATGCTCCTGCACCCGTAGCCCATTCGGTAACGCTGAAGGAAACATATGAAAATATTGAGATAGTTTTGAATAAGATTAAATACACAAAACACCATTGGCAGATTTGTGGGGATCTTAAGATACTCACTCTAATTCTGGGTCAGTAATCTGGTTTCACGAAGTTTCCATTCTGTGCCTGTGGGACAGTCGAGATCGCAGTAGTCATTATACTAAAAGAGATCGGCCAGCTCGAATAACAATGCTAACTGGATCTATGAACATCATAAACAAACCCGTAGTTGAGGCTTTGAAGATTCTCCTTCCTCCTTTATAATGTATATTTATAGGAAAAAAGCGTCTCATCAAAAAGTTGACAATATATTATGGTTTAGCAATTTGAAGGAATATTCATTCTGTCCAAGATATGAAAAAGGCTGTGATGGCAACGCCGGATCATTATTGTTCAACTGATGAATCTCCTTGTCACAAGAATTGTCCGACAGGCACTGACAGCTGGTGTGAATGGCGCAAAGCCGAAGCTACAAATTGTCTTGCATCCTTCAAACATTCTGCTCGATTAATTGACGAAAAAGTGGAGGAACATATTCATCCAATCTACGAAGAACTTTCGAATGACGATCTCATGACGCGATGCTTAGGTGGACACACGCAAAATTCGAACGAATCGTTCAACTCCACTGTCTGGCGCATAACTCCGAAACATCTCAATTCTGGTCAAAAATCGTAGAAATTGCTGCGTATATGGCTGCAGGAATGAAGGATATTCAGCAGTTCTGCATATCATGCAATTACTCAATTTGAAAATTGGCCAGCAATGTAAAATGTTTGCGGATAATGTCGACATACAACGGATTGAACGAGAAAGACGGTGTTAGTCTCTTTCCAGTAAGGAAGCTCGAACGGCCAGTAGACTTAAACAACTTCAACAAAATGAGTTCCATGAGGAAGCTGAAGGTTTATTGTATGGCGCAGGAATAGCTGATTAGCGAATTATTGCCGTAAGTAGTCGAAAATTAACATTTTTTCAGTTCATAAACTTTAAGGGGATGTCGGAGCTATAGCCTCCATCAAAAGCCGCTCGATCTCTCGGTTTCGAATGGCGCTGTAGTCAGGTGTCGATTTCTACGATAAACGTACTTAAAACATAAATTATAAATTTTACAGCTACATAGAGCTGTTGAAAGATACTTTCCCCCCTAGCTATGACTAAACTTAAGGTAATTATAATATTACTCTTGGAATCAAATGTTTATTTTTTTAAAGAAATGTGAAATACGTCTCATATTCAATGAATCTATATCTGCCGTAATGCTACACGCAACGTATTTCACATTTCTTTAAAAAAATAAACATTTACTGCCAAGAGTAATATTATAATTACCTTAAGTTTAGTCATAGCTAGGGGGGAAAGTATCTTTCAACAGCTCTATGTAGCTGTAAAATTTATAATTTATGTTTTAAGTACGTTTATCGTAGAAATCGACACCTGACTACAGCGCCATTCGAAACCGAGAGATCGAGCGGCTTTTGATGGAGGCTATAGCTCCGACATCCCCTTAAAGCGCTTTTTCTCGAGTTTTCGTTTTTCCACATTTTCGAAACTGGCGGGCATGTTTGCAAAAAAAATAAATAAGCTATCGTAACGATCCGAAGTTTTTTAGCTTCAGTTTTATCTACTCTTCAATATGAAATGAAAAGGTTTTTGGAAATAACTTTCTAAAAGACTTTTTCAGCACATTGAAGAGATTTTTTTTTTCTCGTAAAAAGCACTTTTTGCTTCAAATTCGGAAAAAATTTCAAATTTCACAATTTCACAAGTAGAAAATACATGTATGAAAATAAAATTTTCTTTTGGCTTTCTGTTTCATATCAAGATTAAGAGCTCTATCACTCCCGCTAATAGAAGACTCGGATTACGGATTGCCCAACAAATGTGCCTAATAATCGGCTGCATTTTGATATTTTTCTTTAAAAAAATTTTTTTATAATGTTCAATTATATAATAAAATATTCCTGAAAGTTCTCTGGAGTTGGTTATTTTTTTCTATCTTAAAAAAATTCCCTAAAAAACGGTTTTTTAGGCCTTCCAAAGCAGGATACCCCCTTAAGTTGTTAGTTTAGTGTTTTCTATATGAAAAGGCTGCATGTTGTTGGCAACTAAACTAACATTTTTTAATGTAATGATTAGCTTCCTTTTCAGTCTAGATCGTGGATCACACGACTCGTGTTGAAGCTGCAATTAAATAAAGCTTACATGTTAACTCGTACAAATATTAACTAATACATACAAATTAATTAATAGTGATATTTGTTATTATCTTACCTTATTGATACTGTAGAATGTTACAATGAAAGCTGCTCTTTCAGCTGATAATCAAAATATTATTGATTTTTAATATTTTATATCAGTGATAACATTTAATAATTAATTTTAAAAAATATCCATAATTATAATAGTTAAGATACATGTTTTATTTATTAAAATTAAATTGTATTAAAATAGTGAAAATAGTGAAAAATGAAGATTTTGATTAATTTTATACTCAAAACCAGAACTGGTTTTGGATTAACAATATTGAATAAAATTGATTAATCGGACTGCCGCAGTGACATTGTACAAACAAAATTCAGAATTTGACTGAAATGAGGATTATATGAAAAAGAGTTCATTCATCTTTTCCTTATGTATTTTCGTGGAAAACACGTGCGTGAGTTTAGGACCTATCTAGAACTTTGCGCTTGTGTAAATGAGCGAGTTGTTTCATGTATAGCACAGATCTTTGTTGAGTTTCGTATCAGAGTTCTAGGTGTAAACTGTAAACATATCCCTATATTAATTTTTTTCCATTTTTTACTATATACATTGTGACGTGGTGGATCTGTATGAGTACAGATCCCCGTCACTTAGGGTTCTGTAGTACCGACGCGGCCAGCGCAAGAATCGGCACTTGGCATATGGCGCGCGTATCGGTAGGCAGAAGACATGGAAAAAGTACAGCTACGACCAATTGCGGGCGTAGCGCAGTGGTAGCGTGAACGCCTTCGGATCCGAAGGGGCTCGGGTTCAAGACCTGACGCCCGTTCCTTTTTTTTAATTTGTAGCAAATGAGTCTCATTGTTACATGGCGCCCAACATAAAAGTACCCATATCCTTCCAGCACCCTAGTTTCCTAGTTTCTAAGTTTTAATGATTCCATGCATAGGCTTCTGCTTTACCTACGACCCGGCTCCCTACCCTTTCGTCCTAATATTACGATGAATCCGGGGATATTCATCGTTTCGGCGGGGGGGGGGGAGTTGTGACGTGGTGGATCTGTATGAGTACAGATCCCCGTCACTTAGGGCTCTGTAGTACCGACGCGGCCAGCGCAAGAATCGGCACTTGGCATATGGCGCGCGTATCGGTAGGCAGAAGACATGGAAAAAGTACAGCTACGACCAATTGCGGGCGTAGCGCAGTGGTAGCGTGAACGCCTTCGGATCCGAAGGGGCTCGGGTTCAAGACCTGACGCCCGTTCCTTTTTTTTAATTTGTAGCAAATGAGTCTCATTGTTACAACATCTTCTTTAAGGTTAATTTTTATTAGAAAAATAATTAATTTCTTTTAATAAAATAATTGATAAATATATGGTATTTTCTTCGTAAGTTTATTAATAGGTATTAATATTCAATATTTTTCTTTTTGTATACATTTTTGATAAAATAATTATAACATCCAAATATAAATATACTTAACCAATATTCATTCAATATTAGGGCTGTCATTCAAATTAAAAGATGTGCAGAAGAAATAAAATTTAAACAAGAAAATAATCTTTTATAACATATACATAATATCAATTTAATACATTTATTACAAAAGTAATTATATTGAATAAAATTTACACGCATAAATAAGTCGTATATATGAGACAGTGAAATTCAGACAAACGTTGCGCGGCTGCGTCACCGACTTTATCATCCATTTTTTTTTCTAAAAAAATTTTCAAAAAACTGCCTGAGACAAATTTTTATACCTCTAGAGGCCTCTGGCTTTGAGTTACAATTTTTCAAATGTTCAAAAACTGCTAAAATTAGGCTATTTTTAGAAAGCTCTCCTGAGCTAGATTTTTAATATTTTTTAACAAATTCAACGTAGATCGCTTTGTTTTTTCATGAATATACGCCATTAAATTATATACATGTCGTATAGGCAAGTCTGTAAAACTAATGATAAATTCAAAATGTTGCATTCTTACACGTGTTTTTGAACACATTCTATTTGTCTTAGTTAGAACTTTTGAAACCTTATAGACGCGAAAAGTTTTTTTTTCAAGAGGTTTTGATTTATCGGTATATCGATTAATTAGGTTTTAAGATATATCCCATAGAAGAGCTTTCTTCAAAAATCATCAAGTTAAAAAGAATGGAAAAATGTAACTATTCCGTCACGTCATAAATACCTTTGCGTATTGCATACAACTATACATAGCTGTTGTTCTTCTCATTTGTCACTAATTCTCATTATTCTCTGGAATTATTCTTACATTATTTAATATTTAGAAATATATAAAATTTCAAAGTAATATTATTAGTTTAATTTATAAGTTAATTATTTAGTTATGAATAAACGCAAATATCAAGGTCGAAATAGATATTTATACTAATCTGAACCACGCTTCTTGATAGATGTTAAAAAAACAAATCAATCTATGTTGAATTTATTAAAAAATATAAAAATCGAGCTCAGGAGAGCATTCTCAAAATAGCCTAATTTTAGCGATTTTTGAATCTTTAAAAAATGTTAACTTCAAGTAAGAGGCCTCTAGGAGTCTAAAAATTTGGCTCAGATAGTTTTTTGAAAGTTAAAATAATTGCAACGTTTGTCTGAATTTCACTGACCTGCCTCACATAAATATATGGTGTGACGTACCAAGCTTAATGTATCAAAATGTATGCATGCATTACAACGAAACAATGTAAAATTCATATCTACATGGGTTAACACTATGGATTAGCCAATGTGGACATATCGGATGAGCCCATATAAGAAAGTAAGATAGCTCAGCGGTAGAGTATCTGACTGGCACACGCTACGACGGGGTTCGATCCAAAAATAGGGCAGGAATTTTTTTAATTGACAATTGATCTTTAAAGAAATAATTTAAACGAGGCAGACCTTCGTTTCTTACCATATATATATAAATATTTGGATACTAGAGGTATATTATTTTCGGCCATCTATAAGCTTTTGTAATATTTGTAAAGGCAGACCTGATATTTTGTATCATTTCAACTACTGAACCAACCGCATTATAACCGCAAAAATATTAATAGGTTAAAGCAACGTAGCTAAAAATATATAACTAATTAAAATAATAGAGTACTACAAAATGATCAAGTCACAGTGTAAAAAACGCGGTAACAATAATAAAGGTAATAACAATAGCAATGTCCCTAAACAATATAAATAAATAAATAAATTTACAGATACAAGTAAATAAATAAATAAAGATAAATGATAATGATATACGAACAAGCATAGAACAAATGATAAGTCGATACATAATTACAAATCAGGCAAGGAAGGGCCAGTAAGCTTTTCATGACGGACCTTTCGGTTCCAAGCTTGAAGATTGAGCTAAGATAGATGTGATGAGAGGACGAATTTAAATGAGTGCAATGAATCGCCAGTGATGACGACATGATCATAAAGAGGAAGAAAATCTGAGAAAGTATCGAAAAATTTAGATGGATACACTATTGTAGATCTCGTACAACCCACACAGAAGATTAAAGAAATAGCTGAGCTGTTTATTTGTAGGATTATATACTCTGGTGTATTTGAGAAAACTGAGTCTGAGTGAGCTAACATTTTAATATGGACGTTATTTCGGATATAAACCATTACTCCTCCTCCCTCTTAACCTAATAATGAGTACTCTGGAAGATTTATAAAATCAGAGGAGTCATATTCAGTTAAGGTCTCAGAGAGGGCAATAATATCATGTTTTAATGGAAGAGTGAGTGACTCCATAGATGGGAAATGAGTTTTTAAAAAACTGGTATTGCAATGAAAAATGGAGAATGAATAATAGTAGTGGCCAAATGAAATCTGACCGATTAACTCTCATTTAGGCGGATTTGATTTAGTGAGGGAAAAGTTTGAAAGCTCAGCATAACCACAATGAGTAGCCCTTCCTTTGACCTTACGCCTATACACAAAAAAATGGTGAATAACCGGGCGAGCAGAACCTTTTTCCATGGAACGTTGGAGAGCTTTTAGTGAAAGTTGATGTACAGGTTTTGACTAGAACACGCAAATAAAAATGGCAATGTTCCCTCCGGAGTTGAAAATAATGTTCGCGGTGACCCTGTCAGTCGAACAGGACCAAAATCGTGATCTTGCGAACGTCAATCACTCTGCGAATACCGTCGATGGCAAGCAAAAGTGCCGTCTGGGTACCGTGACCATTGCAAAATCCCGCTTTGCGCGATATTAGGAGATTGTGGCTTTCCAGATGGAATGAGAAGTGTTCATGGATTAACAGATCAAAAATTTTAGATAGCTCACAATGCTTTGCAATGGGGCGCGTACCAGAACACGATTTAATCTTGTTCAGCTTCGCCAGTGGGACCAAGAGTGTACGTTTCCAGCAGTCAGGAAAGATAAGCATTTTTATCATTTTACTGAAATCGCATCTATACCCACCGCAATAGATGAGGCTCTTGAAATAATCCTCTGGACTCCTTTGATGGTGACAAGGAACTTTCAAATAATGGAGAGTGACAGAAGAATGATTTAATGAAAATACGAAAGAAACTAAGAAATCTAAAGATAGAAGCATAACCTAAATTGGGTTGATGAGTGGAAAACTAGTTTGAAGGTGATGGCCGATGTCTGACACCCAAACCCATATTTTTGAGTTTTTTCCGTTTCTGAAAGGAATCCCAAGCATTATTAAGCATATCAGTAAGACATTGGAATTTTTTGTTTCAAGGGAATTCGAAACACGGCTGCGTAGAGATTTAAATTTTTGATAGTCGAGAGACAGACGAGTCGATTTTAATTTGTAGCATTCCTTTCCCTGCTGATATGCTTAATCTTATGTGCAACCCAAGGTTTGAACAAGGGCTTAACAACAAGAAGTATTTTGGGCACCAGAGACTCAAAGGTGGAGCGAATAAAACTATTAACCTTTAGGCTGCTGGGATTTGAACATTTAATCTTCTCTTTAAAAGTGACCAAATTAGTGTCGTGTATCATGTATCAGATATACAAAATTCAAGTCAGAGGTCAAGCTTATATACAGGCTTTCCGGCAGGGAACGGTACAGAAAAAATTTTATATCGTAAAATTTTTTTTGTCATTAAAACTCGTCGAAATTACGACCCTATAGGTTTTTGAGGTCGCTGAGCACAAATATAATCAGATTTGATCAATTCATGTCAGGGGACACCGATTTCCGCCCCCCCCCCAAATACCCCAATTTCTTTGAGATATTTTTCAACTTTCCTTTAGAATTATCCAGAGCTAACGACGTGGATGTAGAGAGTGTTGTGTAGCTCCTTTTTTCCGTATTGTTTGTATTTTATTGTATTTTTTATTTTCATATTTTTGTTAAGTTATTCTTTTTGATTATTATTATTTTTAGTTCTAGTACTTTATTATTGTTATGTTTTATTTTTGTTTATAAAATTGTGATGAACCAAAGCAGAGATTTTCTCGTATGATAAATTTCGAAGCATAGATTTATACACAATGCAACCTGACAAATATCACATTCATAACTACTTCGACCTCCTATCTTGGTCATAGCACAGAAATGACACTGATGCTACACTGCTTTCTTTAGAAAGTGCCTACCGGTGAATCTAAGGTAACCTATTTGTTTTAGTAAATAAAACTATTAATATTATTTATAACTTAAAGTAGATGAGTGAGGAATCGTGGCACACTAGGAATTGAATGAACAACGCTAGTTAAGATAAATGAAAGCACACTTTATTTAATAATATATTTAATAGCATATCGGCGCTAAAAAACCACAGTTGAAGTGTTGAAAAAGTCTTGATATACTATTAAGTTTAACATTACAATAGTTTAAATTTGCGTTTATACAAAGGTAGAGAGTGACTTAAAATACGCGGTTCGTGATTTAAAATACAAAAAAATCGACTTAAACTATCGCCAATATCGACTTACGCAGTTTGCCTTTTGGATGATCATCCACCGAGTTTGTCGCGTAACCCTTTCCTGAACAACTGTCGACTCCGGTGAGTGCTGCTGGATGGTCCTTTAGCAGTCCTCTGTCTGCTCGGAGCTCGGCGTGATCACGTCCGACTTTCCGAGAGAAGTAGTGCCGGGGTCAGTTGTCCCTGCGTAAGACTTGACACCCTCACGGTCAATCGTCTAGCAGGCAAATTCCACGCGACACTGGCTCACAGAAGGCTCCTCCAATGTCGCCTCTCAAGAAGAGATTTGCTGTCCGAGTTATTGTCTTAAATCCCGGCAGCCACGGTTACGCGTTGCAGCGTCTACGGCGGAACGCAAGACCACCCACGCCAGCACAGAGTCGAACCGTCACCGAAACAAACACCCGATAACGCTCGAGACAATAGTTCGGACAAAATCGAGAAGGTACACGCTGTAGCCGTAGTTCGGATTGTTCGAAGGTTGGAAAAAGACTGACCTCTCAGCCACCTACGAGTGACATCGGTTCATGGGCATGTCCTCGTGGAGGGGATAGGGTTTTTTTCTCATTATATTTCGCTTACACTACTAGACGGTATTTATTATATGCAGACCAGATGTGTCGACTGCATTGTTGAAAGGTTTTTCCTTAAGCGCTTTTATTATAACTACAGAAGGGAGAGGTGCTACCTCCATAAGGTCTTTTCGGTCGGGAAATCCCGGTCGGTTAAGTGTCGATTGTTTTATTACCGGGCATTCATCGGGACTTGAAAACGACAGAACAAATGCTTGGTCTAGGCCCTTTTATCGATGCATTTTATTAGGGGTATGCCGTTATTTGGAGCTCGCTAGAGCGAATATTTAAGGTAACCTGTTTTACATGTTTGTTCACAGTCTATCTAATCAAGTTTCAATACATCTCTTACTACTTCTAAACGGAAGTCAGGATAAGAAAGTGTATCAGTAGTTTGCATTTTGTATAATTTGTGGGTATTACATAATACGAGTCGACTAATTGATAAATGATTTTCGATACCACTTTATGGATTTTCTAACAGATTCAGCTAAAGATACTTGTCTATCTATATCGTCGACATCATCCATATTCTTATTATACTCAACAATACGTATTGGTTTCATTATATCTTCTTTTGCTTTCCAATGCTGTTTTCTTGTACTACTGTAACCAGACTCATGAACAGTTGTGATCATATATACTTCCTTTTTATCCAACCACTTTCGTACAAGCCACGTATCAGTATGAGCAACTTCAATGTCACCTTTATTCAATTTGTTTTTTAACTCAGGTCCTTTTCTATTATTTTTCTACTGTCCCACGTATCCCAGTATCCCGATCATGGAGAAATTCAGCAAGCACCGAAAATTTCCAAGTCGAATTTTTCAAATTCGCTATCTGTTCCAGTATAGATAATAAATCCTAACAAAAATTCAGTATCACAATCTACTAATTCAAAAAAATTAATGCCAAAGCGATGTTTTTTCAAGGGCAGAAATTGATTGAACTTTAGCCTCCCTTTCCATAACATCAAACTCTCATCAATACAAAGGTTTTTCCAGGATTTATGATAAAGGAAAATTTTTTACTCAAAAAATCAATTAAAGGTTTGATTTTTTTGCAAAGAATGATTTACAATTTCTTCATTATTTGCAAAATGTAAATAACGCAAAATTCTGAAATATTTATTACGGGTTATTATCTGTCCAAATATTGGAGTAGATAATAGTGGATCTGTACTCCAATAATTTTTTATACTACCTTTGATGATGTGTTCCATATTGATGGATAGGCCAAAAAATTTACGTAATTCTTCAATATTTATATTGTTCTACAATCCCATATTTTTACGCTAAGATTCAGGATTGTTATTGATACAGATTAGTTTGCTCAACAATCAAGTTCAATATTGTTGATTTGAAAAAATCCTCGAAATAATCTACAGGTTTTTTTTCCTGGTATAGAAATATTTTTACTAATACTAGATTGCCCAATAAAATCTTTTATAGGTGGATAATAGATTGAATCAAACGACAGCTCGTGAACCTCTTCATGCACATAAATTACACAGGTCTGCGAAAAAAGATGTTTAAATTATTCTAAGAAAGTGAAGGGTCATTGCCGAAGTAATTTTTCATGTAAAATCCGAATCCGAGGTCAGAATTGCTCTATAGTTTAATTTATGTTAAACTGCGCCAAAAAGTACGTGGAAAGTCAAAAAGTGAAATACTTTTCGATCAACTTGATGCACATTAAATTTTAGTTTTAAAGAACCTATTGTCGCAAAAGAACATGATATAAATGTCAAAAGAAAAATTGAACATAAGTGTCGAATTTGGACGTCAAAGACAACAGAATCATGTGAATTTTGAGAATAACGAAATTGACGAAAATCGAAAACTTCAAAATGAAATATCTCAATGCAGAAATAAGCTATTTGAGAAAACTCAACGGCATTTGAAAGAACAAGACTTACACGTTAAGGCACCATTGGTTGTTTTTCAGAAAAAAGAATATGATGATGCTACATAACCTCAAATATAGCCAAAAATCGCAGTTTTTGCACTTTTAGGTTAGCATATCTCAAAATTCTGACGTGATAGAGCAACTTAGTCCTCGGATTCGGATTTTACATGAAAAACCATGTTGACCTGTGTTAATGATTCTGTCAGATCGGCAGGTTCAGAAGCACCAATCCTATCCTCAATTACTTCCGCTGGTTCTGATACATCACTGCTCTAATCCATAATTGTTTTATACAATTTAGAAATCAAATTTTATAACAATACAACAACAAAATACAAATGCTTTAGAAAGATATCTATATATCATATATATCAGATAATAAAATTTGACTTACAAGGAGAGGCCACACCCTTTGGAAAACGAATCATTACCAAACTCTAGGATATAATGTCTACTATAAATTCATGCAGAATGCCGGAGTTTTAGTGTCCAATGCCCATTTTTACGATAGATATATGCAAATAACGAAAAATCTCGCCGAAAAAACCGTTGAGCTTGATCGCTTATAATTCAAAAATAATTGAAGATGTAAATTTAAACTAAATTTTAAAAGAAAGCTGTGATTAAGTAGATACGTTTTGAAAGAAAGAAGAATTAATATCTCAACATGGTCAAAAGTTACGGGAAAAATAAGAATTAGCCAAAATTTTATCGAAAATTTAGAGTTACAATTTAATGGTTTTTAGGCCAAAATTTCGTCTAATTCTTAATTCTCCCATATCTTTTGACCATATTAAAATATTTGAGCTTCCTTTTTTTCAAAACGTATCTACTCGACCTCAGCTTTCTTTTAAAATTTAGTTTATATGTACATCGTTAATTGTTTCCCAGTTATAAGCGATCAAACTCAAGGGTTTTTTTACCAAAATTTTTCATCGTTTGTTTATATCTATCGTAAGAAAGGGCATTGGACACTAAAACTCCGGCATTCTTCATATTTTTATAGCAGATGCCATATCCTAGAGTTTGGTAAGGATCCGTTTCCCAGAGGGTGAGACCTCTCCTTGTTAGACAAATCGGGATGACCATATAAACTAATCAACTACTTTCCTTTACTGTAAACTACTAACCTTTGTCTAGCCTTTAACTAAATTAGAAAAATTATGCAATTATCTGCATATATAAAGCTAAACTTTGGTATATTTAGAAACATGTATACATTGTATCTTTAGCAAAACAGTAGCCACGATAATTTTTATCATTTGTAAAAATGGCCAACAGTTACAAAATTAAATTGTACAAAATAAAAAAATATATGCGAGTAATATATCACTTTACATATATTTAGGTTTATTTTTCACCGGGTACCAGTTATATCAGAGAATCGGAAATTTAGGAAGGTGGGAGTTGGGAGCTTCTTGACATGAGTTTATCAAATTTGACTCCAGATTTGTGATCAGCGACCCTAAGAACTCCCACCGTAAAATTTTCACCGATTTTCAAAAATATAAAATAATTAGGGCGTTTGTGAGGAGGCAGGTTGTGACCCTTCATACGAATTTACCAAATCTGACTCCGGATTCGTGATCAGCGACCCCGGAATCCTTCAGAGTGACAATTTTACCAAGTTTCAGAAATACGAAAAAAGTGGGGCATTTGGATAGGAGGGGGGAATGGGGCCCCCTGACATGAATTGGTCAAATCTGACCCCAGATTCGTGATCAGCGACCCCAAAAACCGCCGGAATATTGTATCTCACAAAAAGTACTGATATTCCTCTAAAGCCTATATATATATATAGGGAAAGATAGATGAGTGGTGATAGAGGTCGAGCGAAGATTGGGTAGAATTGACTGGGGAGAAGCGATTATAAGAAGAATATAAACGAGAGATGTTTTGCTGGTCAAGTCTGGCAAGACTATATGCAGATGAGGGTGAAGTAGGATAAATATAGATGAATGTTGAGGTGAGCGATGACTTAATCGATGCGGAGGAGAATAATAAGACTAGACCATGGAGATTAATCCTCTCAAGATTATGTGACCAGAACCTTTTCACCTGTGATGGTACACTAGTAAGGTTAAGTGAGATATATATGACATCATGGCTAGCAGCAAAAAGCACGGTGAATCTTGCGTATTTATAATGAAGAGTAACATTACAAATCATGAAGAGATCAAGCCATGTATGAGAAACCGCTGCGTGGTGGGATGTCCGAGAGAACGACTGTGAGAGCAAATGCTGATATGTTAGCACGCATCATGGGATCCGCATTATGAGTGTTTCACTACTTATCCTAGCTGTACGTCACCGATAGATAACGGCAGGTAATAGTGAAACACACTTGCCAGACAGCTGAAGAAATAAAGACTCTAGTACTAAAGTAGAATGTGAAAATACCGGGTCAGAGTATGAGACAACCTTAACATTATACTCCTCGCGGACATAAGCCCTCTTTACTAACCCTGTCGAGTCTGTGAAGTACACCTGAAAGGAAATACTCAATAATTCCAACAACATCGAATAGTCTGGGATGAACTAATGTTTTCCTATACTGTAATATTATCTTGATCAGACATTGTTATATTAAATAAATTGAATAATAAAAAAATGTCTTAGCAAGTTTAACGAAAAAACGGTATTATTATTCAAAACTCGTAAAAAGCACGCTAACTATTTCCACTATTTTAAATCACCTAGCTTAAATGCAGTGATTTAAGTTGTACTTAAATATTAAATAATGTTGTGAAAACAACATAGAATCATTTTTTTACAATATTTTTTTCATTTCAAGTTAATAATAATGAGATCAACAAATGTCTTAAAAATAACGTCATCTGACAGTGATTGACCGGGCGGACAATAACTATTTTAAGGTTACAATCCATGACAGACTGTGATTGGCATGTCGTTTACTGCTTATGTAATAAAGCTACGCATTGATTGTTAAAGCGTTTAATTAATGATTAACTTACTTTCAAATAAGATACTGAGATGAATATTTATGTCTAAATAAAATAAATTATATTTTACATTGCATTTTCTGTACTGTATATAATTAAACATCAATGTTTACAATTTTAGGTTCGATATAGATATTAAAAGCAAAATGTCTAAGGTTAAAAAGGGCGACGGTTATAAAAAATATATTTAGAAACGGCTGTCAGAGATGCTATAGATTCTGCAAAGTACGGTATGTCCTGGTGAAAGACTTTTGGCCTACCAAGATCTACTTTTCAGTTTAGAATCAGCGAGGGCTCTACGGACAAAACCACACCAGGACCTGCATTTGTGTTGAGATATAATAATTGAAAAAAATCAGTTAATTGGATCACATACTATAATCACAAAGGTTTGCCTGTTAGAAAAGAAGATGTTTAAATAAGTGTCAAAGCATACTGTGATGAAAGTGGTGTAAAAAATCTATTGTGCAATAATGTTCCAAGCAACGATTAGTACAAAGGTTTCTTAAAAAGAAATCCAAGTATAAGCAAAATAAATCCAGAAGTTGCGAGTGCTAGTTCATGTGTAAATGAAAATGACATTAAAAAGTGGTTTAAGGAGATTTATGAGTACTCAAGTGGAAATAATTTACTGCATATTTTAGAAAACTAAAGCCGTATATTCAATGTGATGAAACTTATTTTACTGTATGCCCAAAAATGGAGCATGTTCTTGCTTCTCAAGGATCACGCAATGTGTATGAAGTGAATAAAGGCAAATCCAAAGCTAAATTTAACAGTATTGCTTACACCTAGTTAAAGTCGTGTAACGACTGCTCCTATGGTAGTGTATCCGTACAAAAGATTACCTGCTATTGTTGGTCAATCTGTACCCGATAACTAGGGTATCACAGTAACGGCAAGTGGTTGGATAAGTACAGAATTATTTTGTGAATATTAGAAAATATATTTCATCCGTACCTTGTACCAGAAAAAATTACTTTTTCAGTCATATTATCTGTCAATGGACATACTAGTCATGTGCCTTTAGATATCAGTAATTTGTGCACTAAATTAGATATAATTTTAATTTGCTTGTATTCTAATGTTACAAGAATTATTCAACCTGCTGATGTTGCACTGTTTAAGCCAATAAAAAAATGTGTGGAAAAAGCAACCCTATACCAACTTTAACTTTAGAAAAAATGGCTGGAATTCCTCAATGTTTATTAAATAAATTTACATCAGACACTAAAAATGTTAAGAATGGTTTTAAAGTTTATAATTTATATCCCTGGAATCCCGATGTAATAGACTACACAGAGTGCATTGGCACAGTATCAGAAAATAAGAAGATCCTTGAGAAAGACCCTCTCTCAATACAATAGTAGTTTCTTTTGGAACTTTTATCAAGCTTGTTAAAGAAGATTTTATACGCCAATTGAACATTGTCACCAGCTCAATCATCTTCGACGACTGTGAAACCAAACTACTCGGATTAACTTGGGTCCCTCATGAGGACAAGTTTCCGTTCTCCTCAACACTCAAGGACTCTACTCAACCAGCTACGAAACGCACTCTGCTCTCGGAGATTGCTAAAATCTTCGACCCGCTCGGCTTCGTATCTCCAGTAACCGTGCGAGCCCAGGTCCTCATTCAAGATTTGTGGTCCGTCAAACTTGGATTCCATGATACTCTCCCTACTCATTTCACACTCAAATGGATAGCGATCAGAGATGACCTTAAAGCTCTGAACCAACTCACCGTTCCTCGGTGGTTCAATACTTGGAGCTAATCATCTATAGAACTGCACGGATTCGCGGATGCATCGCAACTCGCCATGGCGGCAGTTGTCTACCTCGTCGTCAGCTCACCGTCCACAGGCTCCAGAACGTCCTTTGTGCCAAAACCAAGGTGGCGCCTCTCAAGAAACTCACGATACCTCGATTGGAACTCACAGCAGCGCCGCTACTAGTAAGGCTCATCTCTCACCTGCAGACCTCGATGAAGCTCAAAATAGATGCAACTCACTTGTGGACGGACTCACGTGTGACCCTGGCTTGGGTCAATTCTCACGCAAGTCGCTGGAAGGATTATGTTCGGAACCATGTCATGCAGATTCAAGAGTTGTGCGCAGACTCCACCTGAAGGCACGTTCCCGGCAGCATGAATCTAGCGGATTGTGGCTCACAAGGCAACTCGACTGAACAGCTCGTCAATCACCATTTCTGGTGGACAGGACCCCAATGGATTGCTCAACCGAAGGAGACATGGCCTGATCAACTCTTTTGAAATCACTCTGGATGACGCCAGCCCCGAAGCCCGATCGGGTATCACTCTCCTCTCATCATCTGCTCAACCAATTTACCACTGGGACCTCATACACAAATACTCCTCACTCACAAAATTATTAAACGTGACTACTCTCGTCTTTAAGGTTATTACTCAACTTCTGGAATGATTCTGCAAAAACTCGCTCAAATAGTGTAGACGAGGTCTCCTCATCCCTGATTATTATCATCGACGAGCAATGTTGTTTTGGGTAAAGGCTACTCAAGCCGCTTACTTCCACCTTCTCACCCTTTCACTCGCCTGACCGCTTATGTCGATCAGGACGGAATAATCAGGGTCGGAGGACGCTTGCGCAACTCATCGCTCACCGCAGAGTCTAAACACCCATTCATCGTACCTCGTCGCTCTCAGCTCACGGATCTCCTCATTGATCACGCTCACCAGATCACCTCCAATGGAGGGACTCAACTCACCTCAGCAAAAATCCGTCAAACCTGTTGGATCATCGGAGGACGTGCTCCAGTCAAATCGCACATCCTACGATGCGTTACGTGTGCTCGACAACGTGGCGTACGCGTTCAGCAAATGATGGCTCAACTACCACTTCCACGTGTAATTCCATCTCGAGCCTTTCAGCACACGGCCGTGGATTATGCTGGACCGATCTCAATTAAGAATTGGAAGGGACGAGACGGCAAGGTCAATAAGGGGTGGATCTGTGCCTTCGTCTACCTCTCAACATCGGCGGCGCACCTGGAGATCGTTAGCGACTACTCTTCGGAGGCCTTCATTGCTGCTCTCCGCCGCCTCATCTCTCGCCGTGGATTAATCAGAGATCCCTACTCGGGCTGTGGCACAACCTTCGTCGAGGCCGACAAGGAGATCAGGAAACTCTTCACGGCTAGCTCAACCGAAAATCAACTCTTTTGCTCCACGGTTGGAAATGAAGGGCTCATGTGGCACTTCAACCCTTCTGCATCCCCTCACATGGGGGGCAAATGGGAGGCTCTTGTTAAATCTATCAAGTTTCATCTGCGAAGAACCGTCGGAAACGCTCTGCTTACGTTTGAGGAAACTGTACTCAATTCTCGCCCGCTCGAGCCACTCAGCGATGATCCAGATGACATCGAAGCGCTCACTCCAGGACATCTCCTCATCGGTGTTCCTCTCAACTCTCTTCCTGAACCATCACTCATTGAAGTGCCCTTTTCTAGATTGAACAACTGACAATTCATTCAACAGCGAACTCAATGCTTCTGGAAGAATTGGTCTGCTCACTATCGACATCGGCTCCAAACAATTTCAAAATGGCACCACGCTCAACAAAATTGTTCGTGGAAAACTGGTATGATTACCGACGAAAGAATGCCTCCTGGAAAGTGGCCCATGGCTCGAGTCATCGCGCTCCACCCTAGCAAGGATGGACTCACTAGGGTCGTCACTATCAAGACCGCCACCACAACACTCACTCGACTAATCGTCAAGCTCGCTCCGTTGCCGGTACCAGTATCCAATCCATGAAATAATCATACGCGCGCTTAATCGACTTCGATCCCGTCGCGCGCGCGCAACCACGCCGCCGACGCCGGACTCTCTCGCACATTCGCCATATTGGACGCCTTGGCATCGGATCGCCTCTACTTCATCCTCACGTTTTGCTCTTCTTTGCTGCTCATCGTTTACCTTTTTCTCACACCCGGATCCAGCTCATCGCGGCCATCAAGTCTCTCTCAACTTCTACAGGCTTATCTACACGTTTTCTATACTCCAGCTCACCAAGTAAAGAGAGACCGGCCTCTCATTAAACACGCCGAGGAAACCGCGAGTTTACTACTACAACGCTCAATCCCGCACACGTTTATATGTATTAGTTAAATAAATTAAATATCAACGTGATTATTGTGTGGTTATTTATTCCCAATCCTTTCCGGCAAAATCCTTTGAGACTTTAACAGATATGTAATGTATTATTAGCGAATTTTGTATAAAGGATGGGTGGAAGGAAAAGTAAACACATACATTATGTATATATTTGTATACAAATTGCGTTGCTCATTCCGTTCAAACTTTGGCACTAGCTTAATACCAATGTGAGTTTGACTCTTCTACGGTACAGAGTAAAATTAGCCAGTCTGATAGTACACCGATCTCATTTTCGACGGCCTGTTGGTAGCCTACAAGATATCCATAGAACCAATTTAGTACAATACCCGAGCAACCGATGTCACTCAACATACGGATAAGTTCATCATGCGGAACAGTGTCAAAAGCCGTGGAGAAATCGAACAAGACTAAAATCGTGATCTTCCTAGAGTCGATGACCTTTCTTATATCATCGAGAACACCCAAAAGAGCTGCGTGGGTACAATGTCCCTTTCGGAACCCTGCTTGTCTATTTGTTAATATATGGTTACTTTCGAGGTACTCGACAAACTGATCATGCACTAATCTTTCTAATACATTTGAAAGCTCACATAGTTTAGCAATCGGTCTCGTATCAGTGCACGACTCTATCCTGCCCGAATTCGCCAACGGGAATAACATAACCCTTTTCCAGCAGTCGGAGAAATATCCAGCGAAAAGCATACTATTAAATCAGTCAGTAAGAGGTATGGTTAATTGCGGTTCCAACAATTTTAGCATCTTAGTCGAGATGCCATCGACACCCACTGCTTTCGTGGATGCTCTAAGGATTGCGCGTTGAACTTTTTTAGCTGATAAGGTAAGGAATAAAAATGAGGGAGAAGAAGGCAATAAATAACATAAATTGGATGATATAGACGCAAATGAATGAATGGTAAGTGAAGATACATGATTAGAGATAGATGCATAATAAATGTTAAGTTTTATGAGCTGTAAAGTGCTTCACTGGCGGGAGGGGGGGGGGCAAAAAGTGAAATTTGCTGGAGTTAAGTGTATTATTGACACGGTTTCGTAGTGCTTTGTAGGCGTTATAATCAGCAGCAGAACCTGAATTACGAAATATTCTAAAAGCAGCATTTTTGGCTTTGATAATAGCTCTTTTCTCCTGCAAAACCCAAGCGTGTGTTTAGCTTTAACGGTGAATAATTTTAATGGAGCCAAAACGTCGAAAGTGGAAATAATGGAATTGGTGAGTTTCTATAATGAGGAAGAAATAGAGTCGAGATGAGTAAGTGATGATAGATCCGTATGAGTAGGCAGGTCAGGCCAAGTAGATGCGGGCTGAATGATAGTGAGTGGTGATGAATGAGGTATGGCATGTAACGATCTATTCATGAATGAAATGAATGTGGCAACGAGATTATGAAGGTTGATCTCTTCCAGGTTGCTTTTCCAGAATTTTTGATCTCCGGCTGGTGTATTAGCAATCGAAAGTCGATGGCGATAGAGGCAAGGAATTACGCTTCGTGCAAGAGGGAGATGGAATAGGCGTGGTCGACAGCGCCGTAGAGTCGGTCGCGCGTTAGTCGATGGGAGATATATCTCTCTGCCTTCTACTGAGATCGAGGGAGATCGAGTATAGGTTAATTATTTAAACCCGATTTCGATTAATTTATGTGACAAAAAAGGAAGATGATGGAAGCCGACGACGGAGATGAAGAAACCGATGAAACGGATGATGGCCTCACACCACGTAGACTCCCCAGGCGATCTCAATATCCTCATCACTCCAGGAACATCAACACCGTCGAATCGCACCAGGTCGACTTGTAAACAACATCACCTCTCTCTCTCTCCCATATGCACGAATATGAGAGTGACAGCGAGAAGCACGTGCGACATGCCGATACTGCCCGCATGCATACAGGTGGCAGTAGAGAGGGGGTGGGCTCGCCTACTCTCGCACGTTATGGCTGACCGAGAGAGTGCGCCGGCGCGGGGAAACGGGGGATCGAGATATCGTATACGTACGTGTGAGAGAGATAGAAGTACGAGTCTTGCATTAGTGGAGGCGCACGCCGTTTTACGCTAGCTCTCCGATAAAATCTAACTCGACTGCTATTACATTAACACTATGAATACTGTAATAGGTGGTGCTAGCGTCGGCAGTTAAATAGTATCCGCGTGACGTAGTTCGATAAAATGATGGTTTAAATAACGGAACTGAGGGATGCTAGCGCTGCAAATCGGCAATTGAAGGGAAACATTAACCGTTGAGCCATAGAACGTGAAGCACCATACAAAACCATCAATATTGTTAAGGATTATTATAGATAATTAAGGAGTGTTAAAGTTAGTTAGTTATTGCTGTTATTATTTGTTTGTATTTTGGAGAAAGTTGAATGTTCCATTTGAGAACTGTTAAGACGATTGGAGCTGGGAGAAAAGGGGTTGAAGCAGGTGCAAAAGGCTTGCGTGCGGTAAGTGGACTGTGCGCCGGCCATATTTAACGAATGATAAATCGGGCGTGTGCGAAACGTTATTACTTGGATCTCTTCGCGCGGTTTTTCTTTATTTGCTTTCTTTTGTTTTGATAAATTAATGATGGGAAAAATCATGATGGACCGCGTTAATAAATAGAATACGGGTAATAGAAATTATATTGAGTTTCACTGTGTACTTTAATACACAAACACACATATATATATATATATATATATATATATATATATATATATATGGGGTATTCCACGTGAAGTGGTCCGATCAAAATTTTAAAATGCACCAAATTTTAAGTACACATTCCAAATGTTTTTTAGAATACAGAAAAAAATTTTTTAGGTACTGGAATTTATTAGCTCAAAAGTTATTCTAACCTTAAAAAGTGAACTTTTTCCAGTTTTTTTCAACACCAGCTAGGTTCATCGCTATTTAACTCAAAATCTATCAACTTTTACTATACAATATTATATGTAACATTCATTGCTAATTATGTGTAGAATTTATCCTTCTGGGTTAGAATTTCTAATCTCAAGGTCAATGTTACATAAACTACATGTCAATATTCAACTTAAAAAAAGTGTAAGTTCGCCACAATTGATTTTTTTATCCAAAAGTCTTAAATAAAGCTTGGAGCAATACCTTTCAAATGGTCTGTAGCATTTTTATGGCCTTCAATTCTGTAAAAAGTTATGATAATTTAAAGAAAGACAAAAAATTCACAAAAATTAACATGGTATTTCCCAAATTTTTTTCTGTATTCTGAAAAACATTTGCAATGTGTACCCAAAATTTGGTGCATTTTAAAATTTTGATCGGACCACTTCACGTGGAATACCCCATATATATACGAACGATGAATAAAATGATGTGATGGGATTAAAATTAGTTGTATAATTAATTATGAGGATCGACGAGAATATACACGTACAATGGATGGGGAATCCAATTTTTGCTCCGACTTCCCATACGCATATCTTCTTCAATATTCGTCGGAAAAATTTTTAGAAAAAAGCACTGGAAAGTATTCGTCAAAAGCTTTCGTTCTGTGCGACTAAATATTTTTTAAAGCTATTTTTGAGACTATGAGGTCCTCAAGCATTTAAAAACATTTTACTATTTTTTCATTTTTGTTCAACTATTTGCAGTTTTTGCAATAATAATGTTGGAAAAAATCAGGAAACAGCTTTAGAAAGGGCATGAAAAATGCCATATGCAAGTATTTTTCAAAAAAAATTGTAAGTCATTTGGTTGTCATGTTACAATTAACGGGGTGTCATAGTCAATATTTATCCTCCCTACCTTATCGGCAATCGCGATTATCAGTAATAAATTTGTAAATAAAAGAGTATGTGACAAAATAAGAGAAGAGGCGTCTTCGTTTGTCAATAATCTAATTATGTGCTGAATTTGAAATTGAAATATTATTGCGTTTTCGAGAAAAATCTTACCAAAAATGTTAACCTAACCTCAACGAGGTTAAAAGATTTGATATTTTTGGTAAGACTTTTCTCGAAAACGCAATAATATTTTAATCTAAAAATCAGCACACAGTTAGATTATCAATAAACGAAGGAGCCTCTTCTCTTATTTTTTCACATACCGTTATACTTTTTTATTAATTAATCATCAAAAATTGAGTATAAAACCCATTGAAGAAAGCTATAGGTTCATTTCTCTAATATTACAATCTATCACGCGATATTCCGACGCTTGAGTTCAAGTAATGTCTGTTTACGTTTTCGATTACTGTTTTCGGTTTCTAGGTATTAAAGGTGAAAGTGCTCAAAATGTTTAAGTCACAAATCAGTTGAAAATGGGTTTCCAGCCGGTGAGGACATTGAGAGAAGAGCGATCCCCGAATACAAAAACTACGTAAATTAGGTTTTTTTATATTTCATACACCATAATAGAAAAAAAAGAAGCGATTGACCTGTCTCAGTAAAAACTTAACAACAAAATGACTTACAATTTTTTTGAAAAATCTTACATATGACATTTTTCATGCTCTTTCTAAAGCTCTTTTCTGATTTTTTCCAACATTATTATTAAAAAAAACTGCAAATGGTTGAATAAAAATGAAAAAATAGTATAATTTTTTTAATGGCTTGAGAGCCTCATAGTCTCAAAAATAGCTTTAAAAAATATTTAGTCACGCAGAACGAAAGCTTTTGACGAATACTTTCCAGTGCTTTTTTCCAAAATTTTTTCCGACGAATATTGAAGAAGATATGCGCATGGGAAGTCGGAGCAAAATTGGATTCCCCATCCAGAATTTATAGCCGGTACTGTATTTAATCTATTAAACTGATAGGATTTTCTTGTAGTAATTTTAATAAGAAAATAAAGGTATTTGTGGATTTTATATGAAATATGAGACTGTATAAACCCTATTTTTGATATACATCTACATACATATTTATTCCATCCCTATTCACGACGAGACTATTAAACCGCCATTTCCTTGCTGGTGGAAACGGACCACGTGTTGATAGAAGTAATTACTCTACCAATAGTCGACGTTTTCGATATATATATATATATTTGGAATTGTCCGTACCCTAGACGGCGATATTATAACGTACTGATGATAGTATAACGTTTGTATTTTTCTATGAATAGTTCAATCCTATTATTAATAATAAATATTACTTGTGGCTAGCGTTCCGAGAATTCTATCCTCTTCGATAGAAAACGCTACGTCATAATATATATATTTAAGATAATAATTTTAGACAATCTAGACAGGTACTTACTACACTTTTGTGTAATGGCATTAGCTTCAAGACGTCCTTGAAGCTACCAAAGATTAATAACTTTTACGACTATTTCCGAAATATATTTTTTTAAACAGACCTTTTTTACACAACTTACTGATAGTATTTAAGCGGAAATGTAATAAAATTGCTTTTAATTTATTTAAAATCTCATTTGTTGGTAAAGTTGCAACACTTCTTTTTATATTTCGAGATATCGTACGAATCACAGGTTCACGGTTTATTACGATCCGTGAAACACAGGACAGTACACTATCCGCGTGAAGTTTTGATACACTTTCAATGACTTTTGTACGATAACTAAATTACAATTAGTAGTATTGGAAGATATAATACCTTACATACTAATGGTAAGATACTTTATTTAGCATGTACTGCTGAATAATGGAATTTTCAACTTTTATTTTTGAAGAAAAATATAGGAAATTTGACATTTTAACTGACTAATCGTATCGCAAGATTTTTTATAAACGAATGATTGAGAAATTAAAACAGATTAGTTTTAAAACATTATTCGTATTTTTGTATGACGATCAAGACATGTATTTTAATATACTGCAGTATGAAGTCACAGTATATAGAAAATTATTGTTTAAATATCGAAAAGAGTTTATCGCTATTTGCTATAGTAGTGTAAGAAACCTATGCGAAAGGCAAAAATCTAATTATCTCTACAGTACATCTTGTATTTTCAATGTTAATAAAAAATTAATTGATCAATATTTAATTATATTTTTAGATCTCGAAAAACTGAACTTTTATCATTGTTACTTTATAGATAGTTTATTATAAAATTTCTGTAAAATTTAATCTCTCAAAACAAGTCGTTGAAAATGCAAAAAAATTGCGAAGAAATAATATATCTAGTAATGTATCGAAACCACCCGGTAGATCAAAGTTAGATGCATGCATAAATAAATTAGTTGTTCAGTTCTACGAACTCGAACAAAACTCCAAACAGTCCCTGGAAAGAAAAATGTTAAATCTGTAATTCAAAAAGATGGAATCCAAAAGTTTGTATAAAAGAAGATAGTTCTCTGACACCTTTCATAACTAATGCAAGTTATCAAAATATATATCTTATCTTTAAAATATTTCACTGTTAAGGACACGTTAGATAATCACACGTACGTAGTCTCCGACTATTTTTAAGGGCTATGTAGCATACATTACGTTACTAACTAGGCCTTTGGATCACGGATCTTAACCATACTCTAGGATCTGTTTTATAATATGCAAGTATGAGGAAAGCCAGATTTTTAGTCCCTAACGCGTTAATTTACCTGAGTTATGGCTAACTAAAGCTTATAACTTGAAAACGAATAAAGTTAGATACTCAATCTATATTTTAAAAGAAAGTTGAGATCAAGTATATATAGTTTGAAGAAAAAGAAGCTCAATTTGGTGAATTTGGAGCAAAGTTATAGAAAAAACAATAAATTGCTGAAATTTTAACTAAAATTCAGTAGTAAAAAAGTATTGACGTTTTTGGTTAAATTTCATTAATTTCTTATTTTCTCTATAGATTAGCTCCAAACTAACCAATTTGAGCTCCCTTTTTTTTAAATGACATTATTTAATTTCAGCTTTCTTCTAGATTTTAGACTGTGTATCTATTATTATTTGTTTCCGAGTTATAAGCAATCAAAGTGGCAGTCATTTTTTTTACAAAATTGTCTTTAACTAATACCTATAACTTGGAAAAATTAACGCGTTAGAGTCTAAAAATCTAGGGTTCGTCATATCTTTATATTATAAAACATATCCTAGAGTTTGGTTAAGATATGTGATCCAAAGGCCGTGGCCTCTGCTAGTAAGCTACTGAGCAAAATAGGTTATCCTCACATGAGTCAATTTTGTTACCCAAGCAAGGGTGACATAGAAAACGACTGTGGGATGACCTTCGCTAACTATTGGCGTATACTTTTCTCTGTCAAAGTTAGAGAAATTCGAAATAAAGAAAATTACTATTAACAAAAATTTCTTGATTATAAATAACGTATTAAATTTATCAATAATTTTAAAGTAGAAACTTAAATACCTGTATTAAAATTTAAACACTTTATTTTTGCGTGTGCAAAGTGCTTTATTCCCTCATTTTGAAAAGTATTTTGCTCAATGAAAAGGGAATGTCGTATTTTGTTTATGCATGGCAGGCTCCGAAAATCGAATTTCGATTACCGCAATAGGAAAAATATTTTAAAAGTAGTTTTTTTTATTAATACGTGTATACGTAATTTTAAATGAGAATACAAATTCTCAGACGAGTCAGAAGAATTCAAACTGGAATTTCCCCGTAAATTTTTATCCAAGTGAATACTACATATTTACACTACATGCGTTAAAAAAGTAGTTAAAAACTTGGGAGTTTTTGGAATATAATTCTATTCCATATATTTGAGTATTTTGTAATTTTAGTTCTTTACGTAGCTATGAAATATTTAAGAAGATATTTTCCAATTCATTACTTATATATTTCTAGATATTGATAATATTTCGAACATATTTCTTGTAAATTTCTAATATATTTTAAATATATTAGCAGAATTTCCAATATATTGCTAATTATTTCCAAAATATTGTTAATATATTGGCAATATATAATAAATAGATTAACACAAAGCACGTTGCAAACATTTCGATTACACTATAGCAATATAATGCTGAACCATCAAAAAATTACCAATACACTGCAAATTTATAGAAAACCTTTTAGTCATTATGTACTCAACACATTGTGAATGCTTTGAATAATAATTGCAAAAGTCTGGCAAATGTCAGTGTCTGAAATTTGCCAGAAATATTGCGAAAGTATGGTGAAAGTTTTGCTTAAGTCTGCAAGTACTATTGTTACTAAGGTCTGGTCAAATACTAACTTTTTCATTTACTTATAACCCGCGTAATAAAATTAAAGTTTATATGAACTTTATATAAATTTCAGGTTTGGCTAAACTTGATATGGGGTTGGCCAACGAGACTGAGCCGAACTTGTGCAATTGACTGTTCAAGTTTGGTGAAAGTATATCAAATGTTCATCTGAAATTCATATACAGTTTTTATAAAGTTTTTTTACAATTACTGACAAATAAAATATAGTTTATACTAAGTTTAGCTGAACTTAATATCAACGTGATAACAAGTTCAGGTTTATAAAGTCATATAATGTTGATATCATTATACCCAAAGAAAAATTTTAAAAATCTTCTTTAACTGACATCAGTAAGAATACATCGGTTAGAAAAATGGAGATACATTCCAAATAATTCGAATCCGTCACTGAAAAGTGTTGTGCATTTTCTTAGTTATGAAGACATAAGCTGAAAGAAGAAATTTAAAAAACCACAAAGTATCTATTTTCACATATTAATATATTAATTAAAACATAATTAAAAACATAAAATTTTTAATTTAAATAGAGAAAACTTATCTGATCCCAAATGAGTCTTCTTGTGTCGTATTTTCTATGCTGACATCGTTGTTTGGATTACGCCTTACGTACACCGATCGCGCAACGATGCTCTTTTAACACGTTTACACACTAAACGGCGACTCACAATGATTACAATTGCACTTATCAAACTGTCAGATTTGCACAAAATAACCTGGTCTGCTGGTCCTTCTCGCGCCGCATTCGCAAGGGTACTGACGTATTGGTTAGATATCGATAAATTAGCCGACAAAAAAAAACAAAACAATGTTGTGTTGGCAGCTAATCCTAGCGTCAGTTCACTCGCGAGAGCAGCGCGAAAAGGATTAGCGGACCAGGCTGTTTTGCAAATTTGAAAATTTGATAAATTTGTGCAATTGTAATCATCATGAGTCGCCGTTTAGTGTGTAAACGTGTTAAAAGAGCATCGTTGCGCGATCGGTATACGTAAGGCGTAATCCAGACAACGATGTCAGCATAGAAAATACGACACAAGAAGACTCATTTGGGATCGGATAAGTTTTCTCTATTTAAATTAAAAATTTTATGTTTTTAATTATGTTTTAATTAATATATTAATATGTGAAAATAGATACTTTGTGGTTTTTTAAATTTCTTCTTTCAGGTTATGTCTTCATAACTAAGAAAATGGACAAGACTTTTCAGTGACGGATTCGAATTATTTGGAATGTATCTCCATTTTTCTAACCGATGTATTCTTACTGATGTCAGTTAAAGAAGATTTTTAAAATTTTTCTTTGGGTATGTTGATATCAACATTATATGACTTTATAAACCTGAACTTGCTATCACGTTGATATTAAGTTCAGCTAAACTTAGTATAAACTATATTTTATTTGTCAGTAATTGTAAAAAAACTTTATAAAAACTTTATATGAATTTCAGATGAACATTTGATATACTTTCACCAAACTTGAACAGTCAATTGCACAAGTTCGGCTCAGTCTCGTTGGCCAACCCCATATCAAGTTTAGCCAAACCTAAAGTTTATATAAAGTTCATATAAACTATAATTTTTTTACGCGGGAATAAAATTCACAATGTCACTTTAGTCAGAATAATCATAGTTTTAAAAGTATTTCACTACAGTTCCGCCAGCTTTTAGATATACAAAAGAAATATAGTGTAATTTTAGATGATTAATTATACACAATAGATACCCAATTAAAAATTTATAAACAATAATAATATATATAAATACAATTTTATAATCAAACAAGTATGAGCTTATTCTAAAATCACAGAATAACCGGGTTTATTAGAAAATAAAAAAAAATACCAAAGTTAGCGCACCCTTTCACCAAGTTGTCATACAAAGTTAATTTTGACTTTGCTACATTTAGCATTTAGAGGAAGACCAAAGTCCTGCCCCTCTTTTTGCTACCCGACATTCTATGTATTTCTCATTTTCGGACATGTTTCGGACAAAATGGAAGATAATTTGCTATTAGCTATGCTGCACAGCTATTTATATTATTATACCGAGTTCTCGGACTCGGGTGAACTCTGGACCACCTTGTATGTTGTATGTGTCCACGAGTATGTGCGTGTTTGTAATTGATAAAGATCTGATCGTGGGTGAGTGTAGCCATCAAATTTTTCCTATATTAATTTTTTTCTCGAAAACTAAAGACTTTAATAAAAATTATTCAATAACAAAAATGTCTTAAAATTATACATCAAAAAATTCTTCCAAATTTGTTCAGACTTTTTAGAGATATTTTTTAAAAATTTGGTTTTTGTGATATTTTTAAAAATAAAAAATCGAGCCTAAGAAAATAAAAACTCAGACAGAACGACGTGAGTGTTGTACAAATATGTTTCCTTTGAAGTGCATTTTTACAGTGAGTCGCCTTGCCTCTCACAATCACCGATGTATTAGTGACTTTTTTATACACTGACTTCAGAAATACAATTGACACTCAGTACACAAAAGATGTGTTCTTATGGGATAAGCAGAACAATTTCTTCGCTTGCTTTCTTGAATTGTTCCATGTTTCTTTTTCTTTTTTTACCCTCATGAATATAACTTTTAGTTATTAATATTGCGAAGTCTTTTGTTCCAATTTTTTTCAATGTATACTAGTAGCATTAAATATTCCAACAGAATTGGTGATGGCAGCTTGGATGAGTCTAATGAAGACTACCCATGACCTTTTCTTTGACCGAATACTAGGAGATAAATTATTACAGTGTCCATCATGAACATCGACCCCGCCCATGTACTGATTGTAAAGGTGAAACGCTTGTGGAATCGGTATCTTGGTTCCTGCCTTTGCATTCGAATTATTTTATTTTATTTATTACTTTAACGTCGCACTTTTTATGCTCCCACATCGGTGCTAATTGACGACGGATACTATACGATGTTTTGTTAAGAAAGCACTTATTGAAAATAAATTTCTCCAGATTACGAGCCCGAAGCCTTAACCGACCGATCAATCGCAGGCCTCACCATTCGAATTATATCTCTGTAATAGTTCTAATGGAGTAACCCTTGGAGATTATATTGATACTAATTTCGAATCCATTACAGTAATAAAGTTGATTCCACTGTTTTTTTTTATGTACCACGTTGAGACTTTTTATTGATTACTTTCTTTTCCTTTATACGATTTTCTCTAGCAGGGCCAGTACATCTCAATTGTAATTTCTTCTAATGCACGAAGAGATCTAAATTTGTAAAAAAATTATTAAAATATATGTAGTACAGAGGAATTTTCGTAAGAGCTGTCATCTCAAAAAAAAGTTTTAATAAACATTGGAATAAACAAAGGAATGCATTAATAGTGCAACATTTAGAATTAATAATAAAAAATCAGACAAACCAAGAAACCAAGAAAATCTTGGATTACTAGGGGAATTATTGTTTCATGTAATAGAAAAGAAATGCTTTATAGAATTTGGATGATGGATGTAAATAATTTTAATAACAGGATGGAATATAAAAATTATGATAAAGTGCTAAGCAGAGTATTTAAAGATGCAAAAATTAAATATGAAAATGATGTGATTAAAAAAGCTATTAATAAACCAAAAAATTTATGGAATATAGTAAATCAAAAACTAGGTAAAAATACTAAAAAACAAGAGAAAATTACTGCTATCTTTGATAAATACAAAAATAGAATAACGAATACCGAGGATATTGCTAATGTTATGAATAATTACTTTACTGACATTGGTAATGCATTAAGAAATAAAATTCAAGATATTGATAGTGTTGATATCCGGTTGCCTGATTTCAATGAAAAAACTATATTTATGATTCCGACAGATCCGATAGAAGTTTAAAAATAATAAGTGATTTTGAAATAAAAAATGGTGGTTCGGATAAAATCAACACTAGAACATTGAAGTCACTAATTAAATATATTTTGGATCCATTAGTTCACATTTTTAAATTATGCATAGAAAAATCTGTTTGGCCTGAATCACTTAAAAATGCAATGATTATACCAATTCATAAAAATGGTAGTAAGAAGAAAATTGAAAATTATAGACCAATTTCACTAATTTCTAATTTAGCGAAAATTTTAGAAAAAATAATATATATAAAGATTTGTAAATTTTTCAAAGAGTGTAACATATTCTCAGAGAAACAATTTGGATTTATACAAAATAGAGGCACTAATGATGCCTTTCAGAAAATAACCAATAAAATTTATAATAACTTGGACAACAGTAAACCTTTGGCTATAGCATTTCTAGACTTGGCCAAGGCTTTTGATACGGTAGATCATAACATTTTACTCAATAAACTTTACAATTACGGAATTAGAGGTAATGCACATAAATTAATGTTTTCTTATCTTAATAATAGACAGCAGATAGTAAGAATTAATGATACTGTAAACCATAATAATATTGTTAAAACAGGCGTTCCTCAAGGAACTATACTTGGACCTTTGCTTTTTATAATATATGTAAATGACATGTTAAAAGAAAATATAATTTCATATGCAGATGATACAGCATTAATTATTACCGAAGATACTTGGGAAACAGGTAAAAATAAGATGAATATAGAATTGAACTGGATTGCAAATTAGTTAGCCTTAAACAAGTTATCTTTAAATATAGAAAAGTCAACATATATTACATTTGGAAATTATATAGATAGCGTTCCATATTATGAAAAGGATAATTATGATATCCAAATTAATAACAATAAGCTAAAAAGAGTGAAAAATACCAAATATGTAGGCTTAATATTTGATTATAGAATGAATTGGTCTTTACATATAGAATATTTAGTTAATAAAACTAAGTACCTAATTTTCATTTTTCATAAACTTGCAAATTATATGAATATAACAACACTTAAAATGTTATATTATGCACTGTTCAATAGTGTTAATAGTTATGGAATTATTACATGGGGTGGCGCGTATATGAATAGTATAAGTTTGCTGCATAATTTACAAAAGAAAATATTAAAAATAATAAATAAAAATAAATTTATAATTAAAGATTACTCGTTAAATATAGAATAATTATATGCGTTAAATTGTTTATCATATCATTATAATAGTTTAAGTAATTTGTTTATGTCTTCGAACAGTATAACTAGAAATAAGAATCTACCTATTCCAAGTTTCAAAAAAACTGTTAGCAAAAAAAATAGTTATATTAAAGCTATAGGTTTGTTTAATATGCTACTAATTAGTCTAAAAGAATTAAATACGAAAAACAAAAAGATAAAATTGAAAGACTGGATAGTTAATAATATTTAAAAAATCTATACAAATTTTATTTTATAAATAGAATCTTAATTATGATTGTTTTGTTTAATGTTGCCTTTGTGATTTTATGAGTTTAGTAGCCTCTTTATGGATGTTATATATTATATATTGAAAGAATTTTACTATGTCATTTTAGTATGTAAGTATTATGTAATTTTAGTATATAAGTATTAGATATTGTAGTATCTTGCTAGTTCCAGCAACAGATATTTGTATTACATCTCTGTGGGTAATTCTATGTAATTCTAAGGAATTCTATGTATTTCTGATACTGGTTAATAAATAAATAAATAAATAAATAAATAAATAAATAAATAAATATATAAATAAATCAACGAACGAACGAACGAACGAACGAATGAATGAATGAATGAATTTTTTCCGCAGTGTAAATCGAAATTTAATAAATAATTAGACATTTTAGCCTATGATTTGGCCATCATTTCATCTACCGACAAAGCAGTTCTCCAGAAACCAAATTAAATAATATTTCTCTGAAACATTTTCATTAATTCTCGAACACGCCATGTTTCATCGTTCGGATTTAGATCGTTCCATTGCCGAAAAAATTATTGGACAAGACAAGAAAGAATCCGTCGACCAGTAATCTCTCCGACTTTTTCTTCTATTGAAAGAAGCGATTATAATGATTTCAATAAATGTATTCAACTCAACCAACGATAAAGTTGAACCATTTTCTATATACGCGCCAATAATGTACTCTTTCATTTCAACTAAAAAAAGTATCAAATAGTTCTTTCGGTTCATTCTTTCGTATCTTATTTTTTACACTTTGTGTCATTAATATTCCATCTGTACTTTTATTGGAATATGTCCCTTCACTATCTACCCAATCGAATACATGGTCATATTCAAGGTTAGCTTGATCTATTTTGTAGCTTTTTGAAATTATTTGGTAACTCTCGGTAGCTTTTCATCACAATAATATCATAATTAGAATCAGAATCACCAGATGAACCGGAATCATCTGCATTTGGTATCGAAATAGTTTAATCCTCTGAGGTTCCAGCCATAGAATCAGCAGAAACAGACTGTCTGGTACGTTTTCTTGACATCATAACTGGCAGTGTAATAAATAGTTTAATTTAAAGATTTTATTCGTTCTACGAATAATAAAATTATTTGCACAATATGACAAAGCATGTTAGAGACAATATATTACATGAAAATTGTTAAATTTTTAAATAAACTTAAAAGAAATGATTAAAAAAAAGACATTTTAAGATGTTTGACGAATTTAATTCACAATACAGAAATGATATTATGACCATTGTAAAAAGTCGCTAGAATGTTGTCGTGCTCCACAATAGAGACACATCCAGAAGAATGACGTGCAACCATGTGTGCGATGTAGGTGTGAAATGCATAGCATCATGCTGAAATATCTGCAAAAAAAGCTCTGCCGCAATATTGCAGACGAACTTTAGATGTTCTATTATAAATTTATTACTATATACAAAACAAAATTTTTAAAATTATCCAAAATGTTATTAATTTTTGTAAAGGCTGTTTTAGGTGGGCGATTAATTACAGCAACAAATACGGGTTAAGTATCACAAACTTAAATTTCACATAGTGTATATTCAGGTATAGAGTTGCTCGGTAAATCGGTTTGAATATACTATGACCTTACATTTTAAGGTAGATTTTACAAATAAAACTATTCCACCGCCTTAAGCATTTCTATCCTGTCTAAATACCGAATAACCCTTAATATAGATAAAATGATAATCCACTTTAGAGTCCAGCTTAGTCTCAGCAATACCCAAAAGGTCATTAATTAAAAGCACTGCAGAAAATCAGTTAAATATTACCACAAGAATCACCAAAAGCAAAGAATTCCTGACCACCGCGAAGCTAATACTATTTGTAATAGTGTTGATTTATTGGAACTTAGTATCATCACGCTCCTTGAGAATATCGGCATTCAGATAACCAATGATACATTTCTTACTATAATCAAGACTAAATTTGCGTAGATTATTTAAAAAGTCTGATTCACCCACAAAGGCAATCTTTGGTGGCCGATAGGTAACGGCAACAAATACAGGAGGCGAATCACGCACTTGAATGCTGCATAAAATATATTCAGGTATGCCTGGTTTGAAAGGTAGCTCAGTTTTAGGCGTCGATAATATTTGACATTTAAGGCCAGATTTTACGTATATAGCCATCCCACCACCAATGGAATTTCGGTCTTGCCTATTTATCATATAGTCCCTTATCTGAATGACGGAATCCTCAATTCTCGAGTCAAGACTAATCTACGCTACCTCGAAAAGATAATAGGAGGGAAAATCAGAAAGACCCTGACAAATTTGATCAATATGAGCCCTGAGAGAGCCCACGATGAGAGAGCATGCACGCAATCTCCCACCATTGGCACCCCTCGACCCTCCGACGGCACTCCCATGCAGTCAATTTTCTTTAGAAAGTACATTATTGTTATCGTTATTATTATTTACTTCTAAGCAATCAGCTAAGACGGTGTCATATGTGTTATTTATTTGTGTTACAAAATTTGCTTTTATTTTTATTTCTTCCATTACTTTTATTATTGTTACTCTTAATTTTGCTTTTAGTGTTATTTTTAGTTTTAGTAACCTTTTTTGTGTCATTTTCACTCTTTTATACTGGTATATCATCCGTGTCATCATCCCTGTCTGACATTTTATGATACAGATTTTGTTCGTCATTTTTCGTACCCCCGATAATTTCAATATTTGCCTCAGCTGATCTCTCTAGCTCTGTCAAATTATTAAAAATGAAGGCAGGTGTCCCGTCCCGTACTTTAACGTAAAAATTGCCAAATTTATGCCAGACATACTTGAATCCCAACTTCCTAGCAGAAATTTTCATTTCCTTGAATTTTTGGTATTTATTTTTATCCAGATATTCATTGATACATATAGAAGAACGGGGAAGGGCAGTAACCCACGGAAAAAGTGAGCTGTCAAGATCCAAAGTACAAAACGCTGTTCGCCTACTTTTTGCTCTGAAAATCACCCCATAGGAGTCACCATCAAAAAGTTCATATGAATCATAATACCAGCCACTTTAAATACCTCACAGGATGAGTGTTTCAAAAAAGACCAAGACAAGTTAAGTCAAAATAAAAAAATTAATTGATTGTAGTATAAAGTTACAAAAACGGGAAAAAAGAAAGAAAGAAAAAGAAAATTTATTGTATTTCGCCCTGAGTATGCCTGGTGGGCCCATCAGTAGAGTCCAGGCATCTCGTCTCTAGATACAGATGAATGATATAATATAAAAATTTTGAAAAACAGCTCTATTCCGACGATTTTTTTCCCGTTTTTTTAATTTTATAGTACAATCAATTAAATCTTTTATTTTGACTTAAATTGTTTTGGTCTTTTTTCAATCACTCAACCTATGAGGTATTTAAAGTAGCTGGTATTAATACAGTCCGCCTTACTGATTTGTGAGGAATAGTCTTTGGCTTGTGGAGATCAATAAATTCATTTATCATATAACTTAAAGTGTAAACAAGCAATAAATTCACGAATTTTTCAATAGTTGAAAAAATTCAAATTTTAAAATCAGAAAGTTCAACCAACAGAGCGGAGATACCTCTCGGACCGTCTCCAATTTGACCACGCGATAGTGTACAAGTGGATACAATATTTTCAAGTTGTATAGAGGGTACTTACAAAATGCTCAAAAGTAATTGAGAGAGAACCTCTCCAGTACGATACGAAATTAGTAACTTCTTTGTTCTGGGCACCTCCGCACGCCTCTAGCAAGTAGAATTGCCCAAAGACGCAGTACGCAGTTCTTCACATGGTTCAGTATATTGCATATTGGATTGGGGATGTGTATGTGTTTGTGTTTCGTGTATAGTGAGATCGGAGACGATATTCGCCACCATTGTAACACCGGAGTTTAATGTTTTAATATTATTATTAATTACTTCAAGATCATCATCCAGCCTATTACAAAGAAATCAACATTTACTGCTAATTTCAATCAAAACATTGTCTTGAAATGACTTTTGAGAACCTCTCTTAAGTTGGCATGGACATTTCTCTCAAACGCTATAAAAACTATTTGATAATTTGCCGCTAATTTGCCGTAAATTATCCGTGAAAGAAAAAAATTTGCAATGATTGAATTAAAAAAAATATGACGTACCCTGCTAACTTAAGATTAAGTTAGCAGGGTACTACATGGGAAAGTGCTCAAAAACGCCTTTTACATTAAGTCAAGCACTTTGCGAATTTGCCGTAATTTGCCGTGTCATAATATAATGTATTACATTAAAAAAACAATTAGCCACATAGATGGGTAAAGTATACAGAGTTAGCAGAGTACCTTCATATTGGCCAAAATGAAAAAGCGATTGACGAGAAAGTAGGCTTAAAATATGCCGCTAGGTTTCTCTTAATTATCCGTGAGTTTTCCGAGTCGATTATCAGAAAAATTGTGGAAATTGCGCTGAAAAACCAGTAAAATACGCACTAAGTTAGCAGGGTACCTTCGTATACGCGGAAAGAAAAATGCGATTGACGTGAAATTAGGCTTAAAATATGCCGCTAGGTTTCTTTTAATTGTCCGTGAGTTTTCCGAGTCGATTATCAGAAAAATTGTGGAAATTGCGCTGAAAAACTAATAAAATACGCACTAAGTTAGCGGGGTACATTCATATACGCGGAAAGAAAAATGCGATTAACGTGAAATTAGGCTTAAAATATGCCGCTAGGTTTCTTTTAATTATCCGTGAGTTTTCCGAGTCGGATTATCAGAAAAATAGTGGAAATTGCGCTGAAAAACTAGTAAAATACGCACTAAGTTAGCAGGGTACCTTCATATACGCGGAAAAAAAGAATGCGATTGAAGTGAAAGTAGGCTTAAAATATGCCGCTAGGTTTCTTTTAATTATCCGTGAGTTTTCCGAGTCGATTATCAGAAAAATAGTGGAAATTGCGCCTGAAAAACTAGTAAAATACGCACTAAGTTAGCAGGGTACCTTCATATACGCGGAAAGAAAAATGCGATTACGTGAAAATTAGGCTTAAAATATGCCGCTAGGTTTCTTTATTTATCCGTGAGTTTTCCGAGTCGATTATCAGAAAAATAGTGGAAATTTAATTGTGGAAATTGCGCTGAAAAACCAGTAAAATACGCACTAAGTTAGCAGGGTACCTTCGTATACGCGGAAAGAAAAATGCGATTGACGTGAAATTAGGCTTAAAATATGCCGCTAGGTTTCTTTTAATTGTCCGTGAGTTTTCCGAGTCGATTATCAGAAAAATTGTGGAAATTGCGCTGAAAAACTAATAAAATACGCACTAAGTTAGCGGGGTACATTCATATACGCGGAAAGAAAAATGCGATTAACGTGAAATTAGGCTTAAAATATGCCGCTAGGTTTCTTTTAATTATCCGTGAGTTTTCCGAGTCGATTATCAGAAAAATAGTGGAAAGTTAAACTCGCTGAAAAACTAGTAAAATACGCACTAAGTTAGCAGGGTACCTTCATATACGCGGAAAAAAGAATGCGATTGAAGTGAAAGTAGGCTTAAAATATGCCGCTAGGTTTCTTTTAATTATCCGTGAGTTTTCCGAGTCGATTATCAGAAAAATAGTGGATATTGCGCTGAAAAACTAGTAAAAATACGCATGAAGTTACAGGGTACCTTCATATACGCGGAAGAAAAATGCGATTGACGTGAAATAGGCTTAAAATATGCCGCTAGGTTACTTTTAATTATCCGTGAGTTTTCCGAGTCGATTATCAGAAAAATAAAGGAAATTGCGCTGAAAAAACCAGTAAAATACGCATTAAGTTACAGGGTACCTTTCATATACGCGGGAAAGAAAATGCGATTGACGAGAAGTAGCTTAAAATATGCCGCTAGGTTTCTTTTAATTATCCGTGAGTTTTCCGAGTCGATTATCAGAAAAATAAAGGAAATTGCGCTGAAAAAACCAGTAAAATACGCACTAAGTTAACAGGGGTACCGTCATATACGCGGAAAGAAAATGCGATTGGACGAGAAAGTAGCTTAAAATAGGCCGCTAGGTTTCGTTTAATTACAAAACCAGTAAAATACGCACTGAGTTAGCAGGGTATCTTCATATACGTGGAAAGAAAAATGCGATTGACGAGAAAGTAGGCTTAAAATATGCCGCTAGGTTTATCTTAATTATCCGTGAGTTTTCCGAGTCGATTATCAGAAAAATAGTGGAAATTGCGCTGAAGAACTAGTAAAATACGCACTAAGTTAGCAGGGTACCTTCATATACGCGGAAAGAAAAATGCGATTGACGAGAAAGTAGGCTTAAAATATGCCGCTAGGTTTCTTTTAATTATCCGTGAGTTTTCCGAGTCGATTATCAGAAAAATACTGGATATTGCGCTGAAAAACTAGTAAAATACGCATGAAGTTAGCAGGGTACCTTCATATACGCGGAAAGAAAAATGCGATTGACGTGAAATTAGGCTTAAAATATGCCGCTAGGTTACTTTTAATTATCCGTGAGTTTTCCGAGTCGATTATCAGAAAAATAAAGGAAATTGCGCTGAAAAACCAGTAAAATACGCATTAAGTTAACAGGGTACCTTCATATACGCGGAAAGAAAAATGCGATTGACGAGAAAGTAGGCTTAAAATATGCCGCTAGGTTTCTTTTAATTATCCGTGAGTTTTCCGAGTCGATTATCAGAAAAATAAAGGAAATTGCGCTGAAAAACCAGTAAAATACGCACTAAGTTAACAGGGTACCTTCATATACGCGGAAAGAAAAATGCGATTGACGAGAAAGTAGGCTTAAAATATGCCGCTAGGTTTCTTTTAATTATCCGTAAGTTTTCCGAGTCGATTGTCAGAAAAATAGTGGAAATTGCTCTGAAAAACTAGTAAAATACGCACTAAGTTAGCAGGGTACCTTCATATACGCGGAAAGAAGAATGCGATTGACGTGAAATTAGGCTTAAAATATGCCGCTAGGTTTCTTTTAATTATCCGTGAGTTTTCCGAGTCGATTATCAGAAAAATAAAGGAAATTGCGCTGAAAAACCAGTAAAATACGCAATAAGTTAGCAGGGTACCTTCGTATACGCGGAAAGAAAAATGCGATTGACGTGAAATTGGGCTTAAAATATGCCGCTAGGTTTCTTTTAATTATCCGTGAGTTTTCCGAGTCGATTATCAGAAAAATAAAGGAAATTGCGCTGAAAAACCAGTAAAATACGCATTAAGTTAACAGGGTACCTTCATATACGCGGAAAGAAAAATGCGATTGACGAGAAAGTAGGCTTAAAATATGCCGCTAGGTTTCTTTTAATTATCCGTGAGTTTTCCGAGTCGATTATCAGAAAAATAAAGGAAATTGCGCTGAAAAACCAGTAAAATACGCACTAAGTTAACAGGGTACCTTCATATACGCGGAAAGAAAAATGCGATTGACGTGAAATTAGGCTTAAAATATGCCGCTAGGTTTCTTTTAATTATCCGTGAGTTTTCCGAGTCGATTATCAGAAAAATAGTGGAAATTGCGCTGAAAAACTAGTAAAATGCGCACTAAGTTAGCAGGGAACCTTCATATACGTGGAATGAAAAATGCGCTTTATGTGATATAATTTTAAGATTTGAACAAGATTGATGATTTGTTGTTAGGAAATAAAATTGGCAATTGTTTTAATAAATATATATATTGTTTTTAATTTTTTATGTAAAATATTAATTTAGGTTTTACAACGGTGCTCGGTTTTAGTATTTTTTCCTTTGATTGCAAATCGTCGTACAAGACCCATTGTCCACCTCGAAGACAAATAGCTACGTAGTGACCAATATCATTTGTATTTTTCGGTATTTCAGATCCTTCGTAGCAAATTATGCCGCAGATTTTGAATACGTTCTCATCATCTTTCAATATTTTTGGTAATTGAACTAAAATACTCGTCTTTGCATATCCCGTAAGTTTCGAAACGAAGGATGTTTGCTAAAATAAATTATATCTAATTAATATTTCGTACTCAAAATGTTTTTAAATATATGTAAAGAAAAGTTAGTACCCCATTCTAGACTAGCTGGACATCTAGCTGGAAGTCTAGCTGGATGTCTAGCTGGAAGTCTAGCTGGACATCTAGCTGGAAGTCTAGCTGGAAGTCTAGCTGGATATGTAGCTGGAAGTCTAGCTAGATGTCTAGTTCGAAGGCTAGCTGGACATCTAGCTGGAAGTCTAGCTGTATGTCTAGCTGGAAGTCTAGCTGGACATCTAGCTGGACATCTAGCTGGACATCTAGCTAGAAGTCTAGCTGAAAGTCTAGCTGAAAGTCTATCTGGAAGTCTAGCTGGACAGCTAGCTGGACATGTAGCTGAACATGTAGCTGGAAGTCTAGCTGAACATCTAGCTGGAAGTCTAGCTGGAAGTTTAGCTGGACATCTAGCTGGAAGTCTAGCTGGATGTCTAGCTGGAAGTCTAGCTGTAAGTCTAGCTGGACATCTAGCTGGACATCTAGCTAGACGTCTAGCTGAAATTCTATCTGGAAGTCTAGCTAGATGTCTAGCTGGAAGTCTAGCTGGACATCTAGCTGGAAGTCTAGCTGGACATCTAGCTGGAAGTCTAGCTGGACATCTAGCTGGAAGTCTAGCTGGACATCTAGCTGGAAGTCTAGCTGGAAGTCTAGCTGGACATCTAGCTGGAAGTCTAGCTGGACATCTAGCTGGAAGTCTAGCTGGACATCTAGCTGGAAGTCTAGCTGGAAGTCTAGCTGGATCTCTAACTGCAAGTGTAGACTGACAGTCCGATCGATTCAACTTGTTGCATTCGACACGGGGTTCCCTTCGAGCTCGCGCGCCGGCGTCATCGCGCGGGCCAGCTCTCATTCTCGGACGTTGATTGGTCAACTACAACATTTAATTACGAGCTACCTAGTTATCGTAACACATGAATTTCAACGGCGTTAAACTCTGAATTTTTTTCCGACAAGAATATTTATGGGACCTACCATTGTTTCCCAATCACCCAGTATAAATTATACTGATAGAATTATACTCATAACCTCGAGGAACAAACGTACTCTGTCTAGAATAAAAGCACCTTCATATTTTTTGTGCAAACGTAGAATGTTGTACAATTATTTTTACTTTTAGCGATTTCGTATTTCTGTCCAACGTTGTACACTATAATTATTAAAATAAGAATATAATACTTAACCACTTGTTTAGGATTATTTCCTCCTGCCTGTACCAGGCGGTCTAACAGACCTCGAATTGTGATGGTATCCTGCTTTTCTGTGATTGCTGCAGCAATAGCATATTGTCCAAGCTCACAATTTATCACAGCAAGATGTAGGTATAACGAATTCGATTTGTCTTTATTTGCATGTAAAATTCGCATAGCAATTCCAGATGTCGAATCTACAATGAGCGGTACTTTGTTGGCGTACATATTCCATAGTCTTATTTGATAATTTGAAAAGATGTACACATAAAAAGGGGATTATGTTCTTTCCAAGTTGACCTCTCTTCATTAAACATATTGATTTTATTGGGTCGTTATCTAAATACTGCGATATTTTGCTATTGTGCTTAGCTACAGATAGCACTCCATCGCTATATAATATAGGTGGTTCAGGGTCTCCATGATCTTGAAGTTCTCGACGTTTTTGTGCATTATAGGCATGCACTTCTTGATTTTCAAGATCTTTACATACATGCTGCCTATTTTCACCACGAAGTGGTCATTTTCCACATTTTCTACCAGTCTCATATTCTTTCGTAACGTAGCATTGAAATGAAGTAAATAAATCATTTGTTTCATTATCAATGTCGCATGTAATGTGGGAACCACAATCGCATTCACCTTAAATAATGAAAAGAGCTTAATTAATTTACTTTTAGCATTTAATTCTTATAATTAATGTATCAGATCAAACAAAACATATTTATAATAAAATCATAATTAATAGCTATTTATGCACCAAGGGAGTAAAGTGGGCTTTGATTTCCGCGGATGATGTTTAATCTCCGAGCTTTAGCTAGAGCAATAAATCACCCGCAGGAATAATTGCCTTTTACTACCGAGGTCCATAGAAAAATTATCACCCTTGATCATTTGATTCTCTGACGCAAAATAGACACAGAAATTACGAAACAAAATAAAATTACTTTTCACCCTGCAGGTATATACAGTCTGCTTTATTAACCTCTTTTTTATAATTAATTTTGCTTTATTAACCTCTTTTTAGGGAATAAAAACGCACTTTAATTCCTCCGGGAATAAAGTAAGTTTACAGGGAATAAAGCGAATTTAGTTTTATCGTAGAATAAAAGAATCAGGATGAAAAATTTTATGTGCACCTCTGGAGTAAAAGGCCTTTATTCCCTTGGGTGATTTACATCGCCCGCGGGAATAAAAGCCATTTTTACTTCCTTGGTGCATAAATAACTATTATTCTCCGAAGGATTAAAATGCGCTTTTATTCTCTAAAAAGAGGTCAATAAAGTGAACTTTATAGACTTTCAGGGTAAAAACAAGTTTACTCCCTAGTAGAAATGGAAATAATTATTAAATAGTGAATAGGTTGTTTGCATTGAAATGGATGAAAAATAGAAACATTTTTCGGGCAGTGATGAAACGATTTTTCCTTTTGTTTTGAAGAATTTTTTGGTATAATTTTGATTGATTCTAGTAATAACAGCTCTTACCTAGCCAGTTTTAACCATCCAAACTAGTTTCGCCCAATTTTTGTCGTGAAATATTAGTGTCCTGTTCGTAGCTATGAACGAGACATTAATAATCCGTTTGGTGAATTTTGGAAAATTTAAAAAATTTACAATATATTTTAAAAGGAAAAATTCTCTGACATAAAATAATGAAAAATTGTATATAAATTAAGAAAACGAATAGAATTAGACCATACTCATCTAGACTAGAGAACAATTTATCCGAGAAATTGCTGTTTAAGTTTTTAAGGTTACGTCCATTCCATTAAATGCACGATCACAGTTCAAAAAATCGTTTCATCGTACCTCATTCCTACCTAGGATTCCTACTTTCTTTCTACTTTCGAGCCCATTTTAGATATTATCATTTTTACTAGGATATGAACGTTTTCAAATATTTAATTGAATATTATCAAAAGAATTTTTGGGTTGGAATTGTTGCCTGAAAATTCCCGACAAAATATTGTTATGTTAATATTAATTAAAGTTTTCTTTTTTAAAAAGTGTCTCCTTGAGACACTCCATTAGCTACTAAGGTTTCATTATGATTTTTCACAGAATATTAATTTTATAATTGAAACATGAACATTTTTGGGTTATAAAAGACACACTCTGTAATCAAGGTACGAATTCACCTTATAAGGTGTTTATGATAAGGTATTATCATAAATGTAATAAATGTTATTTAATAATAATAAAAAACAATTATTCACCATCGATAAAGAGTTACTCACTTGCATAGTAATTTAAATATATTCTCAACCTCTTGATTTATAACAAATAGAAAGTTATTTTGAAATAAAATAACTTATTCAACGAGACTTGTGGGAAAAATTTCAAGAAAATGATAATAACAAAATGTATTATTAAATTTGCTTGAAAACATAAATCGCCACAAAGTAAAATCGTAAGTTTTCCGCGAGTTTTTCTAATTGCATTATTTAGAAAAATTTGATTCCTCTTTAATCATTTATTTATCCACTTAAGAGGAGGCTAAACGAAAAGTTTCCAAAATTGACCACTCAGACTGATGGCACTACCGTCAGGTGACAATTTTGCGTATTTGATCTATAAAATCTTAAATAACTAATTTATGAGCAATCCGATACCCAAATCATTTCTCCAGCGCCATTGGCATACCAAAAGGTACAATTTACTCAAGGTAGACACGTAAAATATTTCGTATTTTCAACAGGAGACTTGAAATTAAATGAATTAAATAAATTAAATAAATTAAATAAGTTAAATGATTTAAATAAATTAAATAAATTGAATAAGTTAAATAAATTAAATAAATTAAATAATTTAAAATGGAAGTAAATATATATTTAACTATCCAAGTCAAAAAAATAAGTCTTGATTTCTCTCTTGAAACGTGCCATCGAGTGTAAATGCCTAATACCCGCTGGCAATGAATTCCACAAGAGTGCTCCCTGAACGCGAAAAGAGCATTTACCGAACTCTGAGCGAATTTTAGGAATTAAAAGATTGTCTGCATCTCCTATGGAGGGGCGAGTAACAGTTCGCGTTTCGAACATTTCGGTCAAGTATGTTGGTGCCTTAATGTTAAAAAGTTTATATAAAAGAATGGCAGTAAAATATAGACGCCTAGAATCTGTCCTCATCCAGCCCAAATGACGCCGATAAGGTGTCAAGTATACATCCCGCCCAATACCAAAAATGTATCTTATGCAGGAGTTCTTTAGTCTTTGGAGCCTGGATTTTTGGGCTACGGTGGCATCAATTAGAATGCAGCTGCAGTAGTCAATGAGGGGAAATATGAGTGCCTGTGCCAGACACTGTCGAAGAATTTCATTTGTGCATTGGCGAAAATATCGCAAGGAATACAGGACACGATTCACCTTGTGCGTCACCAAATCGATGTGAGCGTTCCAAGATAGAGTACGGTGAAGTACCACTCCAAGACTGATGACCGTCTCTGAGAAGGGCACAGTAACTTCAGGTCCAACTTGCACCCCCGGCAGTCTCTTGCCATCAATAGACCCGACAAAATGATTCGCCGAGAATATGATAGCCTGAGATTTGCCGGCATTGAGCCGGAGGCCAGAATCGGACGCCCATTGCGAGACCCCTTGAGCTGCCACCGACAATCTACGGACATCCTCAACAACGTTTGAGCGTGGGACTTGCAAATAAATTTGCAAGTCATCGGCATACAGTATGTGGTGGATGTCATTGTCAAATAGGTTCCCGATCTCATTCATGTACAGACAAAAGAGTAAAGGTCCAAGCACCGAGCTTTGTGGGACACCAAGATTGGTATTTATCCAACTGGAGGAAGCCGATCTAGTTGACACCCTCTGCTTTCTATCCCCTAAGTAGGAGTATATCCTAGCGAAGAACCAAGCGCGAAAAACCCATTTTACTCAATCTCTGTAGCAGTATAATAGGCGAGAGAGTATCAAATGCTTTGCTGAAGTCGAACAAGAGTGCGATGGTGACGTAACGCTTATCAAAACCAGATCTGACATCCTCCGTCAGCTTCATCAAAGCAGTAGCTGTGCTGTGGTGTGGTCTAAACCCAGTTTGAACAGGATCAAGGACTCCTTCACGTGAAACAAACTCAAGAAATTGACCATGCACTAACTTCTCAAACACTTTCGGAAGAAAAGGCAAAAGCGCAACAGGGCGAAAGTCAGAAGCAGTTGACGGAGCAGATTTCTTCTTAAGGGGTAGCAAAAGTGCTCTTTTCCATGCTCCAGGAAAAATCCCTGACTTAAGGGAGGAATTAAATAAATCAACAAGAAGAGGTCCCAGTACAGGAAGAGCCTTCGCTACTGCACGCTGTGGAATTCCATCTACACCTTTAGCCTGCGAGGTGAAATGAGCAACAGCCAACACCACCTCAGGATAGGATATGGACTTAAAGACAAACCCATTCAATGGGGCACTACTCAGTATGTCTTCAATCAAGTCCACCGTCACTAAAGAGGAAAAAGAGACTCCCGCAGTGAATTTCTCGTTCAGTGAAAATCCATCACGTGGAGTAGGTAAGAGTCCAAGATTTCGCAACTCCTTCCAATAATTACCTCCTCTATCCAAGGTATCAGAAATTTTACCCGAGATAAACTTCACGCGTTCAGATTCGATGACGCTCTCGATGTCCCTACGTAATCTGAGAAATTCCTCCTGAAAAAATGTATTTTGAGAGGTCTTGAATCGGCGCAAAGCTGCATCTCGCTTTCTACATAAAGTATGGATCTCAGGACTCATCCATGGTGGCTTATGTTTTCTGGGTCGCATCAAACGTTCAGGTGCTAGTACGTCGATCGTTTCAGATATGTTATCAGTCAAAAAACTTAAAGCTAGGGAGGGATCAGACAAAACAGATTGAAATTGAGACTAATCGCAGTCAACTAGTTTTTCGCATAAAACATTAGAATCAATCCCGTTAAAATCACGCCACTTAAAATTATCGCATGGAGGTGATAGAATAGAAATGTCAAGCTTGACCTCAATTACGTTGCGGTGATTATGAAATGGTGCCGCCTGATTGTCGTATACTAGTAAGATATCACTATTGTCAATAAAAATAACGTCGATCCAAGTGGCAGACGTTGACGTGAAATGAGTTGGTCCACAGTTGACAGTCTTCAGGGCTAAATCGGCAGCCAGATCAAGAAGAAAACGAGAATCACTAGATGAGGATTGAATGTTTGAGCTGAAGTCACCCAGAATCAATTTACTTGCATAATCCTCGCATCTCTTTAAATCGGAAATAAAGTTATTACCGTGGAAAGAAACACCAGAAGGTAGATAAACTACTGAGATAAAAGTAGGATTCTCACCTTCCCTCACAATATGACCCTTTATGTATTCAGGTACAAGAGGTTTTCCCATAGCAGTGGTGTCCGAGGCAGCTAACAGACAAAATTTATAACTATTCTTTACAAATAGTGCTACCCCTCCACCTTTTAGGTTCCTATCCTGTCTTATAATCGAATAGCCCTTGACCGCAATTAGCGAATCATCAATCAGAGGATCTAATCTTGTTTCAGCAATCGCAAATATGACAAGCGAGGGATTATCAGAAAGGTACTGATGTATTGCACCTAAGTGCGCCTTGAGCGAGCAAACATTAAGAAAGGCTGCTCTCATACCCCTGACTCCTCCCCTGATTGATCCAGTTTTACTTACATTTAGTCAGTCTTTAGGACCAACACTCGATGGATTAGTTAAGCAGTTCTTGTAAGAAGCCGCTATAGCATTTAAATCTGACGCCGACGAAAAAGAACGAGACTTATCTCCATCGGACCATTTAGCAAGGAAATTGCCGTTGCGATGCCAGATATACTTAAAACCGAGATTTTTTGCCAACGTTTTTAAATTACAAAACGATTTAAATTTAGAAATAGGGAGTGCCTCATTAATGTATACAGGGTGTCCCAAAAATATTCCGACAAACTTTAAGGGACGGTGGGGGACATCAAAATGAACATTTTTTCTTTAGTAAACATGTGTCCGCAAATGAGCCGTTTTGACAGAAAAAAGGAAAAATGGTTTCGGTTAATATTATCACTTACAGAAAAAGCAATTAAATACAAACGTTATTTATCAATATTACACTTTCCAAAGATAAATCTCAACCCCCTAGATTTTTTCCTTTGGGGTTACCTCAAGTCTCTGGTCTACGAAACACCTATTCATAATGAGGAAGATCTCTTTGCAAGAATAATGGTCAGTTGTACACATCTAGAAACTATTCCCGGAATATTCCATAGAGTCCGCGAATCGATGAACCGACGGTGCAATGTTTGTATTGAGGCAAATGGGCAACATTTTGAACCATTATTGTAATCCATCGTTTACTTATTAAAACAAAATCCAGTATAAATAAAAAGTGATAATATTGACCGAAACCATTTTTCCTTTTTTCTGCCAAAACGGCTCATTTGCGGACCCATGTTTACTAAAGAAAAAATGTTCATTTTGATGTCCCCCACCGTCCCTTAAAGTTTGTCGGTATATTTTTGGGACACCCTGTATATTGGAGTCTAATATATTAGCATTCTCCTCCTTGCTAAAGGCCGACAGATCCAAGTCTCGTGTACAAAGTACGTTTATACGTTTCTTAGCTTCGATAAGATTTTTCACTAGTGCGCCGGTTCTGAGCTGTACAAAAAGGGGAGTGATCCGTTTAGAAGCAATTCTCGAAGTTGCAGCATTGTCCGATTTATTCTTCGCAACACGACACGACGTAATGTCTTCTCTTTTAATACTAGGCATAACATGTCTCAGCACAGCAAAAAAATTCTTAACAGGATCACTGTTGATGTCTTTAGAAATATTGGTTACGCTAATCTCGCGATTTGAGTCAATATTCGGTACATCCGGTGAATTCGATAGATTCGTTAAATTACTGGTACGTAAGTTTTTAGCGTGTGCCCGACTTGTCATTTTTGCAGTGTTAGATACAGTACGATCGGGTACAGGCGAGGAAAGATTTGTGGACGGCTGTCCACTGAACGGAGATGGCAGGAGAATGAATAGATGACGTTTCTCTTAAAATTGTTTAATGATAACAATTAATAGGTACAGTGTAAATGAACTAAGATTTCAATTGCCGTGTCGCAAAAGCGGGCGACGGGCTTGCCGGTCACACTCAGAGTGAGCGCGGAACCGTCGACCCGGGAGAAGTCGGTTTTCAGTAGATGGCCCGTGGGATTAGCTTTTGTTTCCGGCGGTTAGGTGGTTCTGTGGTCGATGTTTGACGTCGGTCCTCCACAGATTGTTGCTGCTTATAACAGTATTCTTACTTATGGAGCAAGCATTTAGCTGTGAAGAAAAATCACAAACTGTCTCAGTTAGTTTTCTGTTACTGTCGATAAGTTTCGTTTCCAAAGCTAAAATTTTGTTCGTTAGAACTTCGTTGTCCTGTCGTAATGCAGAAAGATCCGAATAAAGCGCCGTAATGCGTGAATCCCTCTCATCCAGTAGGCGCCCCATCGTGTCCAGTCCCGACTGAAGATCACCGATCCGCCCAACAAGCTTCGGTAGAACCTCAAGCGAAGCAGCAATCAAATCGAGCCTGGCCCCGACAGACGCACCGCTAGACGAAACCGAGCCCTCGACTCTACTAAGCGTCGAGTTCGCATAATCGACAAGACTAGAAATCATTGTTGCTTTGGGAGATATTTTGAACTCAGATTCCTTATCGATATTCTCCGAAATAACGGACGGTGAAGAGACGTTGTTAACCCGCAATTTAGAATTACTTATATTATTTGGCGAGGTCGCGGACGATTCCAGTATAGAGCTCACGTCAATGTTTAAAGGCCCATCTAATCGGGTACGGCCAGTGAATACGAACGAGGCATGAGAAGTCCGCGAGGATGGGGTGAGCAACTTAGTTCCCTTCGGAGCAGATGGAGATAGGGAGAGACTGGGCCCCTGCGAGGCTGCAACCGCGCTTACAATCTTATCAAGTACTTGGGTGCTCTCCGCCTTAGTCGGACTGGGATTAACCTCCATAGCAGGTGGCGACGCTAGCGGCCGGAAGTCGCACTGCCGAGTCGACGCGGCCGATAATACAGGGCTCTTTTTAGCCTTGACAGATATAACAGGCTTACCTATTATAATTTTCCCAGTGTTTTTCGATAATGTCTTTAACTCGGACGAAGAGCACTTTGGGCATACCGACTTTTTCGATGACTTCAGGCACTTTGAGTGGAAGGCTGTCTGGTAGGCTAAACAAAGATGCAGAGATTTTCCATGTGTGTGAGAAAGGTGACAGGTGTAGCAAACGTAGTCTGCCATACTGCGCATGCCCGTCGTCGTGGATGTCCTTGATGATTCACCGCTACTTAACCTCCAGGCGAAGATCAACGAGAAAAACTGTCGTAGAATGCTGAAACCGCCCGATCTAGTGGAGATAACATTCACTCAGGCGGCTTGCAATAGGGCGCACACTAGCAACTGAAAAAATATGAGCCCGAAGGCAGAAGACAGCAAAAAATTGGCTCCAAAACGAGAGACTATGCAGCACACAACAGGTAGTTGTACTCACCCCCAGTATTATGAATTATGGATTATGATTTATGAATATCATACAATGATAGCGATGTAGATATGTCAATTAATTAGCATTATTTAACGTCAGGTAGATCCGTAAAATCATAATTTCAGCAAATATCTTGAAATACATCAACTCGAGAAACATCAGTCGAGTAACATCTCGATCATGCCATCTTGCGTTACATCAGCAAACACACAAGTCGGCATGGTGTCTGCTTCGCTGTTTGAATCACGTATTTAAAAAAATTTGCCGAAATTACGATTTGACAGATCTAATTGATCAAAAATAATGTTAATTGACTGACATACCTATACCGCTATCATTTCATTTTTTCAAATAAGCGTCCAAATTTTCATAGATCAATCGACGAAGTGTTGCGATCATGATTTTGGCGGGTAACTGCGCTCCGTATTTCAAGTCTCCTGTTGAAAATACGAAATATTTTACGTGTCGGGTTTGAGTAAACTGTACATTTTGCTAATGGCAATGGCGCTCGAAAAACCATTTGGGTATCGGAATGCTCATATTTAGTTATTTAAGATTTTACAGATCAAAATCGCAAAATTGTCACCTGACGGTAGTGCCATCAGTCTGAACTGTCGATTTAGGAAACTTTTGGTTTAGTCTCCTCTTAATTAAGTTTATATTAAGTAGAGCTGCTTATTAGTAAAATTTCACCATTAGTAGTTCTTCATAATTTTTCAAAGTACTACTATAATTCGAAATATGCATATTTTTAAATTAAACTAATTAGGACCTTAGTAGAAATGGATTTCATTAAATAATTTTTAAGGAGCTGGTTTTTTGGAAAAATGATCGAAAAATATATACATCTTTCGTATTTAGATTAAAACTAGATTTCAATTTTTTTCTCATATCTAAGAGTAATATTATGTTTCTGGTTATGGAATAGCTACTCATGTGATATTTAGGAAAATGTTTACAACTTCTAGTTTACCTTTGCAATGAGTCTTTTACATGCTAAAATACCAATTAAATATGAGGTTTAAGTTCGCATCGTTGATAAGCAACGGTCATACAAAAATTTAGAAATGCAGTAAATCGCTTTGTTATCGAATGTAATCAAGACAAAATATAATAAAAAGTATTATGTCCGACTAATTAGCTCCAAAATATTAAACAATAGCGATTAGTCGTAACAAATACATATGCACATAGTGACCTGTCGTATACTTCCATATGAAACGTAAATGTAAATAAATAGACATTTTTTGTTTACTTGATTATCCACGCAAATTTTTGTGAGAGAGTAGAAGAAGTTGAGAAAAATTCACTTTACTTCCCCTTACAGTCTTCTACTGTCTCACAAAAATTTGCGTGGATAATCGAATAAACAAAAAAATTGTAGCCGCTTAAAGTTATTATTTTTCGATTTTCGAAGATTCGGTCGCCATTTTGAAAGCATTCCGGACATACGATTTTTCTCAAAAAATGCTATTTACTTCTCCTAATAGTCTTCTACTCTCTCACAAAAATTTGCGTGGATAATCAAGTAAACAAAAAATGTCTACTTATTTACATTTACGTTTCATATGGAAGTAAACGACAGGTCACTATATGCATATGTATTTGTTACGACTAATCGCTATTGTTTAATATTTTGGAGCTAATCAGTCGGACATAATACTTTCTATTATATTTTGTCTTGATTACATTCGATAACAAAGCGATTTACTGCATTTCTAAATTTTTGTATGACCGTTGCTTATCAACGATGCGAACTTAAACCTCATAATTAAATTATTATGATGAAACCGATTAAATGAAATTTACATTCAAAAGATTCATCGAGTTTACTGCACAGGGAGACCTACAAACTTACTCTTTCAATTTCGAGGTTGTGGTCATTTTATTTAATAGGTACAAAATGGAAGAAAAAACGCCTCATCGATAGGTGGAAAATGTATACATTTTGTCATTTTCTTAAATCTTGGGAACGGATTTTGTTCAAATTTTGACAGCTGTTTCGGTACACAAAATTATGAAAACGCTCTATTTTTTTCTGTCTACCATAGTAGAATTAAAAACAATGAAATAGGTATTATGTAGCTAGTTTTCATAGAAATGTGCGAAAAATGTAGTCAGTTTCGGCCCCGTGATGGAACGCTTTTTCTCTCCTTTTCTGCACATTTCTTGGATTGATTTAGCTTGATCTAATAATAATGACTCTTACCTAGCCAGTTGTAAGGATGAAAACTAGTTTCGGGCACTTTCCCTGCGCAAGCTAGAAACGACCGATTAATAATGTCTAATGATGAATTTTGGACAAATTTCGTAAAATCCAATATATCTTAGCAACGGTGGATTCTCCGGCATAAATTTATAGAAAATCGTAGACTAATGGGCATAACCAATAGAATCAGACCACATTCGTCTAGATTAGAGTACAATTTAACCAAGAAACAGTTGGTCAATCTTTTGAGGCTATGTCCATTCTATTAAATCAACGGTCACGAGGCCAAAAAGCGTTTCATCAGGATCTATTTCCTAGGTAGTATTCCTACCTAGTTACTAATTTCCAGCCCATTTCAAATGTTTTCAATTCTACTCGGGTAATGGCCATTTTTTAAAAGTTATAGACTGTTAAAGAAAAATTAAAAGAAATAGTGAATCATATTTAAATGCTTATAAGATGACAGCGACTGAAGGTAAAAGCTTAAACTTGCTGTTAATAAAATGTTTACATCCTTACTGCACTGAAAAAAAAATAAAGCAGAATCCGCCGTAAACAGCGAAGAGACTTCTACTTTTGATAACAAAAGTAATTTGTGCTAGGCTACAAAGCAGTTTCTGCTTGGGTCTCCGGTATATTTGCATTTTGCTTCCGAGTAAGACATAACCTTACTTTTTGACTGTACGTTTTTCGTATATATTATTGACTGTATACTTGTAAAAGTTAATTTCAATAATTAAACATATAATAATTTCCTTTACTTTCAACTATCTTAAAATGTTTACCCTCTTCTTCTTTTTTAACAATTTTAAAATACATATATATTCTAGGTCTATCTCTTTCTTAATGTCGAGTATGTATTGCTTGATAGGCCCAAGTAGAAACTGCTTGGCTTCTAAAGGAATAACAACTTTGTCTCATTTACCGGAGTCACCACGGTAGATATTGCTTGGCTCTCAAGCAAATTCTGCTTTATTTTTTTTTCAGTGTGGAAATTAGAAAATTAATATTATATTGCGCACCTAGGCCACAAAAGAAGCGGACAGTCTATAGCGAGCTTTTGACAACCTCGCTGAATGCTCGATTCTTTTCCTCGCTTCTTTTCCATTCTAGGTACGTAATACACTGTTTATGAGTGAAAGTTATACGGATTTTATTAAAATAAAATAAAAAATTACTGCTACTTTGATCGCTTATAATAAATTACCTATTGCAAATAGGCCTTCACATTAAAGTGTGATTAAAAGCTGAGTTTAAATAGATACAGTTTAAATAAAATTGTACTGAAACTGATAAACTAATTCAAAAATTATCCAATAAATAAAATTTGGAAGCAACATTAGCTTAAAATAATCCGAAAGCACATTAAATTTTGTAATTTTGAAAATTTCTAAGGGTCTTGTTCGTTATATGATCCCCCCAAAAAATGTATTCTTTTTTAATCAATCGTTAGAAAATGACCAAATATATATACTACCGCCAGAAAGTTTGGGTTCACCTAACAACAAAATTGTCACAAATTCAAAGTTTTATATCTCCGATGCAAATAACGATAGAAAATTCTGCTTGCGCTCATTCGAAAGATTATTTGAAAACCTTTCGATTGATGTATAACAAAATCAAAAATAATTATCTTTATTGCTTATAATAAACAAAACTCGAAACAAATAAGGCGAAATTATAGATCACTCTACAATGTCTTGCGTGTTCAAAGTACACATACAAAATAACATTTATAGTAGTGAAAATAAAAGATTTTTTCAAGACCTTTTAACTGGTTTTTTAGTTCTTTTATGACTTTATTTTTAAGAAAGTTACGAAGGATTTTCATTAAAATGTACTTTTGGCGAGTTTGTATATATCTTGGAAAATTTTACTTTTACGGATAAAATTTATAGGGAGAAAATGTAGAATTTTTTGTGTAGAGTAGGCCTATACATTTTCACTGCAGTAAAAAAAATTTTTGACATTTGTAATAAAAAATTGATGATTTCTTAATTGTAAAGATTTCTAAAATACATATAAAAATATAATAATAATGTTTTTTCTTTACAAATGCATTGAAAATTTATTTGCTTACCTTTCACAAATAATCCCACACTCTATTCCTATAAATTTTCCACATATCCACAAAATCGCCAGGAGCGCATTTTCTATGAAAATCCTTCGCAACTTTCTTAAAACTAAAGTTTTCCTTAAAAATAAAATACATTCTGCTTTCGAATGAGCGCAAGCAGAATTTTCTATCGTAATTGTGCTGTTAGGTGAACCCAAACTTTCTGGCGGTAGCGTAATTAAAAACAAATTTTTAAGAAAAAAGTCGTTTTTCAATAAAAACTTTAAAAAACTTAAAGTGATAATTTATTTTTAATTATACTAATTTAACGATGTTTTCTGCAATTATCAGGAGCATTTTTTACTTTTGATACTTAAATTTATAATTATCAGGATTAACTATGTACGTGAAAATATATACAAGTAGCAAACGGTCATTTTGACGAGAAAAGCCGTATTTTGGCAAGCTCGCCATTAACTTTTACAGCTATTAGTCGTTTTGGCGAGTTCCTTACCTAAAATACATAAATCGGCGGGTTTGTTAAGTGAATTTAGTTTATTTAATTTCTAACGATTTAACCAACGTTTATTTTCAGTCTAATAATACTATTCAGTTAATATTTGCAGAAAATCAAATAAAATAAAAATTTACTGATAAGTCAGTAGTTTTGTTAAGTAAGCGTAATTTACTCAACCTCAGCTATTTAGTCATTATTTTAATTATGCAGGCAAATAGTAACATATAATAAGTTAATGTAGAAAATAATATAAACGAAAAAAGTTTTGCTTAAGCGCTGGATTAATTAACGAAGCGTATTTTAATTAATTACCACTGATTGAGCTTATACTAAAGATATTTTTCCAAAAATGTTTCGCTCCTTCTGAAAAATGATCTATTTATGGTGCTAAATTACGAATCTATAACTTTTAAGAACTCGTCTAAGTGATCATTTGCTATATCTATATACATTAGCGTACAAAAGTTTCGGACCAAAATATTTTTATTTAATAAATTCTACATAAAGACACATAAATAAGTTTAATTAATTAATATTGTATTACATTTATTTATTCTTATTTAAACACGTAACTAAACAAACTCATTTAACATTTGTTTAGTATATCCCTGGTGTAGAAAAGTAAGCGATCCATTTGCTATGTGCTGGTCAAATAAAAAATCTGTCGTCCAGCGCTTTGATGATCGGTTTGCTAAAAATTGTATTACTTTTGTGATTTTTTATCGGTATTGTTTGTCAACCCATGGTTAACTTGTAACCTAATTACAAAGAGCGAAAAATTAGAAAATAAGAGCTAAAAGTACAAAAGTTTAACTTTAGATTTGAATAAATAAGATTTTAATCTGTTCATTTACCTGTTTTTTTCACAAAAAAATGTTACGTTTGTACAATATTCCGTTGTGGAGGTTAGGTTGTGTGTAAATATTATACGCGCAACCTTCAAATCAAATCATTAATTAAATTATTAATCACTATTTATCAAATTTGAAATATGATTTGATATTAAAATCGTATATTATATTAATTATGCATTCATTTTTCAAAAATCGCTATAATCACCTTCAAAACGCATCTAAAAAATATGTAGAAAATATTATATACATATTTATAAATATCAAAAGGTATCTACAAAATATTAATAGGCTTATGTGCTGTTCAAAATATATATTTTTTTCGTTATGTTGTGTTTACTTAATAGAAATTTATTTGACCCGAAACTTGTGAACAAACGATTATTCTAATATTTCTTATAATGTAATGTTAAGTTTTTATAAAAATGTTTTAGTTACGTGTTTAAATAAGAATAAAGAAACGTAATGTACCATATGAATTAATTAAACTTATATGCGTCTTTGTGTAGAATTTATTAAATAAAAATATTTTGGCCCGAAACTTTTGCACGCTGCTGCATAAGTAATTCCATGACAACACAGCACGTCGAAAATTTCAAATTGCCCAAATTTGGTTAAATGATTATTTTTCAGTCTATAGTAAGTAATCAAATTTTTAGATCCCTATGTTCAATACCCTTGGAGCGATCGCATGGCAAAAATTCAACAATTTACAATTTTTAATGATTTTTTTGTTAATATTAAAGTCAGCATTAGAAATCTATGAAATATGTAATTAAATGAATTTTTATTTAAAAGATCTCATAAATTCTGCAGCGCTCCTAACACCCACTCCTCGTCCCATGATGATTTCTTTTTAATGTAGTTAGAACAATAAAAAATACTGGATAAAAGAACAGGTAATATGATCTTGTAATGCCAACATTTTTTTCAGCACCAATAGTTTCAGAGAAAATAAATAAAATCCAGTTTCCTTACATATCTTTGTTACTTATAATATGCGTATATGGAAAATGTATTTTATTTATTTAACAGTAAAATTCATTTTTTTATATTAAAGGATAAGGTTATTATGTTATTTCTTCGTCGAAATTAAAAATAACAATTACAATATATGTTAGTGTCTATCGATTGGCGCAGAAAAAAACTATTTTTGCGGAGGGGGAGGGGGGGGGGGTCAAAAAACGAACAAGAGCCAATTGTAGTGCATTCAATATCAACACAAATAATCTTATACTGAAAAAGGGTTCATTAAAAATTACTATATTCCGTTGTAAGAGAGCAATAAACTTGCAAAATAAAAAAATGACTATACTTTGTAGCAAAATTTAAACAAATATGTCAATTTGTGGCATTTTTATAATGCAACATAGTAATTTTTCTTATGGTGCAAGTGTGCCGTTCCGTTTTGATGGATTCTAGTAATTTTTACTGCAAACTTTTTCTCAGTGTAAAAAAAGATTTTGTAATTTGAATGAAACATATAATAGTATAAATATAATTGATTTTTTGGCCACCTTTGCTTTCAAATTTTATTTCTTCATTAACTTTTTAACTTATTGATCAATTTCAATAAATTTTTGTTTAAACTGTATCTATTTTATCTCAGATTTTAATTAAATTGTAATTTTATTTTAATTTAATTGTAATTTTGAAAAGATAGCAGTGATTTTTTAATTATATTTAATTTAACTTAGAAATTAAAACCTATTCTATAAAACGGCAAATAATGTCTTCATAACTTCAAATATGTAATCACTGTATAAAGTTTGACGAATATCCATCACCGGCACTCCTGGTCATCTCTTTATTAGTTTGATTAAAAATGTGATTTTTTTTTAAATTATCTTCCCTGGTGAAATTTTACTAATTAATAACTCTGATTCTAATTAACCTAGAGCTACTTACTTTAACAATTTCGCGAATATTGGAAGGATTATGCATATACAGGAATTAGAAGAGACCATTTATTTCCACATGTAATAAAAGTTTAAATTGTTGAAACAATGCCTAACTATAATGACAAATGTAGTTAATGATTTTAATGTAGTTAACTATAATTATTTGGTTGGAGAATTTTAAAATTCGCCTATGATGCTACAGAAAATTTTCATGCAATTTACCTAAATATAATAATATTAAATCATTAGATATATTAAATATTACTTAATTATTAAAATACAGTTCAATTTTAACTTGCATTATAATCTTGTATAAGTAGATTTACTTTTTCCATTCTCAAACGTGAATGTTATTAATAATTTTATGACAGTGTTATCGTGATTTTTATTTTTAAAAGTTATGTGAAATCCTGAAGTGTAAAAGTTAAATGTACAACAGTAACTATTTTTAAAAAATTTATGTAATTTTTTCGGGATATTCAATTTTAAATTGAAAGATGCATATGCACCAAGGATGAATGTATAAACTCATTTTTAACATCACTTCCTGTACATGGTGTCCAGGTTGACAGAATATCTTTTAAATTGAGGGTACATCACTTATCTAAATTGATGATTTAATTATGAATATGTATGAAAAATAAATAATGATCCTGCCAAATTACTCAAAGATAAAACAAGTTATAAGTGTTTGTAATAAAATATAAACTAAAGATTGTATTTACACAAAACTATAATATTAAGATATAAAATTGAATCAACTGAATGGTCGTGTTCAATCACTTGCGGACTGTCTACTTTTCCGTTGGGTATTATATGTCGACGAATAAAATACATGAAATCTAATACAAACTTGCCATATAGCCAGCATTACCATTATGAGTTGAGAAATTCTTTGCACAGCAGCAGTGAGTGTGGCAAAACATCTTTATAATGTATATAGAATATGTTATAATGTATATAGATATATAATAATTCAGACGAGTAATTTTTTAATTAAAATAAATAAATGATTTAAAGAGAGAACAATTTGAAATAATCACTTTTTTCGTGTTCAAAGAATGCATTTTGTTTTTATATGTAATTTGATATGCCATCATAGCCAAACGACGGGATTTGCAAAATACCAAGAAACTGTGCTTACATAGTTGATGTTTTTATGGCTGCGTGCAAACTTGAACAAAAACTCACACTCGATTCTTTAAGAGATATTTATTTAAATTATTATTAGCTATGAAATGTAACTAAATTTTACTATAAAAATGCTAATATTTTTTAATAAGTGACTTCTAATACGTATATGTTGAATAAGAACTTACCGTTTATTTTTCCTCTCGTGGCATCCCGATTTAGAATATGATTTTTAAACTTGTAAGCGTGTTTTAGCTTATGTGACGACCAAATAGATGCTGCAACATGGTCAGTCCAAACATTTGGTTTTAAAATTGTTCGAATAATTCTTCTTCTATTTCCATTTATTGATTTGTATGACGTTCTTTCTTCAATCATCGAGTTAAACGTATCTTTACTCATAGTAAAATCGAATTCAAGAGATTCAAAACTATTTTCGAGACTCGTGTTTGAATTATCTTGAATAGAACTGTTAAATATTTGTTTTCCTAGCAATATCACTTTTAGATCATGTCGATTGTTCACTGCGTATGAATAAATAGTGTTAGGATCTAAATGGAGTGTTTCTCCCAATGTCTTCCATATATAATTAGTTCCACTAACAATTGATCCTTCTTTAACTATATCATCCTTACGTTTTAAAACTTCCTTCACAATATCTGCACTCGTTACTTTACTTGGTCTACCACGACCACGCGACGAAGACATTTTAGACGACTAGACGAAAGAACGACCCGATCGTCAACAAATCTAATGCCGAATGCGCTGTTGTTGCCTGTATTGCGTTACCGGGAATGCAGTTCGCGCGCGTACTAGTTTTGTAAACAAATAGACATCGGAAGCGACCTATGGTGGCGGTACTAATCACCCGGGAATTTTGTACAATTTGAATTTTTAAACATTCTTTTGTTTTTATGTATTTTAAACAACTAATTTAATTTATTAAGTTTAGTAACATAGTTGTTCAAAGGCAGCAAAAAGTTTTATTTTTTTAGTGGTACAGAAAAACTGTTTTGTTTTCTAAATAATTCAAACATTAAATTAAAAAAAAATACGATTTCGACTATTATACTGCAAAAATATGAGTTTCTCTTCGCTGTCCCAATATTTGTAATACTGAATTTTCATAATCTGTCATAATATTCTCGTGTAAACAATTTAGTGTAGATGTAAATCTCAAAACTCAAGCTCGGAAAGTCTAGCAGAAGTCTTGTTACCGCCACAGAGTTAGACTTACCCGGGTAGAAAATAAACGAGTTCTGATCGAATAAATGGAGTTGCTATTGGAGTTTCTATAATTTATGCATTTGAAATTCGGTAAAAATCTCGATACCTTGTGACGTAATATCGGGAAAGACTCGGTAAAAATTCGAGAACGGACCAACTAAAATGAATTTCTATTAGTTTGTTCACCACTTATTCTTGCAATGGCTAACGTAGTGCGTATTTTACTGGTTTTTCAGCGCAATTTCCACAATTTTTCTGATAATCGACTCGGGAAACTCACGGATAATTAAAAGAAACCTAGCGGCATATTTTAAGCCTACTTTCTCGTCAATCGCATTTTTCTATCCACGTATATGAAGGTACCCTGCTAACTTAGTGCGTATTTTACTAGTTCTTTAGCGCAATTTCCACAATTTTTCTGATAATCGACTCGGAAAACTCACGGATAATTAAAAGAAACCTAGCGGCATATTTTAAGCCTACTTTCTCGTCAATCACATTTTTCTTTCCGCGTGTATAAAGGTACCCTGCTAACTTAGTGCGTATTTTACTAGTTCTTTAGCGCAATTTCCACAATTTTTCTGATAATCGACTCGGGAAACTCACGGATAATTAAAAGAAACCTAGCGGCATATTTTAAGCCTACTTTCTCGTCAATCACATTTTTCTTTCCGCGTGTATAAAGGTACCCTGCTAACTTAGTGCGTATTTTACTAGTTCTTTAGCGCAATTTCCACAATTTTTCTGATAATCGACTCGGGAAACTCACGGATAATTAAAAGAAACCTAGCGGCATATTTTAAGCCTAATTTCACGTCAATCGCATTTTTCTTTCCGCGTATATGAAGGTACCCTGCTAACTTTGTACACTTTACCCATCTTGTTGTTAATTGTTTTCTTGATATAACACATTATATTATGACACGGCAAATTACGGTAAATTCGACAAGTGCTTTACTCAATGTAAAAAGCATTTTTGAGCACTTTCCCATGTAGTACCCTGCTAACTTAATCTTTAGTTAGCAGGGTACGTCATATTTTTTTTAATTCAATCGCGGCAAATTTTTTTTTTTCACGGATAATTTACGGCAAATTAGCGGCAAATTATCAAATAGTTTTTATAGCGTTTGAGAGAAATGTCTATGCCAACTTAAGGGAGGTCTTTTGAGAAACTAAAAGTTGCTTTTGAAATTGACAGAAAGATAGCTTAATTTATCGGTTCTCGGATAATAAAATGGATAATGCAGAGCGATATTCAGCTAGGAGCATGTCCTGACTATGCATTCTAACTACAACATCACCAAAGCCTGGCAAAACTTTTGAAGATTCTATTATTAAATCAAATCCGGATGATGTTGCAGACAATGTCCGAGAAATCATCCGAAAACGAGCTTGCAGTAGTCCCTTGTGTTGCGACGGTAGCGCCACCTTTATTCGTTAAATAATCACCTACAGGTTCGTCGAGATTTAAAACTAAATTTTTCATATTCTCTACCGCAATTGATGCACTGGGAGCCTGCGATGTTGCAACCTTTATATGCAGGGAGTCCCCCACCTGTATTGTATCCGCAACCCGTAATAGCCTTCCTACTTTACTTGATTTATTACTCGGCGTTGAGGAAAGCAGAGGCGAGGAGGGAGAGTTTATAAGCAAAGATGTGTCCCGCTTATTTCTATCTCTTCAACTATGACAGATTTGTGAAGTTTTTAAATTTGAATTTTTATTTTTGTTTTTATTTTTTAAGTTATTATCTTCCCCGTTTATATTTAAATTAGGTTTATGTTTGTTGCACAATTTGATATTTTTTATAACAAATTATATAAAAAAATCGATTGCAGTCTGCGCAAGAACGCAGCCCGTCTTAGTGCGCGAGGCTTCCTTACAAATAAAACCAATTTGTCGATTACTTGCATTTAAAATTGAATTTGAATTTAAATTTGCCGCCAATAAATTTGCGCTCTGATTTGAGGGAGCTTTAGGTGCCATCTGGTGGTCTCTTGCGAAAGATTGTTTTTGCACGGTATGCTCAAGGGCAGGGAATAGAGAGAGATAGTAAATGTCGAGACTAACCTCAAATTTTCCCAGCACTGTAGAAAATCAGTTTGACATTAACACAAGCATTACGAAAAGCACAGAATTTCAACATAGCGCGAAGTTTGCATAAAGGCGCATGCAAGGACCTATAACAAAAACGCCCGAAGGCAAGAGGCGGCAGTATCAGGCATATAAAAGCAGAGCCTACAAATAACAAGGCTGGGGCTACTTACTGCACAGAGTAAGAGTGGGAGAAAGAGAGAGAGAATAACATAAAATAAAATAATATAGCATAATAAACAATTTAAAATATCAATAATAAATAACAAATAAAATACAATAAAATTTTGATAATTACAAAGTGTACCGATTCTATGGAGAAGAATTAAGTCATACAATAGATAAAACGTGGACAATAAATAAGGCGATACATATAAATACAAAAGATACAAATACATAAAATAAAAGATAACAATAAAAGAATTACATCAAGTATAAACGATTTAAAGATCCGGCAAGAGAGGGCACGTAATTTCTTCATTACTAACACTCTCATCCCAACTGAGAAAGGTAACATGATAATGCGGATTTAAATGAAATGGATAGACGCGGATCAAAGTCGATAGAAGGGAGATGGTTAATGAGGCGAGAGGTAGTGATAATAAATGAGTTATTTAAGGCTTCGGTTCTAGAAGGGAGGTAAAAAAGGGACGTAGGTCGGCGGCCTGAAGAGGATCAGGGAATGTTCTCCCACACAAAGCGAATGCACGCACTCAGTAGGCACTGGAGTTTTAAATTCTTAGTATCATCTAAGTCGTTAAAGACCTCACGCGCGTAATCTAAATGCAGAAAAATAAGCGCTTCGACAGGATTCTTCCTATTCTGATGCTGGAGCACACGTTTAAAAAATCTTAAGGAGTGAAGGACCCCATGAACACGCTGATACACCGACGCGACCTGACGTGACCAATCCAGGGTAGGTGTTATCCAAACTCCTAGCGATTTGACTTTTGACTGATAGTCAAGAAAATTACTACCTATTAAGACTTTCAGGGCAGTGTCAAAGTCTATACGCGAAATGATGGCCTAACTACCCAAGATCAACACCTTTGTCTTTTTAACTTTCAGTTTCAACTTATTTCACCTCGCACAGTTATCTACCGCATTATCGTCTTCTGAAATTTGCTCAGCAGGATAAAATGAGTGGTAGATCTGCAAAATGGGTGACATACGCAAAAATCATGTGATTAGAATAGTTTAAGACTCGCGGTAGGTCGTTAATAAAAATGGAAAATAGTAGCGGACCCAGGAAACTGCCCTGCGGAACTCCCCTAGATGTACCAAGCTAGGCCGACCTAGCCCCCAATTCATCCACCACCACCTGAGAGCAGCCTACCAGGTAGTGGTAAAACCAGGTGATGACAAAATCACAACAGCCTAGTGAACGCCATTTAAAGAGTAAGGTATCGTACGGTACTGAATCGAACGTTTTAGAAAAATCAAACAGGATGAGAATGATGATACGCTTATCGATGCCTCTTCTAATGTCATCCAAAACACCAATTAGATCCGTCTGAGTACTATGCCCCCAGCGGAAGCCCGCTTGTCTCTCAATGATTAAACTATTTCTGTTTAGATACTCGGTGAGTTGCTCATGGACCAATGTTTTAAGAATTTTAGAGATATTGCAAAGCTTTGCATTGGGCCTAGTATCAGACGGCAAGAGAACGCTGCCTGTCTTAGCTAGAGGAAACGAAAGGACTTTGTCCAGGGTTCTGGGAAGGATCCAGTTGTGAGAGATAAGTTGAAGATTTCAGCTAAGTGGGGCTAGAAGCTGCAACATTGGATCGGAAATTCCATCATGACCCGTAGCTTTGGATGTGGAAAGAAGTTAGAGGATAGAAAAAAGGTAAAATATCAGAGGATGAAGTAAGTAATTAGAGCTGAGTGAAGGTAAAAGGAATAGCTGAGTAAGAAATAGATGCGTAATGATTATTGAGCTGATCAAGTGAGAAGATGTTGCTAGGCGATGGAGTAGGTTTAGTAGCAAGACCCATGTTCCTGAGCTCCTTCCACAAATTTGAAGAGTTAGATGCGGATCTAATTCTATTATTATAGTGCACAAATATACTCGAGTCAATAGAGTTACTGACAAGATTATGAAGTTCTTTATAAGCTAGATAGCCTGAGCTCAGACCAGAGGCCAAGTACCTTCTATATGCAATGTTGCGAGCCTTAATGTTGCGTTTTATGGGCGGGGTGATCCATGATTTATTGAAGCTCTTAATGATGATGAATTTTGCGGGAGCAAGTGAATCGAAGGTATGTAAAATGGATGAAACGAGGTTGGAATGAGGTGGTGTTGGTGTGAGAGTAAGATGAAACAAGATCAAATTTATCGGACAAGAGAGTAGCAACCGCCTGAGGATCGACCTGAGCAAGGTTGCATGACCAAATCCTCTTAACAATCGGCGGTGGTTTTATAAGATCTAGCGCGAGTATAATGGAGTCGTGCCCTGCTGCAAAGGGTACGAATGATTTGGTATACTTATAAGCTGGCGGGGTATAACGCACAATGAACAGGTCGAGCCATGTATGGGATGAATAAGTAGATGTATGAGTATGATGAGCAGGGTCAGATTTAACCAGAAAGTGGTTTAGTGTGTCCAAATAGGACTCCAACATGGTGGACGACCCATCTTTAGTACACATGCTCCGGTAATAATAACCTGGTCGCAAGTATGAAGAAATTTAGCTAGAGAATCAAAAAATTGTGATGGATAGGTTGTCATGGATTTCCTATAAACCACACAGAAGAGCAGCGAAATAGTCGTACTATATATTTGAAAATTCATAAACTTCTTTCAAAATTCATAAAATTCTTAATGTAAGCTGTATCCTCCCGCACTTCCTTACCAACTCGGTCTAATCTATGCAATGTATAATTAGGAAGGTCCAGCATGCCGGAGGAGTCCAGTTCTGTGAGGAAAGTTTCGGTAAGAGCAATAATATCGTGATTAAAAGGAAGGACCAACGATTCGATGGATGAAAAATGAGTTTTTATGCGGTTAATGTTAGCATGAAAAATAGTGAATTGAGTGTTAGTAGACGATGAAGCCTGACCTGATGCAGAATACACCGGAGGAAGCTGCCCTCCCTTAGTTCCACGCATATATACAATGTAGTTATTAATTATAGGTCTTACATAGCCCAAGTCAGCAAGGCAACGGAGCGCTTTAGACCAAAGGTCATGCAGCTGCTTGGGCCATAACGCACGTAAGAAAATAGAAAAAAATCTGCTCGCACCGAAAACTGAATCAGCCGATATTCCCTTGAGAAATCCCGCCCTCTCCAAGATAAGGTCTCTAGTCGAGGGACAAGAAACCCGGAACACGAGCCCTCTGGTACAACCAGGACGAATGTCAATTACTTGCGAGTTTACCCGTGGGAGATTTATCGAGGATAAAATCTTCTCGATGACCTCCCCATCGGGAATATCCTGGTTGACAGGGATACCAAGGACCAACACCTCACATGTGTCTCTCATAGAGGACGAGGTAGACCTCGAATGACCAGCCTGCACCTCATTTATCAAACCGCGGATATCTGCGTTAGCATTCTCCAAAGCCTCAAGGCGAACCGAGACGCGGGCAAATCTCGTCCGTTGTTAATTCTATCTGCGACACCCGGGACTTAAAATCACGAATTTCGCTCGCTAATTCTCGAACGGATAACTCGATGCGCGAGACCGTACACTCAAGATTAGATTCAATACGGCTCGCAAACTCGGAGAACAGAGCGGCCATATCCACGGTGCTGGTCGACTGCGTGGGTAGGCCGGAGTAACTCCCGGTAGGCGCGGCGCCGCGAGATTACTTAGCAACCTGCGCACATGGCGGCAAAGTGGGCGATGCCACGCGCTTAGTTGTCCCTGCGGTTGGGGTCGCTCGTTCCCGATCATAGCAGTCCCGGGAGGTGCTGCCTCCCTTGCGACGCGAGCAATGTAGAGGTCTTTGCTAGACGGCAACAACACGGCTTGTTCGAATCAGGTTTTAATGAAAAGCAATTTGCATGAATGAAATTGCCGCAACGAGAGCATACCTCATCGTGATCTTTCTTTATTATTCTACGGCTGCACATAAAGCATATGTTGCAGGTGACCGGTTGCATTGCCAAAAAGAAGATGTAGCTGAGATTTTGTATATATAGGAAAGACCCTGACGAGTAGATGACCCCTTAGTACAGGTGGTGACCGGTAAAGGTGATAGGGCGCAGAAACTTGCCGCCGAAGAACCACCAATTTGCAAGAAGAAGTATCCTAACCTCCTTGGTTTGTCAACTTTTTAGAGGAAATAAAAGGATTCCTGGGCGATAAAAAATACCTGTTATTATTTTAAACAGAAGTCACCACTCGAGGGAATCACGTTCTCATGTACTGAAACTTGTGAAGGAAGTGTGAAATAAAATTACTTCGGAAATAGCATAGGTGATTTAAGAGCGTCAGGTTTACCCATCAGAGAGAGAGAGATTTGATTTGGTTTGATGAGTTTATTAGGTACAGTGGGGTAAAACCCCGTATACACAATTTGAAATAATCGGCGCAGAATTTCTGTTACAGAATAAAATAAAATAAAATAATAACAATAAACACTGTAAGCAATGAACAGCGCCAAATTAATATACAAAAATATAAAATAAATACTGAACTATATACACGCAAAACATAGAGAACAGTAACAATTTACAAGTAATCGGCGGAATACAATAAAATAAGCGCTCATAAGTCCGGTAATGAAGGGCAAATGATTACCTCATTTCTAATCCTCGCATCCCAAGCCTGTCGATCGAGCTCAGAAAAATACAATGAAAAGGATGATTTGAAAGGAACTAACTAGGAGAGGGTCAAAATTGGTGAAAGGGAGGTGATTGATGAGGCAAGAGGCAGTCATAATGAAGGAATTATTAAGGGCTTCAGTTCTAGGAGGGAGATAAAAGAGGGACAAGGGTGGGTGGCGTGAGGAAGAACGGAATGGAAATAAAGCGTCGCGAATAATGAAGTGACGAGCAATGTATGAATGGGATTTATGCGAGATGATGTTAAAAGCACAGGTAGCAATGAAAAGGGATCTCCTAAGCTCGACCGACAGCCAACCTAGCTTAAGACGATATGGCGTTTTATGTTCGCGACACGAATACTTCCCCACACAAAACGAACGCAAGCATTCAATAATCGCTGTAACTTTAAATTTCTAGTAGCATCTAGGTCGTGAAAAACCGCGCAAGCGTAATCGAAGTGCGGGAAAATCAGAGCCTCGACAAGGCTCTTTCTGTTCTGATGTGAGAGCGCTCTTTTAAAAAATCTTAACGAGTGAAGAACTCCATGAACCCGCTGAGATACAGACGCGACCTGACGAGACCAGTCCAGAGTAGGTGTAATCCAAAGGCCAAGTGATTTGACTTCAGACTCATAGTCAAGGAAATTATTCCCTATTGCAACCTTCGGGGCAGTATCCAAGTCAATACGCGAAATATAGGCCTGACTGCCCAAGATCATCACCTTCGTCTTTTTCACATTCAAATTCAGTCCGTCCGACCTCGCCCAGGTATCTACCGCATTCACATCTTCCGAAATTTTCTGTACGCCCTGAGCAAGGTCGGATGGATAAAATAAGTGATAGATCTGGGTGTCATCCGCAAAAATCATATAGTCTGAATGTCTTAAAACACGTAGAAGGTCATTAATAAAAATAGAAAATAACAGTGAACCAAAAACACTGCCCTGTGGAACCCCCCTAGACGTGTCGAGCCAGGCCGAGCCCGCCCCCAGTTCATCGACTACCGTTTACCTGCGACCAACTAGGTAATGGTAGAACCAGGTGATAACCGTATCGGAACAACCTAAAGAGCGTAGCTTACAAAGTAGTAAGTCATGAGACACCGAATCAAACGCTTTTGAAAAATCAAATAAAATGAGAATGGTGATCATGCGTTTGTCTATGGCTCTCCTGATATCATCCAAGACACCGATCAGAGCCGTCTGAGTACTATTCCCCCCGCGGAAGCCTGCTTGTCTCTCTATAATTAAAATATTACTATTAAGATACTCAGTAAGTTGTTCATGAACTAACTTTTCTAAAATTTTGGAGACTTCACAGAGCTTTGCAATGGGCCTAATGTCAGACGGCGAGATCACCCTGTTCGACTTTGCCAAAGGAAAACGAAGAGACTTAGTCCAAGGCTTTGGAAAAGATCCAGTTGAGAGAGACAAATTAAATAATTCAGCTAGATAAGGAGCTAATTGAGCAGCTATAAGTTTTAGCATCGGAATAGAAATTCCATCGTGGCCTGTAGCTTTGAAGGTGGCCCTGGATATAGTAGACAGGACTTTCTGTGAAGTGATAGGGGCAAAATGAAAAGAAATTAAAGGATAAGATAAGGGTAAGATGTCTGGTGATGAGATGAGAAACTGAAGTTAAGTAAATGAGAAAGGACAGGGTGAATAAGAAATAGAAACATAATGGGTGTTGAGCTGATCAAGTGAAAAAATGTTGAGAGGTGATTGAGCAGATTTAGACACGAGACCCATGTTCCTGAGTTCCTTCCATAAACTAGACGAGTTATAGGCGGATTTGATTTTGTTATTAAAATGTAAAAATTTAATGGAGTCTATGTCATTAAATTAATTAATATTTTTATCGGTCTTACAGTCAATTATATGGGCAATCAGATTGCCCCTACTTATAATCACCCCCGAAGAATCTATAAAAATAAAAATAAAAAATATAAAATATAAAAAATAAAAACACTAACTAAACATAAAAACAAATTATTAATAAAGCAATCTGACTGCCCCCCTGCACCAAAAATCTACTAACCCCAAATATGATGTCCGACGTTTCGAGCTCGCTGCTGCTCCTCATCAGGGACTGAAATGAAAATCTATTCCACACGATATTTAAACCCTCAAAAAAGCCTCCCCACTCCAAGGACCCACCCTAAATAAATTCACACCAATAAACTAAGCTAAGTTAAGATAGGATGATAAAACTTATTTAATTTACTTGACTCTAACATTAAATTAACATTCTTATCATTCTTAAATATATGAATATTCTCAAGACTTTCTCTTTTAAATTTATTCATAATATTTTGTTCTAAAATTTCTACATTTTTAAAATCAAATGAATGAACAAAATCTAAACAATGCTCTTTCAAACCTGATGTAACAGATACACTCCTCAAACTATATTTATGTTCATAAATTCTCTTTTTCAAATATCTACTAGTTTGACCAATGTAACATTTATCACAATCAATACAATTTATTTTATAAACAACTCCACATTTATCATCCTTTCTATCTATATCCTTACAATTATTAAACAAAAAACTTAAATTATTAATATTTCTAAAGAAAACTTGAATATCTAGTTTTTTAAATTCTTTTCTTATTCTTTCAGATAAACCTCTAACATACGGTATAACAACAAATGCATCAATTTTAATATCTACTCTAACTTTTAATTTACTATTATAAATTTGATTCACTCTCTCTTCAATTACTCTATTAATCAAATCTATCGGATAATTATTATTAACAAAAGTTTTTTTAACTAAATCCAAATTTACTGTTCTAAAATCACCGTGTGACAGTCCAACGGCACGGTCAATAACACCTTTCAACGCACCAATCTTGTCACTGAACTGGTGATGAGAATGGAAATTTAAAAATCTACCCGACCAAGTAGGCTTTCTATACCAATTTAATTTAACTTTATTTTTATCATCTCTAATAACTTTAATATCTAAAAAATTGAATTCTTTATCAATCTCAACCTCTACTGTAAATTTAATTCTATCATGAATTGAATTAAAACCATCAACCATTTCATCAACAAAACATTCAGGTACTATCGTAAAGATGTCATCAACAAATCTACTAAAAATCATTGGTTCAAAACTCAATTTCGACAAAGCAATACCCTCTAACTTTTCCATCACTAAATTAGCTATTACAGGTGACAACGGTGATCCCATTGGGCATCCATATCTATGTCATTTCTAACAAGTTTGCGTAGATCTTTGTAAGTCTGATAATCCGAGCTTAGGCCAGTGGCCAAGTATCTTTTATACGTCATATTGCGAGCCTTAATATTCTGTTTAATGTGCGGTGTACTTCAAGATTTACTGAAGTTTTTAATGGTGATGAGTTTAGCAGGAGCGAGTAAATCAAATATATGTAGGATGGCTGAAACAAGATTTGAAAGTAGGATGTTGATGAGAGTGGGGCACAAATAAGATGGTATAAGCGAACTTTGTGAAGAAGAAGGTGAACGGCCAGACGACGTAGTTGAAGGGTGAGAAATTGATGACGTAGACGAAACAGTGGTAGTGCAAGAGAGAGATGAAAGATGATTAAATGTATCAGAAAAAAGAGCAGCCGCCGCCGGCGGATCAATTAGAGTAAGATTCCGCGACCAAATCCTCTTTACAGCCGGCAATGGTTTGATAATATCTAATGCAAATACAATATAGTCGTGCCCTGCTGCAAAGGGAAATGATGACTTAGTATAAATATAGAATGGCGGAGGATTGACGTGTAATGAAAAGATCAACCCATGTATGAGATGAATGGGTGGATGAGTGCATATGATGTGTAGGATCAGATTTAATAAGAAAAAGGTTAAGTGAATCTAAATAGGAATCCAACATGGCGGATGCCCCATCTTTATTGCACATGTTAATATTAAAATCGTTGGTGATGACTACCTGGTCGCAAGTATGTAAATAATTTGTCAACGTATCAAAAAATTTAGACGGGTATGCCGCTGTGGGCCTCCTATAAACAACACAAAACAACAGCGAACTGGTTTTATTGAGAACTCGCAAAATCATAAACTCTGGAGTGTTGGAAAAAACGGGGTCGGAGTGAGCCACAAGCCTAACATCAAGATTATTCTTGAAATAGGCCGCAATACCCCCTCCCATCCTTACTAACCCGATCCAGTCTGTGCAAGGTGTAGTCAGGAAGGCCCAATATGTTGGAGGAGTCATGTTCCGTGAGAAAAGTTTCCGAGAAAGCAATGATATCATGATTAGGCGGTTTATATTAACATGAAAAATGGAGAATGAAGTGTTAGTAGGTAATGACGCCTGGCCCGGCAACCCTCATTGCGAAGTAGGAGAATTATAAATTAAAAGGTTATTTATGTCTGATTCAGAACGAATCGGAAAAAGCTGCCCTCCCTTCGTTTTACGCATAAAAACCGTGTAGTTTTTAATAAAAGGCCTCGCGAAACCTAAGTCAATGGAACGACGCAGCGCTTTACTTAAGGGGTCAAGCCTGGGTTAACTGCTCAAAAAATCGATTTTTTTTTTATTAACTTTTTTAAAAGTATTTCTTACATAAAACATTATCCCAAAATTTGAAAAAAAACAAAAAATTTTTTCGCAAGTTATAATTGAAATAAAGTAAGCATCAATAGACATTATTTCTCTAAAATTATTTTTGCAAAAAAAGACATTTTATTTTAATTTAACTAAAATAATATTTGCGAGGTTTTCGACGTTTACATACAAGTATATTAAACGATGCAACTATCAAGCGTAGAGTTTGGTAAAGTAGAAATCTACTTTACCATACGATTCAAATTTAATAGTTAATAAATAAATGATTCCTTTTACTCTAATATACTGCACAAATACGTACAGTTCTATTTGAAGTAAATATTGTCTGCATTGATAAAGTATTTACATTATTTTAGTTTATACTCAGTGGATTTTAAATTAAAAGTATATTTTTAACTTAAATTTTATTAGTTTTAAGAAATTAATTATAAGTTTATACAAAAAAAGAGCAGTAAAAAAAATGCCAGACTCAAGTAATAGAATACCTGGTACATCTGCTCATAAAAAAATTATCAACATCAGTAAGATCCAACTACGATGCACTTCCATCAACATTGATCCAGATGAAGTAAAAAGTTAAAAACTGATACCATTGAAGAAAGTAGCACAGAAAATAGAATTATTTATATATCACTACTTTTCCCAACATTAGAAGAATTTTTAGTTTGTCAGAATTGTCATGGTACAGTTAAATTTTCTGAAGTTGATGTGAGAGGTTTGGGAAGTAAAATAACAATAACATGTACAAACTGTTTTAAGGTATTTGTTATTGATTCAAGTAGAAAAGTTGGAAAAAAAGTAACGCTTATGAAATAAATAGACGTTAGTGTACACAATGAGAACTCTTGGTCATGGGCATGCTGGTTTAGTTACTTTTTGTGGAAATATGGATTTGCCGAGTCCAGTTTGTCACAGTAATTATGACATTATTAATACAGAGATAAAAAATGTTTGTAAAGAAGTTGGTAAACAGTCTATGAAAGCAACTGTCGAGCAAGTATATGATTCAACAAGTCAGAATTGCCATATAAGTCTATCAGGTGATGGTTCTTGGAGGAAGCGAGGATTCAATTCTCTTCAAGGTGTTGATACTGCATGAGAATAAAAAAGTAATTGACATTCCTCCAAAGCAATCTTTTTGCAGAGCATGTGAATTGCGACCAGAAGAAGAAACAAAAGAATATAGAGAGTGGTACTTTACGGCATGAAATATACTAATTATATTGGAGGTTTGAAACACTTTCACAAATAAGTACACATAAAATAACTTCAACCACATAATATCGCACTAAGCACAAATACACTGAGCATAACAAAACACTTGTTTATAATTTTATCTGTATTCTGCAAATATTGTATATCTAAGTGTTGACACATTGGTTATGCTGAAATGGAGAAACAAAGAATCAATTTCTTGACATAAACAAAATATAAATTTAAGGTTATGCAAATACTTATCTGATATAATTTGTTCATGCAGTTTTATAAACCACTTGTTTTTTTTACTTATTTTATTTAGATATTATATAATATATAATTCTACTTGATATTATAATAGCTTAAAACTGAACTACAAACGTGTGGCTGGTGCACACTTCCATTAGCAGCTGTAACACTATATATGCCTCTCTCTTTCTCTATCACGTGACAAGGCTATCCGAAAAATCAATAATCTTATGGAAGACTTGTCATGTGAGAGAGAGAGAAAGAGATTTGTACACAACTGTCAAACAGTATTTGTTTTTACTGCATTCTTTACATATTTTTAATTAAATTTAATGCTTATAATAAAAATTATAATCATATAATATAGTATATGATTTTTTATCAAAATATTTTTTAAAATCCATATAATCATGCATTAATATTCAATAATAGCAAAGTATTCTTGTAGTTTTAAAAAATTTTATTCCTCTTTTTATAAAAAAACTGATTTTTGAAGTTGATTTTCTGTTATTTTAGATAATACATGTATATTAAAAAAATATACTGAGTATTATATTAATAAAACCAGAAAAAAGGCATTATAAACCTATTAAATATATATATTATTAAGATTATATATATATAAATTGTATAATACCTGAAGAATACGGTATTAGAATTATAAAATAAGTAAAACTTTAAATCTAATAAGTGAAACTTTAAATGCATTTATCTCATTAATGGTTTTTTAATGATTTTAGCTTACTTGCCGCAGGATATTTCAGAGCCAGGTTGATGAATCACTTTGAAATTTTGGGGAAACTTTTAAAATATATATTTCTACGGACTTATGTTGCCCAATTTTCAAAAAGATAAGTTTTAGGTGAATGTTATGTACGTATACGTACATAACATTCACTATTTTTCTTATTATTATCAACTTTTATATTTAATACATTGTTATTAATTTTTTTTTCAAAAAAAGATAAACATAAGTCTGTAAACATATGTTCCATGAACATTTTAAGACCTATTAGACATTAAAAGATGCATTCAGTGCTTCAATATCCTGCGGCAACTGCAAAAATTGATCAATTTTTTAATATCATTAGAAGTTTAATAACCAGGATTAAAAATACATAATAAACATTTTTTATCTTGATAAATATAAAGTATAATATATATATATATTATATAAAAAAAAATAAATTTGTAAGAAGAATTAAAAAAAAAAATTTATTCTAATAATAATTGTTTATTTATTTATAACATTTAACCCAGGCTTGACCCCTTAATAGGACGTGCAATTCCTTGGGCCATAGCGCACGCAAAAAAACCGACCAGCCTTCACCCGCACCAAAGAAGGAATCGGCAGACAAACCCTTCTCTAAAACAAGATCCCTGGTTGATGGGGAGGAAACCCGGAAAACTATTATTCCCTTATTATTATTAATACCGCTAACGCCTGCAGTCAAAGTCGCCGATCCTGGATCTTGATTTCCTAGCTTATTCCGGACAAGCCAGGGACGAATATCTAACACTTGTGAGCAAACGCGGGGGAGGTTGATGGCGGTTAAGACTTTATCAACGGCTTTCCCCTCCGAAATGGCCATATTTGCAGGGATACCGAGCAGTAACAGCTCGCAGGTATCTGAGGAGGATGTCACTGCCGACACCGCCGATAACGACTGGTCGCTACGTGCGTCACCGATCATGCCGCGAATCGATTCGTTCGCCGCTTCTAGCGCTCCCAGGCGGTCCGAGACGCTGGAGAATCTCTCCTCAGTCGCTGCCTCTATCTGTAAAACACGGGAGTTAAGATCCCGGATCTCGCTGGCCAAACCCTGCACCGAAGTTTCGGTGCGCGAGACCGTGCGCTCGAAATTAGCCTCTAACCGGCTCGCGAAATCGGGAAAGGGAGCGGTCATGTCGACGATACCAATCTATTACGCGGGTAGGCCGGAGCAGCTCTCAGTGGGCGAGGCGCCGCGAGGTTGCTTAGCAACCTGCGCACATGGCGGCAAAGTAGGCGAGGCGACGCACTTGGCCATCCCAGTGGTGGAGGTCTCGGCAGAGCTCACCTTCCAAAACAGCCGTCCCGGAAATTGCTGCCCCCTCACGCGGCACGGGAAAAGCAGAGCTCTTCGCAAGTCGGCAACAACGCTGTTCGCTAGAATCGGGCAAAATCGCGAAGCAGTTTGCATGGATGTAGCTGCCGTAGCCGGCTGCATCTTCCAAGGATGTACTAGGTCTAGAAGAGCCCTGAGGAAGAGGTAGATACTGCGGCGAGGCTGACCTTTAGATACAGGTGGTAACCAGTAGAGGCGCTGATCCAACTGTGCGAATTCGTCGATGTTGGGCCGCCAATTTGCGCGTAAATGAATCCTAACCACTTAGAATAGCCAACTTTTTAGAGGAAAAATAAGGATTCCTGGACGATAAAAAGTACCTGATATTATTTCACACAACAGCCGCCACTCCAGGAAATTCCCTCCTCTTAGCTGAAACTCGTGGAAAAGAGTGTGAACAAATATATCACGATTTGAGTAGAGGCGAATTTTGAGCGCGTCTAGTATACACACCAGATAGAGATGGAAGGGAGAGAGAGAGAGATAGATATATAGATAGATAGATATAAGTTTATTTGTACATTACAAAAAATAATAATTACAATGTAATTAAATATAAATAAAATCTGAATAAAATACAAGTCATCAGGCGCAAGTGATATCACAGTCAAATATATAACATTAAGGTAACAATATCACAGCCAACTAATAATACGTATACGGTGAATATCACAGTAAGTCAGAAGTATAAAATAAATACAAATAAAACAACGGTCGGTTACATCTATCAGTCCTAATTATAAAATTACATAAATAAAGAAGGACTGTACAAAATCAATCATACAAATATCATTGATTCATCACCAGTCATACCATAATAAATACATTCTCGCACATTAAGTTGTATATGGGACAATACATACAATGATTCTACACATAATATAATAAATAAATAAATAAATATATAAACTAATCAAGCGCCAAGAGGTGTCTCCGCGTCGCGCCCTTGAAACCTTTTAGCGATGGTAGACCACGAATTTCCGTCGGTAGGGAGTTCCACAGATGCGCATCTTGAACCTGGAGAGAGCGTTTACCAGTCTCCGTGCGCATCATGGGAGGCGCGAGTTCCCTTGTGACCCCCCCTTCCAGAATTCCTGGGACCACACCTAGAAAAGAGACTTTCCAGGTACGCCGGAACACGCATATTCACAATTTTGTACATAAGTACCGCCATAAAATATTGTCTCCTTGAATCTGTGCGCAGCCATCCCAAAGAATATCTGTGAGGCGTCACGTGATCATCCCTCCTAACACCACAAACGTAACGCACAGATGTATTTTGTAAGATCTGTAGGCGGTCACGGGTCTCCTGCGAACCATCCAGCATAACTACTGAACAATAGTCTGTATGGGGAAACAACAGCGCCTCAGCAAGCCGCTTTCTGAGAACCTGAGTAGCGTATCTGCTGAAAAATCGCAGACTATAGAGGACTCTATTTACTTTTTTTGTGATGTTATCCACGTGCAGCTTCCAAGACAGCTGCGAGTCCAGAACCACATCAAGACTCAGGACCCTCTGTACAAACGGGATGTACACCCCATCACTCAGCTCAATACCATGATCATCATTATAAAAGTCAGAGCAGAATTTTCGACATCCAAATAAAATAGCTTGGGTCTTTGAGGCATTGAGCTTCAGTGAGGCGTGCACAGCCCAATCTTGCACTGCTATGGTGGCTCTCCGAAGCCTCGCCATTCCCCCACCCAGATCAGAGTATGGAACTTGCAAGTAAATCTGCAGATCATCTGCATACAAAACATGCTGGACGCCTGCTGGAATAAGTACGTCTCGTAAGTCGTTAATGTATAGGCAGAAGAGTAGGGGTCCCAGGACTGACCCCTGTGGCACTCCAAGGTTTGTTGCTATCCAAGAGGAGGTACTGCCCGATAAAACAACAGCCTGCCTACGAGACGAAAAATAAGAATTTAGCCACAATAAGGTTGACCTAGAGAACCCCATTTGTCTTAAGCGGTCAAGTAAGCGGGTAGGAGATATTGTGTCAAACGCCTTGCTAAAGTCGAACAGCAAGAGCATTGTTACAAGCTTTTTGTCTATGCCTGCACGAATGTCCTCCGTCAACTTAAGCAATGCAGTTTCCGTCGAGTGGTATTGTCTGAAACCCGTTTGCATTGGGTCCATAAGCGAGCGTGACTGTAGGAACTCCTGTAACTGATTCAAGGCAATCTTCTCCAGAACCTTAGATAAGAAAGATAATAGTGCAATTGGTCTGAAATCAGAAGGCGATGATGGTATTTTGCACTTTTTCAAAGGGATAATATGAGCCTTCTGCCATAGGTCTGGGAAAATGCCTGTCGAAAAAGAGGAGTTAAATATTGTGACCAGAAGATTACCAATAACAGGTAAGGACCTGACTATAACATTCTGCGGTATGCCATCTGCTCCACAAGCTTGAGAGGAGAAATGCGAAATTGCCAAAATAACATCACTTATCTTGATTGCTTTAAAAGAAAACCCTTCATCAGTAGCCTGATGAATAATAACATGGCGGCTCGCATCATCCTCCAGAGGGAAGACCGACACACCAGCAAACTGCCCATTCAAGTCCTCAAGTGCAAAACCATTTAAGTCAACCACCTGCTTAGGAAGGAAACCCAAATTTCGCAACTCTTTCCAAACATTGTCTTTGTCTTTGTCGAGAGCCTGAGATATACGATTTTGAAAATACTCCGTTTTAATAGTCTCAGTTCTTTCGTCTGTGAGTCTCCTAATATGAAAAAACTCGTCAAGTATTTTTGGGTCCCGTGTACGTGTGTAACGTCTGTATAGTGCGTTACGCTTGCGTTGCAACTGAGATAGCTCCGCGTCTACATAAGGCGGCCTGGACTTTTTTGGTATGATGGTTTTGAGATGAGCAACTAAATCCATGACCGCTGATATATTATCGCAGAGGCATCCCAGTGCACGCTCAATGTCAATCTCAGCTACATGAAATGGTGACCAATCACACTGGGACAGTAAGTTTTGGAGATCATTGCTAGAAATATTTTTAAAATCACGGAAAGTAAAAGCATCCATATTGTTGTGAATTTGCGAAAAATTTGTATAACGTATCGTGGCATGAATAATGTTATGACCATTGTGAAAGGGCGCAGGGATGTTACCAAGATCAACAATTGAGTCATTATCATCAACAAAAATGACATCCAGCCATGTGTTCGAGGTGGTGGTGAAATGCGTTGGTCCATGTTGGACAAGTTGCAAGGACAGTTCGGCGGATAAATTACGAACAAACTTAGCATCATCACACTCTTTAAGAATGTCGGCATTCAGATCACCCATGACACATTTCTGGCTATAATCTAGACAAAACTTACGAAGATTATCTAAAAAGTCCGACTCGCCTATAAAAGCGATTTTTGGCGGCCGATAAATAACGGCAAAAAACACAGGAGGCGAGTCTGGTCCCTGAATACTGCAAAAAATGTATTCAGGTATACCTGGTTTAATAGGAAGCTCAGTCTTAGATGTGGACAAAATTTGACATTTAAAGCCAGATTTTACGTATAAAGCTACTCCACCGCCGATGGAGTTGCGATCTTGTCTAATTACCATGTAGTTCTTAATCCGAATGACGGCATCCTCAATCCTCGAGTCCAGTCTGGACTCCGCCACACCAAATAGGTCATAGGAGGGATGATCAAAAAGAAATTGACGAACCTCATCAACATGTGCCTTGAGAGAGCCCACATTGAGAAAGCCCGCTCGCAACCCCCCATCAGTAGCACGCCCTGACCCCCCGATGGCACTCCCATGAAGTCAATTTTCTTTAATTTGTTCGTTGCAGTTACTATTTCTATTTCTATTTTTACCGACCTTATTTTCACTATTTTCACTATTGTACTCGTTTGTCTTAGTTTCATTTTTATTTTTATTTTTACTTTTATTTCCTTGTAAGCAATCAGCGAGGACGGTGTCAGGCTTATCTGTGGTAGAACATTCATTCTTACTTTTAGGTTTTACTTTACTTTTGTTATTATGTTTAGTTTTATTTTTAGTTTAATTTATGGTTTTAATAATTTTGTTAGTATCTCCTTCTTTATCCTTATCCTTATTCTCACTGTCTAGAATAACAGCCGAGACACCGTCCTTACTAGACATTGCACAATTCAGATACTGCTCATTATTTTCCAAATTTTTAATGTTTCTAACATTAGTTTCAGCTAGATTTTCCAGCTCTGTTAGATTAGTGAAAATAAGGGCAGCTGCTCCATCACGTGCCTTAACATAAAAATTGCCAAATTTATGCCAAACATATTTAAAACCTAGTTTCTTAGCCGAAAGTTTTAGTTCTTTAAACCTATTATACTTGTTCTTATCCAAATATTCATTAATATAGATAGAGGAACGGGGCTGGTCAATTACCCACGGAAACAGTGAGCTGTCAAGATCAGAGGTGCAAAATGCTGCACGCCTACTTTTCGCTCTGAAAATTTCTCCATAGAAGTTGCCATCGGAAAGCTCCACCGACATAGCAGAAACACTCCTCGGACCGTCTCCGACTTGACCACGCGAAAGTGTACAAATAGATACAATATTTTCAGATTGCATGGAGGGTACAAGCGTGCCCAGAACTGCATTAACAAAATTTTCAGAAGTTATTGTGGGAGAAAATTCTCCAGTGCAGCACGAAATTACTAACTTCTTTGTTCTAGGCACTCCAGCACGCCTCTCACAAGTAAAATTACACAGAATCGTAGAACATAATTCTTTGCGCGGTTCAATAAATTGCGAACTAAATTGAGCATGTGGTTGTGTTTGTGTTTCAAGTATAGTAAAGTCGGAGACGGTATTCGCCACCGTAGCAACTCCAGTATTCAATGTTTCAATATTATTATTAATTACTTCGAGATCATCATCCAGTCTATTAAAAAGAATTGAGCATTTACTGCTAATTTCAGTCAAAACATTGTCTTGAAATATTTTTTGTGAATCTAATAGTTGTTTTTGAAATTGAGAGAAAGATACTTTAATTTGTCTGTTTTCTGCTAATAAGTCAGATAACGCAGAGCGATATTCAGCCAGAAGTAAATCCTGACAATGAATTTTTTCCATGACTTCATTCACGGTCTTTGTTAAATTTTTTAAATTATTATTAAAGCCTGGTAAAACTTTTAAGGCATCGATTACTGAGTCAAGTTCAGATGAGCTCGAAGTGTCAGTCTGTGTTGCGACGGCAGCGCCACCTTTAATCATAAAAGAATTACCTATAGGATCGTCAAGATTTAAGTTTTTTATGGTTTCTACCGCAGCCGATGTACTGGGCACCTGCGGCGCTGCAACCGTATCATACACGAAGTCCCCCGCCTGTACCTCCGCAACCGGTAATACTCTTTCTACATTGTTCGAATTTGCACGATTTCCCGGCGTAGACGATAGTAGTGGCGAGGGTGGGGAGCTGACGCACAGAGACGCATCCCGGTTTCTTCTGTCCTTGCAGATGTGGCACGTTTGCAAATTTTTTAAATTTGAATTTTTATTTCTAGTTTTGCTTTCAATATTATTACTACTAACTTTTTCGTTTAAATTTAAACTTAAAGTAGGTTTAAGTTTTTTCCCACAGTTTAATATCTTATTTTCACAAATTAAGTGAAAAAATCGGTTGCAGTCTGCGCAAGAAAGCAGCCCTGTCCTAGTGCGCGAGACTTCCTTACAAATAAAACAAGTAGGATTCGTTATGCTAGAATTTAAATTTGAATTTGCCGCCAACAAGCTGGCATTATGAATTTTTGAAGCTTTAGGAGCCGAGAGAGAGAGAGAGAGAGAGAGAGAGAGAGAGAGAGAGTGATAATAAATTTAATGTAAGGATTTATGGCACCATCCGGTATTTGGGTAATATGATTTTGAATGAGTGAAGCTCATAACCTCGATATTTCGCCTATGACTGGAAGAAGGATATACCGTAATTTTTGTCCCAGAAGTGACACAAAGCCTTGTAAGATATGTGCAAATACTTACAATAGCTATTGATTTATTCCATGAACCAAATCAGCAACTTTATGGGCACGTATTTCACATGATAATAGGTAGGTAATAGATCCTCAGATTATCCGAGTCCAAACTGTTACCGATGCGAAAATATCGGTCATTCTAGTGAGTAATGCTTGACCAAATTGGTGGCAAAGGATTGCCGGCTGTCTAATACCAGTTGCGTTACACTCGAAACGTGTTGAAAGTAAATCTGAGTAGAAGGATCCTAAACATTCTGGGTATTCATCAGATTGAAAAGTTTTTAGAATACAATCTGTTATTTCCAGTCCAGCTTTGCAAGATACAACAGAACAAGAAGTCATGTTAGTCCAACAGAAGCATGAGGCTAAAGATAACACTAAGGAACTCCAAAGGCAAATTTATTCTGGCATCAGAAATATTATTGGTAAAGAGAATGTAAAGATACTGTTATCTCTGTCACTTAGCACAACGGAGTTAACGATTTAGTCGTTACTCATCGTTACCCTGTTGAGACATACCTAGTAAAGAGGACAAGGAGTGCTAGGTAGAAAAGGAAATTGTTCTAGTGGAGAAGATAGTTCTTAATGGTGCCCTAAATTATTGATTTTTTTATAGATGTAGATTGATTTAAAACGAGCCTGATTAAGTTGAGTTTGGTTTATGAAGACTCGAACAATTATGTACTACCCGAGACTGCTCGCGAAGTTTAAAAATTAATTCTAATGCTTTGAAGCAAGATTGAAACACCACTAACCTTTTAAAGTTAACATTAAATGCTTGCTACAAGAAGTTTCTAGATATGCAACTTTTTAAATAACATTAGGAAACCAAGTCAAAAACATCTTTGTCTTTTTTTAGTCAACTCAGATGTTTCCCTACAAATTAACTGTTGTTATTTATATGAGACTATATGATATATAGTAAATGCGTGCGCTCCAATTCCACTTAAGGCGTCGTAAAATTCGATTTTACGCACTGGTAACAAAAAGTATTAATAAAAGCTACGTTTTGAAAAAATTGAGTATGTAGGACGGAGAATACACGATTTCAAACTAAAACAATAGTTTTACGCTGGTACACCTCTACTCTTTGCACCCTGGTAGTTTTTAGTCTTTTCACAAATTTTATATTTTAGCGCCCAATATGATTTAAGAAGTTATGAATAAAAGAATGTATTGAAATAAAAGATAAAATATAAATTCTCAAATTATATTATAGAAAAATATTTAATATATTTTTATACACTATAGGTAAGGAAAAATTAGGTGTTCCACTAAATGAAAACGTTTCTTTGGTATTAGAATCAGATGGAACACAGGTTGAAGACGGAGAATATCTTAAAACGCTATGCAACAATACCATTTTGCTTCTTTTACGGCATGGTGAGAGATGGTGTCCAACAGGAGTTGATATTATTCGTGCAGGTTTGCAATTGTAATAATTATATTTTAGTTTTAATTACTTTAATTTAAAACTGTATTTATAGAGGTAGTTCAACTATAAAAATTCATGGTTAGAAAAATTTTATTCATACATATAAAGTCAACTTTATGTGATATAACCAATTAATAAAAATTTCTGTTTATAATCTTTCTACATATTACTGATAGGTTTTAATAATTCATAATGTCAATATTTTTAACTACACAAAAAGAAAATATGCAACCAGGGAATACCGACACATTTTGAACTTCTTTATTTTAATACTTACGTATTCATACTATTTTGGTACATAAATAATAGCTATTACATACTTGTAGTCTAAGCTATCCTACGCAACATAAGCTGTCCTTCACATTACTAATTAAACTTATCCTACGCTAAATCCTACCTAGCTATATCCAAGCGCACTCAATTTCCCAACACTATCCATACTAAGCCCTATAACATCTATTGCAGCTCTCAGAGAGCGATGATAGCTACATTACAGTATTAACACCAAGCAGCATACGTAGCTTTTCTAATGAGATGCAATAGCTAGTACGCGAGGCGAGCACTATTAGAGTGTACCACACTCATAATATTCAACAACGAGGACATCAAGAAGCAGCACAATTTCTGGGGAGCTTCGATCCTGAATGCAACCCGTGAAATAGTAATAACATCAACAAAGCAGTTATGAAAACCATAAGCAATTATAATGTGCATGGAGCAATAGAAGATTCGTATGTCATTATCGAGCAAAGGGAGAGCAAACGAGCTGTGAGTGAACATTTATTAGGAGAAATACTTCATCCATTTCTTCCAAAATTTTAGTTTGTAATTTGTTTTTTCTTTTATTTTTATAAAGGAGGCGGTGAAAATGATCTTTACGCACCACGCTGTAAGAAACAGAGGTAGACCGACTGTCTTTCCTCCACTATTAAAATGTTGTGATCCTATTGAAGCCCTTCGCTTTACCTCTACACACGGGCGCCACAGAAACAATGTTCTATTTAGTCACATATACAGTCATCTACCAAAGAAGCATCGATATGTGTGATATATGGACATTGCTCGTCTTCATAGTATGTGTGAGCTACTGTATTCACGCGTGGCTAAAATTCATTTATTTGAATATTTTACAATTGTACCGGCAATAAAATTATAAATTATTTATATAATCATTAAAATTTACTGTATATATACATATATACTCATGTATTACTTTGTTTGCGAACATTAATTTCAAACGAGTAGATAGTGGATTTTATATTTCGGATAAAGTATTCATTTTCTGACATTTATTTGAAAAAAATAAATATTTTACACTTTAGGTAAAGTTTAGATTGCGTAAACTATATTATTTTTAGAATATATAAAATAATATATGGAATGTATTACAATTAAAAAATAATAAATCTATTTCTAACAATTAAACGCATTTTAACCATAAACTATTTAATCAAACTTAACATACACCTAAGCTACCCCACGAGGAGCAATTTAAATAATCCGATTTTTTGATAGTGAATTGTCACCGTTACCGTGAATATTGAGGCACGTGTATGCAGTGCGCTTAAGATCAGAGTTTGGGTTCGAATCAAGAAAAAAATTTTTATATGTGTTAAATTTTTAGTAACTCGGTCAAGGTGAGCCATATCCATTGAAAACCAACCCTGCCATTAGATATTGACATGACATTTCAACCCTCTTAAGAAGAATGTCACCTCCTATTTCCTTTGTTCTCTATACCTAAGGAAAACTATACTTGGTTATAGTTTATCCATCCTGAATCCTTATTAATCGACAAATTTATTTATTAGCAAACCTGCAGGTACTCTTATTCTCAGTGGACAATGGATTCAACGCTGGAGCTTAACTACCTTTCCTAGGACCAAAAGTCTTTGCCAAGGATGGACAGGGTTGTATACAACTAGATCAGGTATTCTTGGTGTTGGAAGGAGATATCAATGCTGGAAGTGATTGGAAGGATATCATGGGATCAGTAGCTTCATTCATTGGGACAGTGTATGTGAATGTGTTACGGTGCGCACTTAGGAGTCATAGCTCCTCAACGGGGTGCTTTAACGATTTACCATGTAGTAAGCTGAATATGTGTGTCTAAGCTAACAGGTGCTATGTTATGCTTCGTTAATTAGTTTTTTAAATCAGTGAAATGTAGCAAAACTACAATGTTACAACTCCACCCTTCTAAACAGAAGTTAATCTTTATCTTCGAGTTGAAACATATAAAAGGGGTGTGATAACGCATTTCTTATTAATTAATTCAACTCAAATATTAGTAAGATAACCGGTGTTATCTACAACGGGGTACATGTGTGATTGTTGGTGTTTGTGTATCAAAATATGGAATACCATACAGTTTTCATAATTAAATATATTTTACAACGTTCTAAAATAGAAAACAATTTTTTTTGACTCTACAGAAGTGTAATAGCTATTCTTAGAGTTAATCTGTGTACTTGTATTACCCGCTGAGTATGTATATATACTACTTTTACCGAAAATTACGCTAACATTTGTTTCGAATGCGTGTGACTGGCTTACAGAACTCTTATATAAGCTCGTTTTCCAAGTTGTTTTGTTGTTCACGACATTCATAACCCAAACTAACATGAACCATTCATATCATAATAACACATAATAAATATTATATATTCAAAAATAAAAGAAATACGTTTTCATTTATTACTAACCTGGTGAAGTGCTCTTCTCCTTCAAAAGTGGCTTTCGTTTAGTTAGATATTTACAAAAGTTGTAATAAGAAAATATCAATTAAAAATTAATGAATCAAACATATTACTTGGCTTATCATAATTTCATTCTTAAAAAAAACTTTCAATGAATCTTTCTGAATTTATTACAATTTGTTTAGCTAGAAGTTGTAAGTAATTAGCGTATTTTATGCAAAAATATAATTATTTTATTTTAATGTAAATAAAGAAATTTAGTTGGTGTTATTATTTACTTAAGAAAATTAGAAGACATTGGATTTATATCGATTGCTAGAGGTAGAAAAGGTCGTTCAGGTGGGTCTTGGTAACAATTGAATAATAAGAGCATTTTTATGTTAATTCTTTTTTTATATTACAAAAAAATTATACATCTGCCCCTGTTTGCCCCAGCCGCGGCAGAAAACTGTTAGGACTTCTTGGCATGTCTGCCAGCTAAGCTCAATGCAGGCGGAATTCCAGCAATCTCGCCTCTTACGGCCACTATACACCGTTAGATGTGGGGCTAGGGTGCTGAAGGCAAATAACTTTTGGGGTCTGATTGTGGGTCAACGGTTGGGTACTTAGGATGTTTCTCTGGAGGGCATGGCGAAATTGGGAGGTGGTGTAAATTTGAGGGACATTAGAGCTGGGATAGCCGAAGTAACTGGTCCTGAACAGCTTTCTAGTTCTACTGGTTGGATTGGGGCGGGTTCGGGAAGTTTAATGGGCTGCGGGCTGGTATGGGTTGAGGTATTTGGGGAAGGGTAATGGGTGGGGGGCAAGGTATAGGAATAGGTATCATATGGGTAATAGTTATTGGGCTTGATGTTGTTGATTTATTGAGGCTTGAGGTTGGGACAGATCTTGGGATATTTGGGTAATAGATTTGGGGAATTTATACATAGGGTCTGGAAATAAGGGCATGGGGAGTGAGCAAATTTTTGGGAAAAGTGGTGTAGAGGTAGTAGATGATGGTACTGGATGAAAGATGGATGGAGGTGCAGGTGCCAGGGAAATAATTGATGCTGGAGGTGGGGTTCTCTGTGTCTGGGGTTGGAGCTGTGGCGCACACGGCTTTCCGTGGCCGACCCACACGCTTTGGAGCTCTGCCTCCATTAACCTCTTCCTCTCTTCCTTCGCCTAGTTTCTTCCCATTCCTGGGGATGGAGGTGGATGTTTTGTCCCTGACAGGACTTCGTCCCGGTATGGGACATAGCCCTTGTACCGGTACCCTGGCGGACGGCTCTCCCTTTGGGGGTAATTTTTGGTCGGGGCGATTTGGGTGATGGTGCTGGAGGATGTGGTGGGGTTTGTGATTTGATACCTGCTAAATCTTGGGGTAATGGGAGAACCAGGGTTTCTTCCATCAGAGGACGTCTGATATTCGTTGCTCCTCCTCTTTCTCTTCTACCTCGAAGACCGCCTCTGATTCTTAGCATCTGTAATAGGAATAGGGTCTATGTTTACCTTATGGGACGGGATATACCGTTTAATATTCTCTACAGATCTTTCAGTTCTTTTTTTGTGTCATCATTTTCAACTATATAAACAGTAGGAGCTTTGACTTCTACTACTGCTGATGGACCCACAAATTTTGGACCATATTTGGCTACAAGATTTCCTTCTGCAGATGATTGTACATGATTTATCCTTACTTTTTTATCTCCTACCTGGTAAGTAATTTTTCTTCTGTTCCTATTATAATATTTTTCCTGATGAGCAGTGGCTTTATCCATATGATGCTTATTAAGATCGTGGAGAGCTGGAAGTCTCTCCATGCGATCTGACTACTTTTCTGAGTCTTCGGGAAGGATAGGGATGGGTTGCTTAAAGTGTTTCCGGAGTACAATGGATGGAATCCTACCTAAACTCATAAATACAGGTGTTGTTTTCATTGACGAATGAACCATAGTATTAAAAGCGAAACAAAATTAGTTTAAATGTAAGTCCCATAATTTATGAACGTCAGTTAGAAAACTGTTAATCATTGGTTTTAGATTTCGGTTAACTCCTTCTACTGGGTTAGGTTGACGTCTATAGAGGGGTATGGTAGTTTGTTTGATACTATAGGATTCTAAACGTTCGGTAATTAATTTATTGGCAAATTCTGTTCCATTGTCAGTTAACAGAAACTTAGGGTATTCCCATCAGTTTATAATCAAATCCTCGAAAGCTTGCGATACGCTTTTTGCATCTGCTTTCCTAAGTGGTCGGATTTCGATATAACGAGTGTCAGCAGCTACGACTCCATGATCCGTCAATATTTCTTTCATCCATCAAACCGGCTGGTACTAATTAGCAACTTTTATGGATTTGACATTGAGGACAGAATTGGACATAACAAGATGTATCGTAAAAATAATCAGGTCAATAGTAATAAGTCGCTAAATAAGAACTAATTTCTACGTATCCAGAACAATGGGTCAGCTAATGGATTTGGGCGGTGAGCATGAAGAAGTCCATTCTCGACTTTGTAATCGGGATACTCGATTAAAAATTTCTTTACGTTCTACATTTTTCGTACATACCATGGATCGTCTATGTGAGATGGAACTACAACTGCTATCTCTGATTCTTCTCACCCTCTCAATGAAGTGTCTGGGACTTGATGGAATGCTGTATTCCATCTTACCAGTCTGCCTGCATGATCTTTGAGATTATTTAACCACAAAAGACTGTAATGATCAGTTATTACGGTAAACTGTTTTCCTTGAATATAACCTTTAAGCCTATCTACTGACCACAAAACCGCTAAACACTCTTTTTCAATTAATGTGTAATTACGTTCTGTTCGGCTCAGCGTTCTACATACATTGTAGATTGAGTGTTCCTCCCCATCAATTATCTGCGTTAGCACACCTACTATCGCGTAAATGCTTGTGTCCGTCTGCATGGTAAATGGTAACGTTAAATCGGGTCGTGCTAGAATGAGTACTTGGGTACCTAAAAATCTACCGAGCTATTTTAGGTTTTTAGGTACGGAATAATCAACTACGGGTTTAATTTTTTCCGGGTCCGTGCACAGTTCATGCTCATTTACAACATAACCTTTGTGATAAACCAAAGTTGTTGCACCAATTGTTTTTGGAGTGTTTGATATTCGATTACCTAGGACTTCTTTTATTTCTTCCTCTTCTTGTTTAGAGGCTTGTCGAAGGCCATCTATACTAGCTAATGGTGGAAGATAAGTGGGATCTTGTCCATAGAGATAAAACTGAGGTATCTTGCCTGCGGATGTTCCCCATGTATCGTTTCCGTAGGCTATATTGAGTTCAAATAATTGCTCCCTAAGATACAGTTGTACTGTAAACCATCTGCTACTCGGAAGGGTAACATTTTTTTGATTCCACAGTTATCCCATTAGCTACGCTTACTGCGCCTTTGCAAGGTTTATACTTCTCGTTAAATTGTTTTCCTAATCATTTCCCGATATAAGAGTAAACACATCTAGCGTCTAAGCGTCCTATAATCTTTTTACCATTCAATTCAATCGCAAAGAACAACCTAGGCTCAAGCTTTCCTATAGGATGCCTTTGAATAAGAGAATTTGGGGATAAGGCAGTTGTTGAAAACATATTTTCACTTTGCGTGTTATTCAATTCTTTTCCAAATTTCTCTAACAACTCTATGTTTTGCTCAGTTTGTGCTGCAGATAGTGTTTTAATTGATGTTGGAGTTGTCATTTTTCATAATTTCTTTGATGGTGCTGGAGGGACTTCTTGATTTCCGGAAGGTGTATTTCTCTTCTTCACTTCTTAAGCCGAAATTTTCTGCTTCTTTATTGGAGCTGAATGGCATATTTCTTGTATTTTCATAGTTGCTGGACGGGAAATTTTCGTTTTTATTATTGGTGCTGGAGGACAAACTTTTCTTTTCTTCGTATTTGTCAAACTTATTCCCTTCTTTCGTTTCAAATTAGTTGAGGGCTCCATTATTTCCAGGTTCAATACGATATTCTCAGTTAAGGAGGAAACATTGACCCTTACTGTCTCCTCTGCGGGTTGTTTCACGACAATTCTTTGACCCATGTCCTACGGCATAATAACTCGGCAAACATGCATTTTTGAAGAAAATGTTTCCGACAAAAGTTGTATGATTTTTCCTCGGCTATCTGATGGTGACCTTGAATTTGACCTTGAACTTGACCTTCAGTAACATTTCAAGGTCGAGTCGAGTTTTTAAAATTGGAACCCCTATTTTTTATGGCAGAAATAAAAAGGATCCTTACCAAACTCTAGGATATGATTTCTACTATAAAAATATGAAGAAAGAGATTCAGAGTCCAATGCCCTGTTTCACGATTGTTATAAAAAAATAACGAAAAATCTCGACAAAAAATCCCTTGACTTTAGTTACTTATAACTCAGAAACAAATGAAGATGAATATCTAAACTAAATTTTAAAAGAAAACTCAATTTCGTCTAATTCATATTTCTTCCATAACTTTTGACCAAATCAAGCTATTTGATCTTCTTTTTTTCAAAACGTATCGACTCGATCTCAGCCTTTTTCTAAAATTTGGTTGAAATGTATATGTTTAATTATTTCCTAGTTATACCCAATCAAAGTCAAGGAATTTTTCAACGAGATTTTTTATTATTTGCTTATATCTACCGTAAAAAAGGGCATGGAGTCTAAAACTCTGGTTTTCTTTATATTTTTATAGTAGAAATCATATTCAGCTGAGACGATTTTAGGATTATTTGTTTATTGTCTAAATTTTAAAAGTCTAATTTCTGAAGAAAATTTCAATTTGTGAAGAAAAGTTCAGTTTGAAAAGGTTTGGAACACAAAACAATAGCAGAATTTGAAATTTGCCTAAATTATAATATTCACAAATTGTCTTTAATTTCTTCCGTTACAAAAACAGTGTGGTCGAAAAATAATACGGAAGTAATTTCATACTTTGATATAATTTATTTTATTAAAAATTTTTTTATTTTTATTAAAAAAGACAGTTCGTAATTTTTGATGGATTAGTAATGTATATGTGTAATAACTTATTAAACAAGTTAATAAAAATTCCAGATTTATAAAAAAAACATTTACATTAATAAAATAAAATATAATTAATTATAGTGGAATACAAAATGTATTAAGCAATACAGAAAAATACTGCAAAACTCGATAAAAATAACCGTTTTAGTGACTGTGAAAAAAGGTTCTATTGGTCTATATTAATTACCAAACTAATTTAACCTTATTCTAGCAAACTTAGAACAAATTTCTACCCATAAAACAGCAGAAAACTTGGTAACGACGTTCCATTTCCTAGATATCCTGGTGAAATCGTTCACCATGCTCTTCGCTACAGTCTCTAAGGAAAGTGGGATGTTAATATGATGACAGATTTTTGTTGGATGCTGAAAAGAGAAACCAAGGCAAAGGGGGAAAAAGAAAAATAAATCCGCTGCATAAGACGTTTGAAGATAGCAGAGTTCGGTAGAAGCGAGCAAAAGTGTGAGAGAATTGCTACAATGATGAGGTTTTATATTTTAAAACAAAGTAATTCTCCAACGTCAGTTTCTTTTTTTTCAGAGTAAAAAAGAGAATACACTGGTGATATTTTGCAGTCAGATTAAACATATCGAAATAAACAAAAATCATGAATCATGAAATCACAAAAATGTATTTTAAGCTCTTACAGACAAATTTTAGGATTTTTTTGAGATTTCTCATAGTTTTTTATAATTTTTTCAAATTTTAAGGACCTACGAGTAAACTAGACCCTAAATTTGGTTTCAGCGCGTCAAAATATATAAAAATCATGCATGATATAAGTTCAAAAAAATGTATTGCCTAATAAATGCGGACTCTTCAATGCAAATTTTTACAATTTTCAGCAGTTTTCACAGTTTTCTAGCATATTTTCTAAATTCAAAGAGCTTACGTGTAAAATAAACTCCAGATTTAGTTTCAGCGTGTCAAAATACATGGGAAATGATATTTTAGTATGTTTCAAATTTCCTAATCTATTACACTGAACACTCACCGACTTTTTCCTTTCTAAAAATTGGATTTTCCGATATTCCAGGTGGTTTTGCTATATTTAAAAAAAATGAAGGGTTCTAGAGCAATTCCGCGCCCGGATTCGGTTTCAGCGCGTCAAAATACATAAGAAATAATACCTCTACTCTCTGGGTCTTGCCACTTTTTTTTGTGTGCCTGTGTTATTAATCTCCCCAACATACAAAGAAGCAAAGAACTTCAAGGGAAGAAATACAAAGTAAGTAATCAATTTACATAAAAATAATAAGTATTAGTGTGGAACGAGCTTCCTTCTTTCCTGTTACTAGATTGTACGTTTGTTTCCTGTAAAATCTACTCTTAGTTTACTTAAATATTCCCTAGGTTTGAGTCCTAGCTAAGTGACAGGCGTCATTGTTTGGGTTAAACTTTTAGTATTCAGAACATAACACCGCTAAGCAGCCGCGATAATAAAATAAAAATCCGGGCGGCAGTCAAACTGTTACAATATATATATATATATATGGGTGGTTCTCTGTGACATCGAAGATGAAAAAAATAAATATTGCTATAACTGTGGGAATATGTTTTAGAGGTATCCAGTAGTTCTCCTGAATTTTTTCAGATTTTTTCTGGGCAATTATTTTATGTTACAAAGAGTCAAAGTTGACATTTTAGCACTTTTTTGCATTATATGCCCATTTTCATGAATTTTTAGCTCCCAGGGGATGCATTTTTCACTAAAAACATAAACATGACTTTTTTTGTAAAATTTTCCTAACTTTTCATTAAAAATACTTTTGAAGACATAAATGTATGCTGTCACACTCTTGTAAGCCATTTAAACCTTAAATAGTAAAAATCAGCAATTCTGCTCCGGACTCTGGTAACCTAATACTGTCTAAAAGATGTCTTTTTATAGTCAGAAACTGCCTATAAATTTCCAGAGTGGGTCTAAATCATTAAGATCACTTATGGTCAAAATATCCGGGAAAAGTGCCCGAAATATTAATAGAAATCTATATTTGTTGCCTTATAACGATGAATCTATTAGCATGATCATTGCAAAAAAATTTGTGCACTTACCTTGGAGTGGTAGAAAAGTATCTTCACTTGTTTCAGTATCCATCTAATCCCCTGTAAGCTGTTAAAATACAAATATTATTATACAAATGTAAAAAATTAATTTTTAAACATTTATAATGCTGAATTTTTAGTTTTACATCCCTTACAAGAATTATAATACTAATCTGAAGGATTACTATAAATATATAAATATCATTATTACAATAACTGAATATACGTATTTAATACAAAAGATATATAAATAAATCGGATATATAATTATAATGAATAATATGATAACGTGACAGTGACAAGTTTGTGAAATCTAAACAATGTATTGCTGAATAATAATAATAATAATGTTGATACTTTTATAGTAATCCTTCAGATAAGTATTATAATTCTTGTAAGGGATGTAAAACTAAAAATCCAGCATTATAAATGTTTAAATAATAATTTTTTATAATTTAATAATAATATTTGTATTTTTAGCAGCTTACAGGGGATTAGATGGATACTGAAACAAGTGGAGATTTTATTATTATTATTAAGTTACTCAGTTGGCACCCCCCTATTTGACTAGGTTATGCCAGGCACTTGGGTATTCCCTTTGCGCCCTGTTTTCCATTTCCCATCTTTAGCCCCCCGAAGTGTATAGCAATATTGCCACACCTGGGTGAGCCTTCTTATGGGTCCTTGGTTTTTTCAATCGGGCACCGCCCAGAGACCCTGCCAAACAGCAAGTATTCTCTGGACATCCCAACTGGGTATATCTCCTGAATCAATTAGAAATTCACCTGTGAGGCGCCATCTTCTTGTCATGATTCTGGGGCATTCACATAAGATGTGTAGAGGTGTTTCGTTTGCCTCCTTGCACATTCGGCATAATGGATCTGTTTCCAGTCCCATTTTATACCTATGGTATCGCAAATCTCCATGTCCAGTAAGTATGTCCATTAGCTTGCGAGCTGTCTTTCTGCTAAGTTTCCTAAGCCCTTCTTCCCAGTGTCCGCTTATTGCGTTTCCGAGTGCGGCTTTAGCTTGTCTGCATCCTGCAGTTTTTACCCAAGCCCTTTGGTGTTCCTTCACCAGCCATTCCTTTAATAATTCTATGAGGTGGCTATGTGGCATCTAACAAGTGGAGATACTTTTCTAACATTCCACCGTAAGTGCATAAATTTTTTTTTGCAATGATCATGCTACTAGATTCATCGTTATAAGGCAACAAATATACATTTCTATTAATATTTCGGGCACTTTTCCCGGATATTTTGACCATAAGTGATCTTAATGATTTAGACCCACTCTGGAAATTTTTAGGCAGTTTCTGACTACAAAAAGACATCTTTTAGACAGTATTAGGTTACCAGAGTCCGGAGCAGAATTGCTGATTTTCACTATTTAAGGTTTAAATGGCTTACAAGAGTGTGACAGCATACATTTATGTCTTTAAAAGTATTTTTAGTGAAAAGTTCGGAAAATTTTACAAAAAAAAAGTCATACTTATGTTTTTAGTGAAAAATGCATCCCCTGGGAGCTAAAAATTCATGAAAACGGGCATATAATGCAAAAAAGAGCTAAAATGTCAACTTTGACTCTCTGTAACTTAAAATAATGGCCCAGAAAAAATCTGAAAAAATTCAGGAGAACTACTGGATACCTCTAAAACATATTCCCACAGTTATAGCAATATTTATTTTTTTCATCTTCGATGCCACAGAGAACCACCCATATATATATATTGTAACGCTGCACTGGGGATCAGGGTGCAGGTTAATGAGGGTCACAATTAATTAGATAAAATAGATATTTATTACTAAGAAATATATAATAACTAAGGGTGGGCGCCAGCCGCGTTATTACGCGACAACTAATCCGGTAACTCGCGGGTTATCGCCGATTACTTGGAGCTGTGCTCCGCTGTTGCTATCCTGGTTCGCTGTAGGGGAGAGGAAGGGGAAGAATGGGAAGGACGGGATGCTCGCACGCACCGTATGCGGTACACGGCGGTACCGTCAGCAGATATAGGTAAACTCACACCAACCTTTGCGGAGTATCCTGGACACTTGGTCGGGAGCTGCTAATCTCTATCTCTCTCTCTCTCTCTATTTCTCTCGCTTTCTCTCTCTCTCTCGCACACAAAGCCACACACGCTATTTCTCGTACGGTGTAGTCGAGTCGACCATCCGTAGAGCTCTGGCTCCTGACGTACTCGAGAGCCCCGTGTTCGTACCGCGCACCTGCGCAGTACGTACTCATGCGCGGCACCTCGATCTCGCGTCTCGCGAGCAAGCCGAGTGCCGCTGTATTCAGGCTGTATCAGTATAACTCCGCTGTATGTTGCTGTATGCTGTGTGATGATAACCTGGTGCTGCTGCCGTCTCGGAGACGAGGTACAACCTCTTCTCAGGTAACTAATAATTCATTCGTTATTAACTGCGTTCATCAAATGGGTACGGCATGAGTTTCAGGTACGAAGCTCACCCGCCGTCGCTTGCTGCTCGAGGCCGAGTCACCCCTCTCTCTCCTCGACGACGTTGACCTCGCTGATGACTAGCCGCTCCGTCTACGGATCTAGGTGGGTATTTGGTCGTGAGGTTTACACACAAATGTGTATTTGTATGCGTGATTATCCGGAAGATCGACTGCTATGCTGTGAGGCTTCGGAGGGTCCTGGAGGCTTCCTGGTGATCGCCTCCCTTGAAAATCCTGTTTGCCAAGGTTTCCTGCCGCCCAAGGTCCTCATCGCCAGGACCACCTCAGTGTTGTGTACTGGGCTTGGGAAAGGGTATTTAGTATGTGAGGGTAGGCAGGGCGTAGTTGATGTGCGGGTAGGTAGCTAGGGAATAGTATATGGGTAGGTAGGTGTAGCTAGGGACTCGTCTAGCTTATCCGGGTAGGTAGGTGTTCGCCAGGGGTTCTGTAGCTCGCTCTTGACATGTGCAAAGCACATTGTCACAATATATATATATATATATATATATATATATATATATATATAAATTTTATTCACAATATAATTATTTAAATACATTTAACTTTTATTTTAAAGGGTTTTTACTGTTCAAATTTGGAGGTTACACTTCAAAATTTATTTCTTCTATGCATTTTTAATTTAAATTATGGGCCGCAATATTGGATGTATGATGGGTAAGTATACTTGCTACTATTATATTATATTATATTATATTATATTATATTTTATTATTTAATTATATTTATTATAATATTTGTTTTAGTATTTGTTTATTTTGGATGTTTCTTTCTGATGTGTGATAAAAATTTGTAGATCAAATTTTGTAGTTTATGAAAAATAAATTATTGAATATTAATACTTATTGGAATGAAATACAGCAAAATATATTTTTCAAATTTTCCATTATAATAATTTAATTATATTTTAATGTAAATGAACATTAAAAGCAGATATGTATATTTAAACGAGCCAATTTGCGATTATTATGCACTACATTATTTACTCACAAAAACCAGTTTTGTTATCAAAGCAACACTTGTAACTCCCTTCTTTCATTTATTTTATAATTAATCAGATCAATAACTGAATAAATAATAAAAATTAAATAAGATTAATTATAAATTAATATATTCACCATCTTACAAAAAAATTTTGTGTAAAAAAAAAATCGAAACAATATAAATATTAAAATGCTTAATTAACTTTTATGGAGATATTTATCTAACAATAATTAGAACTATTGTTGATTTGTTTATGAGCAATTTTAAAACATTTTTTCCTGTATTCAGGTAAAACAATGTTGTCAAAGAAATTTGCTGAACCTTTTGGAATGGATAACGAAACTCTGAGAGGTGGAGGCACCTCTCGATAGCTATGGTATTCTTCTTCTTCTTTTGTTTAGCTGGCATTGTATCGCTACTTGCGCCATCACCCGGTATAAACGCTATGGTATAGCTGCCATACATAAAATTTTCGACTGGGTCTTCAATGCCACAATGAGGTTTAGTATTATTCATCTACGAGGCTGAAGCATTATTAGGAAGACAATCGAGTGAACACATAAACGAAATGCACGAATAATTTTATTGGGCAGTGAACGATCGGCTCGACAAAATTGTCAATTTCTCGTTACTTGGATGCGAGGAACGTTAACGACTTACACGCTTTACTTTTAGAAATTCGTATTACATTTTGTTTTCGAAATGAAGAGAAACGTAAGTTCAAACTTGCACATTTTGACTATGACGCTCTTTATGTCGAATGGCAGATATATGAATGAAGGTATGTCTGGTAGAGAGCTTGCAAATATCGGTGTTGCCAGGTCAGCTGCTGCTTACATTTCGAATGACGATGTATATAATAAACAACACAGGTACAAAGTATTAAACTGAACACCGTATTCTATACCAAACTATTTAAATTTATTTTCAATTATATGAATCAAGAATGTTAATAAGTTTAAATTCTGGCGTATTAGTACTCTTCTAAAGTGTGTGCATATTATTTTATATTCTTTTATAATATACTATATGCGGTTTGATTAAAGTTTGATCTTTCTCTTTATATATAACCTTAATTGAATACTAATTTGCAAAATTTAGTTCCAAACTTTTACTACAAGATGTATAATAAACTATTTTTATTTTTTAATATTAAAAAAACTAGATTTCTTTATTGTTACCAATTTAATATACAGTAAATTCATAATTTGAAAATTTTAATACAGAATTATCTAAATTAATAAAATTACTTGTTTATGCTGCGACGAGACGTCGTTGCAATGAAATAAATAATATTTAATGTATTATATTATTTCTTATGTATTTTATATTATATCTTAAAATCTCACACGTTGTTATTGTTTCGTGCGTTGCCTCTTCAAGGACACGAAACGCGCGTGTTTGTAACAACGAACGAGGATGTGTGCGAGCATCTATATATTCGATTGTTATTGTGTGTGTGTGTAGGTACATTTCGGGAATACGACAATTCCCAAAAAGCTCAGTACGCTGACGGTCTTGACTGCGACAGCACCCTTTTTGACACATCATCACGTTAAGTTTCGGTTCGCTCGTGCACCGGGAAGCCGTACGCGAGTGCTAGTGAGTGCGTGTGTAAGTGCAGTGTAAAGGACCACATACCTCGGGTCGAGTATTCCCCGAGGTAGGCGAATCGCCGCGGCATTAGGCCGCGCCTGCAGACCATCGTCGAGGATGGCGGGAAACCAGGCCGACTCCACCGGCCAACAGACGTCGGGGCGCCGACTCACACCAGGGCCTATGGACAAGCCAGCACGGTAAGTACCCGACGTCAGTCGGTATATTTTAAAGTGTGTAGAGTGAGTGTGCGTGTATGTCTGTTTGGTAGCACACCGGTGCTACCGAAATCGAATAGGTATTGCGCGGGCCGAGTGCGGGGGCTGCTCCAGAACGCCTCGTTAATTATTGTCGGGCACCTCCGTATAACCCAATGCAAATAAATATTGTTTATTTAATTTAACTGCACGGTCGCGTATTATTTTATATAATAAATCAACTCGTAATCTTCCTTCCGATTCCCGATTTTCCCGCCACGTGAATCGGTACGTAGGAGATCGTCCAATCTCCGCTACCGTGTCCCGACGGGTTAATTTATTAAACCTCGGCGACGATTTAGACGCGTTCTTCGGGCTGTCGTTCCTGTTAGAAATAATAAATAAATTGTACGTGGTATTAGGACCAAATACTACGTTACAAATGGCGACCATGACAGGACGGTAGTTGTACCACCTGCGTGTCGAGATTTTCGGATCGGTGAATTTTTTTCCCCTTCTATGTGCAGGTTCACCTGTACTTATTTAAGGAATAGCAGGTTATTTATTTTAAAAATTTTTAAAACAGCATACAATCGCTGTGTGAAAGAACTTTCGGCAGATCGTAAATATAAATAAAGAAAAGTATTAAGCACTGCCCTGAGGCACCCCCGCATTTATCTCGAGCCAATCCTATAACACGCCCGTCTCACTCTCTACTGCATGCATGCGGCCTACAAGATATCGATAAAACCAAGTTAATACGTTATCAGAGCAACCAATTTCACACAATTTTTGTATAAGTATGTCATGAGGCACAGTATCAAATGCCTGGAGAAGTCGAACAGGACGAGAATCGTGATCTTCTTGGCATCAATGGCTCTCCTAATATCATCTAGAACACCCAGGAGTGCTATCTGGGTACTATGTCCCTTACGAAACCCTGCTTATCTATCAACAAGAATATGATTCTCCACAAGGTAATCAGACAATTGATTGTGTATTAGTCTTTCTAAAATTTTTGAAAGCTCACAAACCTTTGCAATCGACCTTGTATCTGAGCACAATTCAACCCTGGTCGACTTCGCCAATGGACACAGTAGTACCCTTTTCCAGCTCTCTGGAAAATAACCAACTGAGAGCATTTTATTAAAAAGATCAACGAGGTGCAGTGTTAATTGAGGCTCTAACAACTTTAGCATTTCCACAGATATGCCATCAATCCCCACTGCCATTGAGGACGCTCCCCAAATTACATGTTGAACTTCTTTCGCGGTTATAGCAGAGAAATGAAAAGAGGAAGATGAGGGAGATATAGAACAAGAATTGCATGATATGGTTGAACATTTTTGGATGGAAAGTGGTTGAACATGATTTGAGACAGAAGCATAATGACAATTTAACTGTTGAGACGTGAACAATTTAAGCGGTGATGGATTTGTCTTTGAGCTGAGGCCCATGTTTTTGAGGCATTTCCAGGATTTCCTTGGATCTTGCGTGCTACTAAGTTTTTTTGCCAGGAAGTGAAACTTACTCGAGTTGACAGCATTAGAGACATGATTTCGAAGACCCTTGTATACGTTATAATCATCAACTGAACCTGTATCACGAAATGTACTAAAAGCTTCGTTTCTGTGTTTAATGCTTGCTTTGATATCCTGAGAAATCCAAGGTTTGTGATTCGTCTTAAAGGAGTGAAATGTCATAGGAGCTAACATGTCAAATGTAGATGAAATTGAATTACACATAAATGATAATCTAGATACAATAGTGCTGTGATTGGTATTAGATGAATGAACCTGATGTGAATGCGGACTAGATTGATAATTACATGGAGACATATCCATAGATATAGACTGGTCAGGCCTAGGTTGGGTGAATGATTGTGATGAGGAAGTGGAGGTGATGAATGAATTGAATGTAGTTGCAAGATTATGAAGGTTGATCCCCCCCAAATTTCGTCTCCCAAATACCACTTGAGACTGCTTGTTATCAATCCGAAAGGTAATACTTATGGCATCGTGTCCAGCTGCGAAAGGAGCTGACGTTTTAACATATTCATGATCAGGTACTGGTTTACGAATAAGGAAGAGATCCAAGCACGTGTGAGATGGCCCACCCGATGTCATTGCGTGATGCGTTGGCTCTGACTGGATGAGTGAAAGTCCCAGTGCCGTTAGATTAGCTCTAAACCTATCTGCCATGGCACTGGTGGAGTTCATGTCAATGTTAAAATCCCCAGTGACAATGACATACTTGTATCGTGGTATACCACTGCGAACACCATTGAAACTGATTTTCCTGTCAAACATAGAACCAGAAATTCCGGAACATTCGAAAATATAGGTTCAGAGTGAGCGATGACCCTTACCCCAAAATTTTCGCGTACATAGGCCGCCACACCATCCCCCTCCTTACCCTTACGATCCAATCGATGCAATGTATATCCCGGCAATCTAATAATCTCAGAAGAATCGTGACTTGTAAGGAAGGTTTCGGTGATCGCAATGACATCATGAGAGGCTGGATGAACTAATGCTTCGATAGATGCGAAATGCGTTTTGAGACGATTTATATTAGATTAAAAATGGAGAGTGACTTTGATGATTTTGATGACTTTAATGATTTCAATGATTTGGCCCTACCAGCCCTATCTCACTTGCTGTGAGTTGGAGAGAGAGGAGAAAAGTCTATAAAATCGGCTTCTGAATTTACACGCTTCAACGGTCCATCCCTCACCTCACGCATAAAAACAACTAAGTCTAAAACTATGGGCCTCGCGTAGCCCAGCTCGCTTGATTTACGAATAGCCGCCTGCCATAACTCGAAGACAGGCTTCGGCCAAAGAGGCCTGACAAATAAAGCATTCTCTCCACCTTCACCGAAGATATCCCGCGCCTTATGTCCCTTCAGAAGTCGAGTCTTTTCGATGATTGTATCTCTGGATGTTACGGACGGCATTTTTAAGACCAGACCTCGTGTGAGTATCGGAGCCGGGGGAGAACCCGTCGAGTTTGCTTTCAACCGCGGAATCCAAGGACGAAGGTCAATTATTTGATTGTTCCATTTGGGTATTTTCAGCACATTAAATACATTGGTTAATAGTTCGTTATCAGATTTCCTTGTTTCTTTGGGCAACCCGGTAATGAGTAGCTCGTATGTATCCTTTGATGGAGGTTGTGACACTGTATTTATGTCCTTACTACTCATTTCCAAGCTGCTATCCCGGCTTTCCAGCTTACACATGCGCGCATCAATAGCCGTGAACTTTACCTCGATTTCTTCCTCGATCGAACTAACCTTCGCTTTCAAATCTTTAATTTCGGCTTTCATCTTATCAACCTTACCCTCAACACGATTTACTACATCTAAAACTGATTTTAGATCGCTCCGCAAGTTTTCCCGCAAGCTCCGGGTAAACACTTCTAGCCACGGTGGCAGATCGGCCGCCATTGGAACGGAGTCGTTGAGCGTGTCGTGCGCCGCCTGATTGGGCACAGCGGGCGGAGCGCCGCGAGGTTGCTTAGCAACCTGCGACGTTGATGGCGATGGAGGCGAGGCTACACGTTTAGTGCAAGAGGTGGTAGGAGTGGGCATGGTCGTCGGCGCGGCACTGTCGGTCGCGATAGACTGGCGCGGTAACCCGGGCGGTGGCGCTCTCGTGTCATTTGAAGCTGGGACTAACGCCTTCGATCGCGTTTTCGCGAGAACACAACAGCGCCGCTCGGACGAGCCCGGCACGTTCTCAAAACAGTTTGTGTGGGCAATGTTACTACATAGATTACACACCTCTGTATAATCCTTGCGCGTCAGTCGTGCTCCGCAAACAAAACAGCCTCGCGGTGTTGCCATATTCGCAAGGTGAGTTTCGCAACGTTAGTGTGAACTCCGTGCGCTGAATTTACCTCCCAATCTTCGCCGCTCGTAAATTTCTCCAGCTAACCTCCAAAATTTTGCAATTTATTTCTGCAATTTGCGGACAGCTGACTACAGTAAAAGTGCATCTATTTTAATAGGTACAGACTGTAGACAGCGGGCGTCCAATTTGTCATGCACTGAAACTCGAGTTGGTTGCGTGAGTACAATAATCTCATAATTAATACGGAGAAATAAACAAGTGTCTTAGTACTCACCGCGCCAAAAAGAGAGTGCAGCTCAGCCAGTCCACGTTGAGCTGATCGAGGACGTACCCCCACATGAGACGTTCTTACGTCGCCTGGCGCAGGGTTTGGGAGTACCAAACTCTGGACCCTTGGATGAGGTGCAGGCGGGTTTTAAGACCGTGTTACGGCAAGTTGGCTTTCCAGCTGAGTTGTCGCTACTGACCCCTTCCCCTGCACCACCGATTCCATTGGTCGAACCGACCTCCGTTCCGACCAGGATGGACATAACGTCGGGGATGCGCAGTAACGTCATCACCGAGCCAACGAGACAACCCAACAACAATGCTGACCTTCTTCGGGAGTGTCGCTTGTTGTTGGAAGCGGTGGCAGGAGACAATCCCGCAGTGAGAGACGGCGTCCTGCAACTGGTGATGGCCACCTTAGAGAAGAACCTCTTCATTGCCTTGAAACCTGTTTCATTGCCCTATTTTCAACTCTCACATCACTATGTTGATGTGGAGTTTAGTGGGGAGCTTTGCGACGAGACGTCGTTGCAATGAAATAATTAATACTTAATGTATTATATTATTTCGTATGTATTTTATATTATATCTTAACTCTTTCACTGGCAATGTATCATATATGATCCAAAAAAAGTTGTGCCACAGCTGGCGATATATCATATATGATCAAAGTGAATAACTGTTGCATTTTTAAACCAATTTATTTCAAATTCGTTGTGTAAGAGTTTTGGGGGTTGCTGATTACGAATCTAAGATCAGAATTAAATAATTCAAAATGGCGGATTCAAGATGGCTAACAGAAATCGACCAATTTTTACCAAAGTGTTTGACCAGATAATCTTTTGAAAAATCATCAGAAACTATTTATGTGGGAGGTTTTGAAAACGCCGAACACAAATATGACTTTGGTAAAGGTCGCCGAGGTACCGAAAGCTCCAATACTTTATCCCCGTAGTTAGCTGGTGATTAATTCAAGACCCCAGATTGTACCGAGGGGGTGGTTATGGTAGGGTTTAACACTCCATTTTATTAGTGTTTTTTAGTTTTTTTTTCATATCTTATGTAATCTTTTTTCAGTTTTTATGTTTTTTTTGTTTTTTTTTTTCATTTATTATTTAATTTTTTTCTATCTTTCAATTATTGCACTGTTTTCTACTTTTTTACTTTCTACTTTCTACTTTTTTACTAATTTTCTACTTCAGCAAAGTATGATTTTTTTTAAACAAGGTGTTACGCATAACGGAATATTATTGCAAGTACTGCACATTATAGTTATCCATTTTGTTATTTTATTTTTATTGTACCATAAACAACAACGTTTTCTTACACCTTCGTCATTTCCAATCTTAGTTGGAAAGTGTTAACCATTATTGAGGTTTGAAATGTTACTTAGATTACCACTAAGCCTTTTTGTTCGTGGACTATTAGGGACCCCCTGGCCAATTGCATACGAAAATCTAAATATGTCAATTTTTTCTCTATGAGTAATACCATAAACTACATATGCGTTAAATATTGCCATATCTAATAAATGAAGAAAAGTTTTGATATACCATTTAGTAAATGTTCTGGTTATTTCATATCTCGTTATACATTGATCTGATCTATCTACACAACCCATATTGTGATTGTAGTCTAATACAATATTTGGTTCTACTTTTTGTTCTGTAGTACGAAAATCTACTTTTTCAGTTACAACTTTTTCTACTAAATACATAGTTGAAAGCATTGTTACCATTTTCTCATATTTCCAAGCCATAAAAGTCATTTGCGAGCTACGAAATGTATTCATCTCATTTTTAGCTATTTTTTTCATCAATTTTTGTAAGATATTTTCGATTTATTCGAACTGTTCCGTAAACATTACTCTTTTCATCATGTAATTTTAAGATAAGAATTGATGAACTATACCAATTATCTAAATATAAGGAACGACCTTGTTCTTTTAAATCACCGAGCATTTCAAAAACTACCTCTCCAGAAACTCCATAGAGTGTGCCATCGTTATCTGTAACTTTTCCGGTATAGATTATGAAATTATATATATGCCCATTCTCTGAATCGCAAGTTTCGTAAATTTTTAATCTAAAACGAACTCTTTTATTTCGATTAAATTGTTTAAAACTGAACCCACCTTTCCATTTGAAAAGAGACTTATCAATAGAAATTTTCTCACCAGGTCTGTATATAATTTGAAAACATTCAATGAAGAATTCAATTATTGGTCAGTTTTTTGAAAATTTATCAGTTTCAACATGATTTTCTTCAAAATGTACAAGAGATAGTATAGCCTGAAATCTTTTGAGAGGCATGATTTTTTAAAAAATTGGCGTTTCAATCTATTGGTCTTGAGACCAATACATTTCAATTTTGGATTTTCTGGCGACTCCCATAAGTATAGAAATAACTATGAAAGCATAGAAATCATCTGAGGATATTTCATCACATAGGTTTATACGCGAATCTTTTTTCAACTTATTAGCTTCTCTCAAATTTGTTATTTTCGTTTCTTTATAAAAATTACTCTGATATGCTATCATATCAACGAAATCTTTTAAAACAAATGCTTCAAAAGCATCCAAAATAGAACTATTAGTATTTATTCCGCAATAATTTTGTAAGCCTTTATTTTTATCATCAAAAGGATGAATTTTGGGAACAAAATCCGAGTTTTCTATAAAAGTTAAATTTTTATTTTTTTTATATAATCTGATACTCAAAGGAATATTATCAACATCATCATTATCATCCCAGTAATCTCCATTAGATTCTTCGGGAATATCTAGTGCAGAATTTTCTCCATGATCATTGCCATCCTCCTCTGCAAAAAATCATAATCTGAACTCTCATCTCATGAATTAGATTCAGAAATAGTTAGAGATGGCGATCATAAGCGTTTACTACATTGCATTGCATCCAAAATTGAATTAGAAAACTTTCAATGGAATGAAAATTTTAGGTTCAAACTCTGGCTAAAACTCTTCTACTTTATAAAACTTTGTTATCTATTTTACTTGTAGGACAGTTCGCCACCTGTTGGTGAATTTTAGTACTAATATAGATAATATAAAAAAGGGAAACTAAAGTCCACTTATACTTGCTTCATGAAAATTTGATGGATAAAAAATTATAGAAAAAAAAAAAAAAAAATGAAAAATTGATTCCAACCCTTATCTACGGGTTGAAGGGCGATCCTACAACCCATATTTTCAAACACTAAAATTGAGAAAAAAGAATTATTATTACAACCAAGTTAAAGAAATTAAATAAATTTTGTGACGAATTAAAAAAATTGCAAAATTCGCCAATAACCCCTCATTTAGGGGTTGGAAATGATAAAATTTTAAATATAACTATCGGAATCGATTTTCACAAAAAGCCACATTTCGACAAAAAGCCCTATATTCATAGTTAATTGTATAATTGTTTTAGTTCATTGACCTACCATTTTTGGCACATACAGTAAAAAAGGCTGCACCAGTGAAAGGGTTAAAATCCCACACGTTGTTATTGTTTCGTGCGTTGCCTCTTCAAGTCCACGAAATACGCGTGTTTATATCGGCGAACGAGGATGTATGCGAGCATCTATATATTCGATTGTTATTGTGTGTGTGTGTAAATACTTTTCGGGAATACGACAATTCCCTAAAAGCTCAGTACGCTGCCGGTCTTGACCGCGACAGCACCCTTTTTGACACATCATCACGGTAAGTTTCGCGCGCCACGGGAAGTACCGGGCCGGTTCGTCCGTGCACCGGGAAGCCGTACGCGAGTGCTAGTGAGTTCGTTTGTAAGTGCAGTGCGAAGGACCACATACCTCAGGACGAGTATTCCCCGAGGTAGGCGAATCGCCGCGGCATTAGGTCGCGCCTGCAGACTATCGTCGAGGACGACGGAAAGCGGGCCGACTCCGCCGGCCAGCAAACGTCGGAGCGCCGACTCACACCAGGGCCTATGGACAAGCCAGCCCGGTAAGTACCCGGCGTCAGTCGGTATATTTTAAAGTGTGTAGAGTGAGTGTGCGTGTATGTTTGTTTGGTAGCACACCGGTGCTACCGAAATTGAATAGGTATTGCGCGGGGCGAGTGCGGGGGCAGTCTCAGCTTGCCGCGCATATATCACGCGACCTAGAGAACGCCCCGTTAATTATTGTCGGGCACCTACGTGTAACCCAATGCAAATAAATATTGTTTATTTAATTTAACTGCACGGTCGCGTATTATTTGATATAATAATACGCGACCTATAATAAATCAACCCGTAATCTTCCTTCCGATTCTCGATTTTCCCGCTACTTGAGTCGGTACGTAGGAGATCGTCCAATCTCCGCTACCGTGTCCCGACGGGTTAGTTTATTAACCCACGGCGACGATTAAGGTGCGTTCTTCGGGCCGTCGTCTCTGTTAGAAATAATAAATAAATTGTACGTGGTATTAGGACGAAATACCACGTCACAATGCAATCTAGGTGTAGTTGGATAAGGTAATGGATACTTGTTAGTAGCAAAATTTGGTGTACATGGTGTGTAAGATTACTTCCATAAAATCTTATTAACGGGATGTCGGACCCAAGTTACAGGGATCTACACCTTTCAACATAAGAATTATGTTGGAAATTATAAAATAAATTTTAAAAATCTGCAAAAATTCATATCGGTGGTTTAAAAGAAAAGCGAGGGCATGGTGTTTTTATTTTTTAAGAAAAAAATCATTTTTTTAATAATAATTGAATAAACAATGTTCGGTCGGTAATTATTGATCGAAAAAGGTATGAATTTATTTATAATTTATGAATAAAAATCTAAAAAAATTTAAGTATACTGTGTAAAACATGCCTAAGCGCATAGCGTTCAGTAATTTTTCAAAAATTTATTCTATTGTTTATAAAAAAATATTAAAAATTACCATTTTCTGAGTCCGTCATCTTCTTAAGCGTCCTCAAGAACTTGAATACAACTTTTAATGTATGTTTTAAAATTTGGCGATGCTGTAATAGTAATTTGTGGGTTTCTTTTTTTGATATGTATTTGCGCAAATATGTGATTTTTTATAAATACTTTCTTTTCTTTTACAGAATTCCGAATAATAATAATCTAATATATTTAATATAGTTTCACCGATGTTACTGGAAATAGAAACAGTATCTTCCCAAAGGTTGACAAAACCACGTTCAAAGTTTCAGCCAAATCGGTTAATAACTTTTTGAGAAATTTCAGGAACAATGATTTATGACATTTGCGTTTTCGCAAATGTCATAAATCGTTTTAACCTGCTCCGTCAAATGCTGTTGGGTTTTTCTATGCTACTACATGTTGCTGCCGAGGAATAAAACCATTAAATCCATGCGATTTTTGCATTGGGTGCGCAAAACATGTGGAGGGGAGTGTACATTATACATAATTTTATTCATTAACCTTTAGGCTGCCGGGATTTGAACCTTTAATATTCTCGTTAAAAGTGACCAAATTAGTATCTTGTATCATGTATCAACTATATACAACGGTACAGAAAAAAAGTTTATATCGTAAAATTTTTTTATCGTTAAAACTCGTGGAAATCATGACCCTATACGTTTTTGGGGTCGCTGATCACAAATCCGCAATCAGATTTGACTAAGTCATATCACGGGGTCTCAATTCCCTTCCCCCTTCTACCTAAATGCCCCAATTTTTTTTATATTTCTGAAACTCGGTAAAAATATTATATCAGAGGTTTTTGAGGTCGCTGAGCACGAATTTGGGGTCAGATTTGATCAATTCATATTAGGGGACCCCAATTAAAAAAAAGAGATTTTTCAACTCTCCTTCAGAATTACCCAGAGCTAACGATGTGGACGTAGAGAGTGTTTTATAGCTCCTTTTTTCCCGTATTTTTTGTATTATTTTGAATTTTTTATTTTTATATTTTTTGTTGAGTTTTTCTTTTTGATTATAATTACTTTTTGTTCTAGTACTTTATTATTGTTATATTGTATTTTTTTTATAAAATTGTCATGAATCAAGGAAGAGATTTTTTTGTATGATAAATTTCGAAGCATGGATCTATACACAATGCAACCTGACAAATATTACATTCATAACTACTTCGACGTCTTATTTTCGTCACAGCATAGAAATGATACTGATGCTGATCTGCTTTTTTAGGAAAGTACCTACCGGTGAATCTAAGGTAACCTGTTTTACACGTTTGTTCACAGTTTATCAAGTCAAGCTTCAGTAAATTTCTTACTATACTTCTAAACGGAAGTCAGGATAAGAAAGTGGGTCAGTAGTTTGCTTTTTGTATAATTTATGGACATTACATAATACAAAATCGACTAAATGAAATATGATTTTCGATACTATTTCATGGATTTTCTAACAAATTTAGCTGAACATAGTTGCCTATCAATATCGTCGACACCACCCACATTGTTATTATACTCAACAATACATGTTGGTTTCATTATATCTTCTTTTGTTTTCCAATGCTGTTTCCTGTATTACTTTAACTATTCTATGAAGTTTGTTCTCAAACACTTCCACTTTTTTATATTGCTTGTAAAACTAAATTTTTTGGCAAATTTGAAAAAAGAGAGACCACGTCAAAAGAAACTAATTTATAATATGTGACTGTGCGTTTAAGGATGCATTTTATCGTTGGTAAGAATATTGAGGATGTTATGTAATTTAGATTTTTTGAAACATATTAATTTGTTAAAGGATTTTTTTTTGTAATTACATTGTTTTAGCCTTTAAAAGAGACGGCGAAAAACGTCCGAATCGTCGGCAAAAATTAACAAATAAATAACTTGTTCGTAGAGATCAATAAAGTCTTCATTTCTTAAAAAATTTTTTGGACAAATTTTTGGAATAATCTCTTCTACCATCTAAGATTTCGTACTCGTGTCATGCTCTTGAGCAAGTCTATGAACACTGCAATGAGAATCCTCTACAGCGGAGATAAAAAAATATTCAATGATGCCACATTTGTAGTAGCTGTTTTTGGCCTTCAAGTTCGTGAACGATCTTTCACACTGCCGATATCTTCAAAACGTTTCACAGTACGTTTAGCTGTTGATTTTGATATCGGAAGTACCCTTGTCTGAACGTTTCTTTAAAAAGACATTTTACTTGTTTGAAAGAACGTTTTACGTCTCCTTTACCTCGTATCAGAAGGAGTGATATTCTTTCTCTTTCAGAGTCGTAGCATTATAACTGCTAGGATACGGTATCGATAAATTGCAATTAACAGTTACTTAACTAGTTGTTAGTAAGTAAAAAATCCCAAACCATAAAAATGAAAGTGAATAATTTTTAATAGAATTAAAAAAATTTGTTTGAACAGTTCATTTTGTATGAAAGCAATACATTTAAATTGAAAAGGAACGGTAAAGTAAGCATCCAACAGTACTAAGAGCTATTAGCATGACCGGTTGAAAGAAATATAATGAAATTTTAAATAAATTATAAATTATAAATTTTTCGTATGAAACCCAACGCGCTATAACAATACCTCTAAGGTGGTGTGTAAATCTGTTTAATTTCTAAGGTATCTATGGTAGAGACAAAATAATAGAATTTTATAATGATGGAACGTATAATGGAAATATTATGTTAAATATAATTATTACGAAAAACATTTTTTGAAATTAAAAATAAAGGGTTAGCATGCGAAACGCATAGGGGGGGCAATTTGTGACTTTTCTTAGAAATTTTGTAATAAATTATTAATATTTTAAAAATGTACTATATAAGAGGTTGCTTATTTGAATAGTTTTTACATATTATTGAAAAACCAGGAATTACAATGCACCGGCTTATTAGAAATTGTCGGTTTTCTTTAAAATTATTCATTAATTATCAAATTCAGCAAAATTCGATGCAATTTGTGGGGTTTCTTGAAAATTCATGATACATTTTCAAAATTCAGGAAAATTCGATACACTGTGGCTTTTTTTGCAAATTCGAGATAAATTACCAACATTCAGGGATATTCAATGAAAAATTTTATTTTTCATAATTAATTTAATAATCCAAATATAGGGAAGTTTTGATCAAATTTCTTTATAAATTGTCTGTGACTTTTTTTGAATATTTATGATAAATTACCAAAGTTCGGAGAAATTTAATGTAATTTTTTTTCAGTTTTTATTTAATAATCAGAAAATAGGGGGGTTGGAGCTTCAATATATGTTATATATATGGGTGGTTCTGTGTGACATCGAAGATGAAAAAAATAAATTGCTATAACTGTGGGAATATGTTTTAGAGGTATCCAGTAGTTCTACTGAATTTTTACAGGTTTTCTCGGGACCAGTATTTTAAGTTACAGAGTGTCAAAGTTAACATTTTAGCACTTTTTTGCATTATATGCCCATTTTCATGAATTTGTAGCTCCCAGGGGATACATTTTTCACGATAAACATAACTTGACTTTTTTTGTAAAATTTTCTGAACTTTTCATTAAAAATACTTTTAAAGACATAAATGCTGTCACACTGTTGTAAGCCATTTAAACCGTAAATAGTGAAAATCAGCAATTCTGCTCCGGACTCTGGAAACCTAATGCTGTCTAAAAAATGTATTTTTATAGTCAGAAACTGCATATAAATTTCCAGAGTAGGTCTAAATCATTAAGTTCACTTATGGTCAAAATATCTGGGAAAAGAAGAGATCGGCGTTAATGATTATTTCATTAATATTTTTTGCTTTAATTAACGATACATTAGTAACTCGTTAATTGAAAAAAGTAATTTTTCCATTATTTAGTTAATGGATAATTTAAAGAAAAAATTATCCATTAACTAATTATTGGTTAATGAAAATTAAAAATTACCCATTAATCAATTAATGGATAATGGAAAAAAAATTAACCATTAACTGAGTAATGGATAATGGAAAAAAATTAACCATTAATTGAGTAATGGTTAATGGAAAAAATTAACCATTAACCGAGTAATGGTTAATGAAATGCAAAGATTGCCCATTAACCGAGTAATGGTTAATGAAATGAAAAGATTACCCATTAACCGAGTGATGGTTAATTGAAAAATTAAAAATTAAGTATTACTTCGCCTCGGCTAATAATTTCATGTGATCCAGGGATTTTTTACTTTAATTAACGATACATTTATTCTACACATGTTATATTCTATAGCAGAGAGAAAAGTTAAATTTTAACATTATCTTGGACGAGTTCATTGGTTAGCTATGTAGGACCAATAGAGTCGGAGATATTTGGATTTGAAAATTTTTGCATCGTTTTTAATTAATTAATTTAATTAATTAGCAACTTTCCATTGTATAGGGTGATATCATTTTTTATTTAAGTGAGTTTTTTTAATTATAATCAATTTTGTTGATACTGTAAACATTATTAATCAGAAATTAAGATATCAATAAGTAAATTAAATTGATTTAATGGTGGAATAAGATATCTAATTATAGTATGGTCAAATTAAGTGGTTTATAATTATTTACTAAATATAGTGTTTGAACAGATAAAAGATGTAACAGCTATTAAAATAAAATTAAGAAACAGGATAGACAGTATCATTTACTCTACATTAACAAATATCAATCGTTATTTCAAAACTAAATTAGAATTTTTATTTTACGCATTATTTATTGTTCTGCACTGTTTTACGAAAACAGAAATATAAGCATTGTACGAGGAAGCTATGTGCTAATAGCATTTAGCAGTGGTTTTTTTAAGCTGTTATTTTTTTACGTTTATTAGTCCTTTTAAGTTTCTCTTGAATTTTCAATTTTCAAGTTTCCCGCTTGAAAAAGTTCTACTTATGTTTATAACAAAAGGACACATAATTGATGATCCGGTTGAATTGTCAAGACGCGCAAACTAATCGCAAGCGATCATAATTCATTAAGCAACAGGTGTTTGACACGTTCACAAGTGCCGACATTCGAAATATACAATGTATAAGATTCAGTTTGTGTTTACAAGTTTGTGTTGACAAAATTATTATCGTGGTTTATGCAGCTGAGAACGGTGATTAGTCACGTAAGTACTGTTTTTTTATTATTAAGTGCAGTATTATTAAACTTATTAGTAGTAATAAAACAATAATAAATAATAATAAATAGTAATAAAATAGTAATTATTAATATAAACTTAGTAGTAAGACTATTATTTGACGGTAAACTCATTGACTTGTCCAGACACTTTCTTATATATATATATATATATATATATATATATATATATATATATGTTTTAAATTATTATTATTATTATTATTATTATTATTATCATTTTTTTTTTTTTTTTTTTTTTTTTCGTGGGAAACTGGAGAAATCTTACATAAGACGACGACGAGGGTCCGCACTCGTCGCCAGTGCCGGATTCTTACCGGCTAAACCTCCAAACCCAACGCTTTCACCGGCCCAGCCCGGAACTGTTTTTCACATTACTTCAAGCAGGGAGGCGTGTCTGTGACATGCGTCATTCGTTCCTTATTCTATCCTCCCACGTTGAGACTGCCACTTATCGTGAAACGGCCTTCCTTGCGGTTTCGAGCGCGCGCCGAAAGATGGCACAGGCTCCGGACCCCGCCATGTGAGATACTCCCTGAGCACCATTTGAAGGACAAAGAAAACATTGGGGAGCACTCTTACAATTCTTAAGGTTGTGTCCAGGCTCGCCGCACTTGTAGCATGACGAGGACCTGTCCACTCCCTTACAATTCCGTTTCGTGTGGCCGAAGTCTAGGCACCGATAGCACCTCTCGACCAAAACTCGATCCCGAACGCGACAGCTCACAAAGCCGACGCAAAGATGCCGCATGGACTTTAGCTTGTCAACGGTCTCGTGATCTAGCTTCACGATGGCTGTCTTTTGTTGATTGCGGTTGGGACCCAAAAGCTTCACCTCTCGGCTCTCAGGCGGAGACGCGAGAACTTTATCTAGGGCCGCTACCACTTCGTCCCTCGTTGTGAGAGCGTCCAGGTCTCTGATCTCCAGGGTCACCCTTCGATCTCGGATCCTAACTTCTCCCATACCTTTAGTAGCCGTGCGGACTTTCTCCTCGAATGCTGTTGCGTCCGACTTCTTGCCCAGCCGGAGCGGGACATCTCCCCGCCCTGTCGGCCGTACGCTTAGAACCTGGGCGCCGCTGTCGTCCGGGTTGACTTCCTTTCGGAGCTTCCCCAAGACTTCAGCAAACGTACGGTCCCTCGCGTCAGTGACCACCAGGGTGGATACCGGCGCCATCTGGCGCTTTCTCCTATCAACAGGCGCCTGACCCGACTTGAATGTCGGCTTTTTTCCCGCCACTGACGCGGACTTGGATTGCTCCTTGTCCATGCCACGCGGTGGTACCTCCTTTCGAGGCTTCTTCATCCTTCTTCAACTGTTTGGTCCACGGAGGCTATTTTGTTTCACCTCTACCCTTCACGCAAGCGTGATGAGCTTTCCCCCATCCGCCACCAGGGGGACGCGCCGCATACGGGAACAGGACACCTCGCGCGGATTATTATTATTATTATTTATTATTATTATTATTATTATTATTATTATTATTATTATTATTTTACACGTACTTATTTTGCACCGTATTGTTATTTTACGTAAAATTAAACACGAAATATTTTACACACTTATTATATTGTTATAAGAATGTTTATAAATTAAAGACTATCCCCGTTGAAAAAATTCCTATTGATTCAGTATTGATTCTGTGATGAAATCATTATGGAATTAATAAATAATAGCTACTGATATTGATCAAAATCAATACTGACTCAGTAGTAAGTTCTCACCAAAACGCAAAACTAATTTCTTACTGAATTAGTACAAAATCAGTAATAAATCAATGTTGTATCATTACGGAAACAGTACTGTATCAATTTTGAAAATATTCAATTGAAGAAGGGCAATGTGCCCTTAAAAATTCAGTTTTCAATCAATTCAGAATCAGTGTCCAATCAATACTCTGTTAAAAAAAATTCACGTTGATTCAGTACTGATTTCCCTAAAAAATAAAAAAAAAAAATTTTTTAGATAATTCTCTAAAAAAAATTAAGTAGTAAGGGATAAAATTGTCAAAAAAAACATAAATAAAAAAAAGTATTACACATTTTTCTGTTCATGTTAGTTATTCACCCATCCACTTATTAACCGCGGTCAATGCTGCTTAACTTTTATGATCAATCATTTCTAAGTCTATTCTGAATGCTACGTTCACAAACAGTTACAAAGATAATAAAAACATATTCGTAGACATTTCAAAAAGCCCAGTTAGAATTTATTTTAATGGTATTAATTTCAATGGAATAAACATATTTTTAAAAATATGGACAATTTCATACAAGTTAAAATTTTAATGTACATATGGGTACCATATTAGAAAAACAATAAATATTTAGTAATATATTGCAGCTATTTCATATTAATTGTAAATAGGCTTTTTGAAACGTCTACAAATATGGTTTCATTATCTTATTGTAACTGTTTGTGAATGTAGCAGATAGAAGATAGTAAATCATGCAATAGAAAATACTAAAATCAGTATGGAAGTAATAACATCTCTTTAAGATTGTATTATTTAACATTTCAAGTACATTTATTTCATTAATCCAATTGTTAAATATCAAAAAGACCTACTACAAAGGTGTAAAAATTCGCAAGTATGATGTTATTTCGGTTACACTTTAGCAATTTTTATTTAACTTTATAAAAACTTACTGCAACAGAAAATACTGAAATCAAAATGGAATCATCAAGTTTTCTGCTGAAAAATTTAGTACATTTGCTGAAAAAGTATACTACACAAAATTTATTTCATAATTGTTAGCCTTGGCGTATCTTACATCAATAAATAAACAATATAATATTAATAATAATATTCATTTGTGCATATTAATTTCTCCATATGTATTAAAACGTAAATTTCTCTTTTTATTGGTTTAAAATTATTTTTTGTATTTTTTTCAAACCATTAAACACGAAATATTTTACACACTTATTATATTGTTATAAGAATGTTTATAAATTAAAGACTATCCCCGTTGAAAAATTCCTATTGATTCAGTATTGATTCTGTGATGAAATCATTATGGAATTAATAAATAATAGCTACTGATATTGATCAAAATCAATACTGACTCAGTAGTAAGTTCTCACCAAAACGCAAAACTAATTTCTTACTGAATTAGTACAAAATCAGTAATAAATCAATGTTGTATCATTACGGAAACAGTACTGTATCAATTTTGAAAATATTCAATTGAAGAAGGGCAATGTGCCCTTAAAAATTCAGTTTTCAATCAATTCAGAATCAGTGTCCAATCAATACTCTGTTAAAAAAATTCACGTTGATTCAGTACTGATTTCCCTAAAAAATAAAAAAAAAAATTTTTTAGATAATTCTCTAAAAAAATTAAGTAGTAAGGGATAAAATTGTCAAAAAAACATAAATAAAAAAAAGTATTACACATTTTTCTGTTCATGTTAGTTATTCACCCATCCACTTATTAACCGCGGTCAATGCTGCTTAACTTTTATGATCAATCATTTCTAAGTCTATTCTGAATGCTACGTTCACAAACAGTTACAAAGATAATAAAAACATATTCGTAGACATTTCAAAAAGCCCAGTTAGAATTTATTTTAATGGTATTAATTTCAATGGAATAAACATATTTTTAAAAATATGGACAATTTCATACAAGTTAAAATTTTAATGTACATATGGGTACCATATTAGAAAAACAATAAATATTTAGTAATATATTGCAGCTATTTCATATTAATTGTAAATAGGCTTTTTGAAACGTCTACAAATATGGTTTCATTATCTTATTGTAACTGTTTGTGAATGTAGCAGATAGAAGATAGTAAATCATGCAATAGAAAATACTAAAATCAGTATGGAAGTAATAACATCTCTTTAAGATTGTATTATTTAACATTTCAAGTACATTTATTTCATTAATCCAATTGTTAAATATCAAAAAGACCTACTACAAAGGTGTAAAAATTCGCAAGTATGATGTTATTTCGGTTACACTTTAGCAATTTTTATTTAACTTTATAAAAACTTACTGCAACAGAAAATACTGAAATCAAAATGGAATCATCAAGTTTTCTGCTGAAAAATTTAGTACATTTGCTGAAAAAGTATACTACACAAAATTTATTTCATAATTGTTAGCCTTGGCGTATCTTACATCAATAAATAAACAATATAATATTAATAATAATATTCATTTGTGCATATTAATTTCTCCATATGTATTAAAACGTAAATTTCTCTTTTTTATTGGTTTAAAATTATTTTTTGTATTTTTTTCAAACCAATAAAAAAGAGATATTTACGTTTTAATACATTATGGAGAAATTAATATCGTACAAATGAATGAATATTACTTCCATACTGATTTTAGTATTTTCTATTGCATGATTTACTATCTTCTATCTGCTACATTCACAAACAGTCACAATAAGATAATGGAAACATATTTGTAGACGTTTCAAAAAGCCTAGTTACAATTAATATGAAATAGCTGCAATATATTACTAAATATTTATTGTTTTTCTAATATGGTACCCATATGTACATTAAAATTTTAACTTGTATGAAATTGTCCATATTTTTAAAAATATGTTTATTCCATTGAAATTAATACCATTAAAATAGATTCTAACTGGGCTTTTTGAAATGTCTACAAATATGTTTTTATTATCTTTGTAACTGTTTGTGAACGTAGCATTCAGAATAGACTGAGAAATGATTGATCATAAAAGTTAAGCAGTGACAATTTTATCCCTTACTACTTAATTTTTTTTAGAGAATTATCTAAAAAATTTTTATTTTTTATTTTTTAGGGAAATCAGTACTGAATCAACGTGAATTTTTTTTAACAGAGTATTGATTGGACACTGATTCTGAATTGATTGAATACTGAATTTTTAAGGGCACATTGCCTTTCTTCAATTGAATAATTTCAAAATTGATACAGTACTGTTTCCGTAATGATACAACATTGATTTATTACTGATTTTGTACTAATTCAGTAAGAAATTAGTTTTGCGTTTTGGTGAGAACTTACTACTGAGTCAGTATTGATTTTGATCAATATCAGTAGCTATTATTTATTAATTCCATAATGATTTCATCACAGAATCAATACTAAATCAATAGGAACTTTTTCAACGGGGATACTCTTTAATTTATAAACATTCAATTAGTGCATTTAACTATTTTGCACATTGTAGAATTAATTATGCACATAACGATAATTATTCTACACATACTGTTTTTTTTACACATGAATATTTTGCACAATTATCTATTACTCAGGCAAATATTTACTTATAAGAACAATACGTATATATATATATATATATGGGTCAAAAAATACTTTTTTAAAAAACTGTAGGCACGGGTTCTTTCGATTTGGCTGTAATTAAAGTATGTTTTAAAACTATAAAAAAATTTGTTTGCAGGAGATAGCTACTTAAAGTTGCAAATATATGTTTTTTCAGGCTTCTGTTAGCTATTTTAGAATGCTCTTTCATTTTTTCAGAATATTTTAGAGACATTTTTTGAAAATTTTTATTAGTCTAAAAATCGTTTTTTGAGTAGAAACAATATATTTCCGGATTGGGAGCCGGTACTCAAGCAATTTGGGAAATAAGCGCCACCCTAACACATATATATACACACCCGACCATGTATTCTTTCTAATGTTCAAGTCATTATAAACGAGTTTATAGTTAAATTAGAGTATGTATGTCGAAAAAAATATATTTGTAATTGTATATTTGTATTAAAAAAAAAATATATTTGTATAAATAAATTTGTATTTCCCGCTTCAAAACTTTATATTTTTAAAATTACAAAAGCAAAATGCAAACGTAACCTTATTCAATAGTTTTGTTAATTTTTTTTACTAAAATATTTTATTGAAGAGTAATACGCTCGTGAAAATTTATGTTATATATATAGATAGTATAATATTAAATTTACGAAAATATAAAAAATCTGAGGGGTTAGTTAGCTGTATAATAAGGGCTTACGCGCCTGCATACTTGCGTTCAGGCGCTATCGCGCCTTTTGATTCTTAATCATCAGTCAATGATGTGTTACAATTCGTAGCCTCTACGCCAAATATATATATATATATATTAATATTATATATATTATATGTTATATTGAATATTTATATATTCTGGCTCGTACAGACCGTTAAATTTAATATAACAAAATTTCACGAGCGTATTACTCTTTAAAAAAATATTTAGGCGTGTGTGGTCGATTTTGCGCCTACCCAAGACAATATTGATTGTTTTCAACTTTATCCACTAGGGGGTTTTACTTGGTTTCTAATACATGTAAGTGATAAAGTCTTCTAAAGGTATATATATAAACCCCACTCAATAGTATTATTTGGCGTAGAGGCTACGAATTGTAACACATCATTGACTGATGATTAAGAATCAAAAGGCGCGATAGCGCCTGGACGCAAGTATGCAGGCGCGTAAGCCCTTATTATACAGCTAACTAACCCCTCAGATTTTTTATATTTTTGTAAATTTAATATTATACTATCTATTTATGCAACGACAAATCTCACATCTATTTTATATATTAATTTTCAATTTACAATAAATTCGGTTTGAATTCATAAGTGCAAATTCGAAGTTATTAATGTTGCTTGCTGAATTCCGATTCTCGAATTTTGCTATTTCCACTTTCTTTTTCATTCGAGGCAAACAAAAAGAGATAGCGTCATAGGAGATGCGAAAGATAGAAAGAGACGAAATTTTGTCCAGTCCGTTAGAGAACGCCTACAGACGTAAAAACTGTTGGCAAGTTGTTTGAAAAGTGGCCGCAAGGGGGAGCTACTGCACTACTCTCAGCATTACACACATCGTATATATATAGATATATTTCATAGTGTCAGAAAGAATAATAAAAAAAGATAAAAATTGTTATTGACTATTTGAGATAATATAAAAGAAAAATGATTGATTCCCAAGGAGAAAACGAGATTAATGTTAATGGTAATTTCATAGTGTCAGAAAAAAAAAAAAATAATAAAGTTTGTTATTGACTATTTGAGAATAAAGATTTAAAAGAAAGTGACTGATTCCGAAGGAGAAAACGAGCTGACTGTTTATGGTAATGCGTGGTCTTTAAAAATACCTCAATGCAAGCCGAAGAACAATCCACATTGATTAATAGAAGAAAGTTCCTCTGCGACTCTTTTTCCCATGTACAGGGAAAAGTATTTGAAAGAATATTGGCCACTGGTACAAAAGGCATTGTGCGAGCATTTTGTCGAAGCACAGTTGGACCTTATATAAGGGAGAATAAAAAAATTAAGAAACCATACACACCTTTTCCACCCCCTCGGTGAATACTTCTTTAAGGAAGAACAAAGGAGAGCCAAAAAACGAAAGGAACAAGAAGCAATGCACAAAGAGGCTACTATAAACGAGATGAGAGAAGGGCTAAGGCATTTGTACCTCCTGAAGAGAGTAAAGTAGAAGTTGTTCAGCCAAAAGGTGATATTGACATTAACGAATTCAAGAAGAAAGTGATAAAGGACTGAAAAAGGAAAAGAAATGTGTAACTGTGAATAAATAGAAATATTACAAGTGTTTAAGAAAAAACATTTGTACAAAACAATTTTGTAAAAAATATTTTTAAAAAATTACATTATTATTTATTGATAAATTAAAATACTAATTGTTCACTTATGTTTGGTATTAAAATATTTATTAATTATTATTTTATTTTATATATACAGTAGTATAGTAGTATGGTGTAAATTAATAATAAAACTGGAATCGACAAGTATTTTGCACCTAACTCCCATATTTTCTCTACTTATTTATATTCTATTACACCTTTTTTATATGTAACTTATACAACACAATAATAAGTAGTTTTCTGCATTTAAAAGTACTGAAATTAAAAACACCTTCCAAGAAGGTGTGAAAATCCGCAAGTATAGTGTTTTTCTAAACACACTTATCAAAATTCTTGTCTGATAAATACATATCTTTAATTCGACCTCCCATATTTTTCTATTTCTTTAAATACTAATTTAACTTATACTCCATATAATTGTTTTCTGCTGTTGAAAGAACTTAAATCAAACTGGAATTGACAAGTATTTTGAAATAAATAAATATCTTGATCCTAAACTCCTATACTTTTTATACTTATTTATATTTTAATTACACCTTTTTATAAGTAATTTATACTCCATAATAGTTTTCTGCAATTGAATGTACTCAAATCAAAAACACCTTTCAAAATGGTGTCAAAACCCGCAAGTATATGTGTTATTCAAATCAAACTTTGAAAATTGTTATCTGATAAATAAAATTGTTATCTGTCTGATAAATTTTAAAGTATAAGATAAAAATATTTTTGATTCTAATTCCCATATTTTCTCTACTTATTTATAGTTTAATTACACCTTTTCTATATCTAACTTATATTCCATAATATTTTTCTGCAATTGAAAGTATTCAATTCGAAAACACCTTCCAAGAAGGTGTCAAAACCCGCAAGTATTGTGTTATTCTAATCAAACTTTGAAAATTGTTATGTGATAAATAAATTCTGCAATTCAATCTGACATTGTTATCTAATAAATAAATAATTTTAATTCGAACTCCCTAATTTTATCTATTTCTTTGAATTTTAAATAAACATTTTTTTAAATATAACGAAAATTTCACATAAAAAATTTCCGCAATTGAAAGAACTGAAATCAAACTGAAATCGACAAGTATTTTGAATCGAACCATAAATTTATATTTTAAATAAACATTTTTATATATAATATTACTTAAACTTCGTAAAAAGTTTCTGCAATTGAAAGCACTGAAATCAAACTGTAATCGACAAGTATTTTGAACCATGCAAAAATTTCTACCAATCTGAATACAGATTTTTTTTATGAAAAGTATCTTACACTATTATTTTTCATTTGTGGCCCTCACATGTTTTACAGTAATAAATAAATAATATTCTTATGATATTAATTTGTGCAAAATTAATTTCTGCAATACTAATGGACATTTCTTTTTTATTCTTTTAAATAATAAAATAATACTTGCACCACCGTTGGTTAAACGCTTCATATATGTGTTAATGCTGACTTACTAATGTATTCCTTTACATTTTTGAAAGTATAATACCGTGAAGAAACTGCAATGAGTAATAATAAATAAATATAGCAATACTTTCTGGCAATTTTATTATCCTACATCACCAATGAAAAATTAGACATCATTATTTTTATCTAATAAAGTTCCCAAAAGAGGCCTGCGATGGCTCGGTCGGTAGGGCGACGGACTCGTAATCTGGAGGTCCCAGGTTTGATTCCCGGCCCCGGCCGATTGATACAAGCACCACTGGCAACTGTATTTTTAACAAGTGCTTTCTTCACCAAGACATCGTATGACCTCCGTCGCTGATTAGCATTGGTTTGGGAGCATAAAAAAAGCGACGTTAAAATAATAAAAAAAAAAAAAGAAGAAGTTTCCATATCAGTAAACTCAGTATAATGCCTTGCGGTTATTTTTTTAAATACAAGTTTTTCTTAGTAGTTATGTAAAATAATTGTTATTTCACTTAAATACGTATATACAATCTACTTGATTTTACCAATTAATTAATTAATTAATAAGATAATAGCTAAGATAATGTATGTAATTAAGTTAGCTGTATATAAGGGCTTACGCGCCTGCATACTTGCGTCCAGGCGCTATCGCGCCTTTTGATTTATAAAATGTAACATCAGTTAATATATTCAGAATTAACACATATATGAAGCGTTTAACCAACGGTGGTGCAAGTATTATTTTATTATTTAAAAGAATAAAAAAGAAATGTCCATTAGTATTGCAGAAATTAATTTTGCACAAATTAATATCATTAGAATATTATTTATTTATTACTGTAAAACATGTGCCCCAATAGACAGAGTTGCACAGACAAAACTTCGTTAAAACTTGCTACACAATTTTTGAAAACAACTTGTGTTAAACTTGCTAACAAGACATTACATAATAGTGACGTGTACCTAAATTTTATGTAAAATTGTTAAAAAAAGTTGCAACAAATAATTGCTATAAATTTGCTAACAAATAAGGACGCAGATTTAGATTAATTTGTTATTTAACTCTGCTGCACGAGTTGATATAATTTTGGTATATATTTGCTAAGAAATATATCATAATCTGAGAAATTCTTTTTCAGCAAATCGGTAGCAAAATTAAATCAGTAAATGCTTACATAGTACAGTATATTGCAACAAGATTTGATGATAATTTCTTGCTATTTTGTAATCATGAAAATAATAATTTCAATGTATTTTTTATTCAAGAAAACCTGTGTTTTTGTGAAGTATTTCAAGTTTTGTTACGTTTTTTGTAATTTTAAGAGTCTAACACATTTACTAGTTGTGGCGATGCGACGTGCGATCTAGTTGCACAAAAATAATATAAGTATTCTATTATATTTACTTAAAATATTTATTCAACAAAATAAAAGCACATTTATAGCAATACTTGCTATTTAAAAAGTAATAATTTTATGCAACAATTGACTTTAATTTTATATAAATTTGCTGTCACTATTTTCATGTAAATGATTTGATGCAAATTTATAATAAATAAGGACTTACATTGACGCAAATTTTAGATAAACAGGTAAAAATTTTTTTTGCAAAGTTGCTGTCAATTTGCAATCATATGTCTATTGGGGTGAGGGCCAGAAATGAAAAATAATAGTGTAAAATACTTTTCATAAAAAAAATCTGTATTCAGATTGGTAGAAATTTTTGCATGGATCAAAATACTTGTCGATTACAGTTTGATTTCAGTGCTTTCAATTGCAGAAACTTTTTACGAAGTTTAAGTAATATTATATATAAAAATGTTTATTTAAAATATTCAAAATACTTGTCGATTTCAGTTTGATTTCAGTTCTTTCAATTGCAGAAATTTTTTATGTGAAATTTTCGTTATATTTAAAAAAATGTTTATTTAAAATTCAAAGAAATAGATAAAATAAGGGAGTTCGAATTAAAATTATTTATTTATTAGATAACAATGTCAGATTGAATTGCAGAATTTATTTATCACATAACAATTTTCAAAGTTTGATTAGAATAACACAATACTTGCGGGTTTTGACACCTTCTTGGAAGGTGTTTTCGAATTGAATACTTTCAATTGCAGAAAAATATTATGGAATATAAGTTAGATATAGAAATGGTGTAATTAAACTATAAATAAGTAGAGAAAATATGGGAATTAGAATCAAAAATATTTTTATCTTGTACTTTAAAATTTATACTAGCCATATTACCTCGGTCGCTAACGCTCCCTCGGTTGAATTCCGCTTTTGAGGGTAAATGTTAATTATAAAGTGTAATGCTTAAATCAGTTAATTATAAATATATTTTAAATGTTTTAAATATAATTATTTTACCTAATTTTTTAACTAATTTTTTATAACTTTTGTCGTGTGTTATAATCTGTTAATTAAAATTTATTATTGTATTATTAAAACAAACAAAAATTATAAAATATATACAACTTATATTACCTTTACTCATCATAATATTTAACTATAAAATTTTATACTTGAATGTTGGTAAATTTTATTTTCTCTTTGTATTTACAGTTGAGACTGTCATATTATGAATCGTCGTTCCCCAATAAGAAGGTGCTACCTCGGAGCCCGGTTATAAAAGGTGCTACCTCGGAGTCCGGTTATAAAAGGTGCTACCTCGGAGTCCGGTTTTAAAAGGTGCTAACTCGGAGTCCTTCTATAAAAGGTGATAACTCAGGAACGAATTTTTCGTCTATGATTTTAAGTTGGTACTACTGCCGGTTTAGCTCAACAATAATATTGACAATTGTTTTTTGGCAATTTTATAAAAGATTATTTTTATTTATCTATTATTTAACGTTGTACTCTTATTTTTAATGCGGAATTTAACAATATATCGTAAAACTTAATACCGTAACATAATGCTTATAATAATTATAATTAAAACAAAATAGATGAAATATACACTTTAGTCAATTGTTGGTTGTAAATAACTCAATTTTTATAAAACATTTCGACACAACTGCCGAAGGTTCTGTTTTACGGAGTGAGATTTTTTCGCTAGAGTTAAACAAGGGAGAGAAATGGAATAAGGTACAAAATGATTCGAATACAACCGCGAAAATTGAATAGTTGAGAGTTTAAGAGGTATCAGAGTTAAATTACATTTGTCAAATTAAAATTAAAATTGCGAAAAATGACAGTTTGCGAGAAATTATTAAAATTTACGCATTTAGCTTATATTTTTATCATTTAACCCTCTGGCGCAGTATCCCGAGATATCTCGTCCAAAATATACGTGATTTGTATATTACGCGTACGCAGGGGGGTTAAACATACTTAATTATTATTTACCATGTATTTTCTGCAGTTACTACTCATCATAATTAGTTTTTTAACTTTTGCAGTAGTATAATTTATAATTTTATAATTTATCAATGATTATCTATTGAATCTATATATGATATTATCAAAGTTTAGTACATATATACGTCGACGTAATTTTCTTATTTTGGAGATTAAAATATAAAAAGAAACAGTTTAAAATATATTCAAACTAAATAATAACGTTACCTGAATTACGTTTATTTAAATTTTTTGATGAGATACGCATAGGTACTATTAAATAATAATAAATAACTAATAGATAAATAAAAATAATCTTTTATAAAATTGCCAAAAACAATTGTCAATCTTACTGCTGAGCTTACACTTGCAGTAGTACCAACTTAAAATCATAGACTGAAATTTCGCTCCTGAGTTATCACCTTTTATAACCGGACTCCGAGTTAGCACCTTTTATAACCGGACTCCGAGGTAGCACCTTTTATAACCGGACTCCGAGGTAGGACCTTTTACAACCGGATTCCGAGGTAGCACCTTCTTATCGGGGAACGACGGAATGTAATATTAACCGATTGACGAATGTAATATTATCTACAAGTTAAAAAAAAATACAAATAAAATAGAGATTAAAATATGCTAAAACAGTTGCAAAATTTTAAAGACACTTTTGAATAATATATGTTGCAAAATTATTATATTATATGTATAAATTATTTAATTATTTAAATGCCTCGATATAATTATGTTGAAAATATGGCTGCATAAAAAATAAAATAGTACCACATATTGCAGATAATTTATTATTTGTAAAAATGGTGTTTTCTGCTAATAATTTTGTTAATAAATGTCGCTAAATGGCAGACAAATGATATTATTAATGTTTACAGTTATAAAAGTTATTAGTATTAAAATTGTAGTACAAACAGTTTTAATGTGATGTAAAAAATTTAGGAAATTGAATTAAAATTAATGTTGTCTGAATTATGACGCTTGATTCAGACGCTTAATTATTTTAAAAATTTTATTTTCCTTAAATAATTTATATTAAAAATGTCGCTTTATGCAGACAATTTATTATTTCAAACATTTAGTTTAAATAAGGAATTTATATAAAAAATATCGCTCAAAATGCAGAGAATTTGTTATTTCAAAAATGTATTTTTCGTAAGTAATTTAGATAGAAAATGTCGCTTAATGCAGACAATTATTATTTTAAAATATTAGTTTACGTAAGGAAATTATATAAAGAATGTCGCTTTATGCAGACAATTTGTTATTTCAAAACTGTATTTTTCGTAAGTAATTTATATAAAAAATGTCGCTTAATGTAGACAATTACTATTTTAAAATAAGTTTACGTAAGGAAATTATATAAAGAATATCGCTTAATGCAGATAATTTATTATTTGAAAAAATAATTTTTTTATGAGTAAATTATATAACGAATGTCGCTTGATACTAACAATTTAAAAAAAATTTTATTTATGAGTAATTCATATAAATAATGTTGCCTTATGCAGACAGTTTGATGCATTTGTTCATTTTAATCAACTTTTTTTGTAACAACATTTTCAGTTGAAATAATGACATTATTAATATTAAATTAATACTAAATTAAAAAATTAAAATCAATTATATTTTTATTTTTTTTATTTTTGAGTTTTTTAATATCAAAAATGAAATTTTTATTTAAAAATTATTAATTATTTTCAAACACTTCAGAAAAATTACATTAGTCGTATATATTATTGCAGTATCACTTAAATCGTTTTCATTTACATTAAGTAATTCTCCTTCTGTATTTGTGACTGTCATTGATGATTTTAGAAATTTTATTTTCAAATTTTTTTCATCTTTAACCCTCGATAATGCTACATATAATTGACTATGACTAAATACAGGTTTTGGTAAATATAAACCTACTTTTTCAAATGATTGACCTTGTGATTTGTTTATTGTCATAGCAAAACTTGGTCTAATAGGAAATTGTCGTTTTACCATATTAAAGGGAATTTTATCCTTTGATGGACTTAAATCTATTCTTGGAATCATTACGATTTGTCCTGAATGTTGTCCTGTTATAATTTAACCATATATAGTATATTGTTTTAATTCGGTAATAAAGAGTCTGGTGCCATTACATAAACCTCCATTTAAATTCATATTCCTAAGTAACATAATGATCATTCCTTTCTTTAACACTCATTTATGGGGTGGTAAATCATTTGGCATTAAAGAATTTAAAAATTTAATCGTAATTAATTCGTCTAATTTATTATTTTCATCATTATTAAAACTATCGATGATCAAATATACTTTACTGTCACCTTTCATTCTTTCAACAATTTCATCATTAATAGCTAAAACGTCATTATTTCTTGGAGAAAGTATAACTTTGTATTTAAGAGTAGATAAATCGTTGATGTTTATTTTATGTCCAAATATATCATCAATCGAATTATTAAAAGTAATAAATTCATTAGGAATTTTTGTTACTTTATTATCAATTTCAAATTTTGTATCGTTTTTATTTTCTCCAATATCTAATATAACCACGTTTTAAACATACTATTTTGATTGATTAATCGTAAATTATTATTTAAAGTTAACTTTTGGAATAAACGCCATAACGAACTACTTTTAACGCATGATTCTAGTATTTGAGTTCTGTTTCCATAACGAACTATAGGTAGTGTTTGTCGAAAATCACCAGATGTTACTAATATTTTACCACCGAATGGTTTATTATTGCGACATAAATCTTTGAAAAAAATATCTATAGTATCTAATGCATATTTTGAAGTCACTGATATTTCGTCCCAAATAATTAACTCAATATTTTTTAATATTTTACCTAATTTTGAATTGGAAGAAATATTACATGTTAAATGTTCATTTAAATTGAATGGTAATTTGAATGTCGAATGTATAGTTTTACCACATATTAATAAATTTGCCGCAATATCTGTCCAGGCAACAGCTAGCTCTGGTATTTTATTCAATTTCACAAATTTTATTATAGTATTTAATAAATAACTTTTTCCACTACCACCAGGACCATCAATGAAATATAAATTGTTTTTACTTTTATTGTTGAGGGCGTTTATTACTATATCAAATATTAGTTTTTGTTCAGTTGCTAAAGATTTTAGTAATATTTTTATTTCTTCAATTTCATTATTGATATCATCAATAACATTCGAATCTAAGTAAATTTCATTATTTTTGGTAGTTTAAATTGTTCCAATGTTAAATGGTGCATTGATAAAATGTTCTCTATAATTCTTAGAGCTTTTTCTTCTCCTAAACTTTCAGGTAATCTTGGGTCAAAAAAATGTTCTTTATATTTGTTATAAAGTTGCAATCCATCACAGTTGCAATCAAAAGATAGAATGAAAGCGAAAAGTTTACATAGTGCGTGTAGAAATTGAAAGCAACAATTTTCTTGTAAACATTTATCCCATTCATTATCAGTAATGATTAAATCTTTCTTCATGCATGCTTCATAAAATGTATCATAAACAGTGCCATTAAGTGATCGTAAATCTTCAAATGATTCGGCACCACGTACATGTAGTAACAATAACCTAAGGAAAAATCGTTCTCTATCTTTAGGATTTACATGAAACATTCTTACTAATATAGGTTTATTGAATTTTTTTCGTTGATTCCACACTTTCTTCATTTTATCGTAAACATAATATTGGGGGATTTCAGAATACAAAAATTGCTTTGCTTTTGCATTAGATTTATTTAATAAAAACCAACTTGTCAATGTTGTTTCATAATTTTTGTTAATTAATTTATGTTCAAATCCTTCTTGAAAATAAACATATTGTTGATCTTCAAGATGTACAGCCAATCTATATATTGCATGTGACTGAGAGTGCAATTTGAATTCCTTCAAACGGTAAATAGCCTCGGGCGGACAAATGTACCTCGTAGAAATATATTCGGAGATTTCATCATAATTTGTTATATTTTGTTTTTGCACCTATTCAACTTCTACATTGTTAGTTTCCATATTACTAAATTTTATTAAAGCTGTGTCTGGACCTTTCTAAAGATACTTAAATAAGTATTTTACAGATTTTATTGTACTACATATTTCTACATTTATATGACATTCAAGTTTTAGAAGTAAATGTGGATTATATGGAACAACAAAAGTATTATCCGCAGTTTAGTTTTTGGAGTATATAATTAGTGATCCATCGTTCCGTCTGCGATAAATAGGATAACCATTATGAGATAATTCTGTTTGTGAAGTAAAACATTTTGGAAAATTTTTTGTGCAATACGTTTTAGTTTCGTGCATGGAGACACTATTTTTATTCTGAACTCCACAAGAGCCATGAATCATACTTTGTTTTACTAACTCATATAATCTTGGAAATTTGTTTCTATTAGGAATTTCAGCACATATGAGATTATTAATTTGATCTGTGTTTTGAATTTTATCTTCTTCATCTAACCATAATAACATATGAATATGAGGCAATCCGCGTTTTTGAAATTCGATTACATGAATGTATGAATTCAATTTACCAAGAATTTCTTCCTGCAGTAATTCTTTCATTAATACCTTTACTTTCTGATCAAATACTCGTACTATTAGATCTGGTCTCTCGAGTGTATCTTTGTGTTCTAGTAAGTTTTCTGTAATTTCTTTCCATTTTGGATTACATGTCATTGTTACAATAATGTCCGGTTTTCCATTATTTGCATTATGGTTGTTGAATCTAAAAAGTTCTGTTGCATTATTCTTGGGCTGCCTATAAAACTAGATGGAAAAATAACCATTTTACTAATAGAAATATTTTTATTACTATATCTATTGTTAAGTTGATCCATTAAACCTTTATATTGTTCTGTTCGTATATTATCTTGATCTTTTCTTATAAAATATAAACGATTATTTTCAACTTTCGTTCACGAATTGAGAATAAATTGTTTGGATAAACTTTTGAGATTTAAACATGGATTAAATCCTTTTCGTATACTAAATCTGTATGAATAATATTGTAAAGCAGTTATATCATATTTTCGTTACGTGAACTTTTCATAAATGGTTCCCAGCCTGAATCACCGTATGGAAATATTAAGGGGATGTCGGAGCTATAGCCTCCATCAAAAGCCGCTCGATCTCGCGGCTTCGAATGACGCTGTAGTCAGGTGTCGATTTTTACGATAAACGTACTTCAAACATAAATTATAAATTTTACAGCTATATAGAGCTGTTGAAAGATACTTTCCCCCCTAGCTATAACTAAAATAAAGGTAATTATAATATTACTCTTGGCAGCAAATGTTTATTTTTTTAAAGAAATGTGAAATACGTCTCATATTCAATGAATCTATATCTACCGTAATGCTACACGCAACGTATTTCACATTTCTTTAAAAAAATAAACATTTGCTGCCAAGAGTAATATTATAATTACCTTTATTTTAGTTATAGCTAGGGGGGAAAGTATTTTTCAACAGCTCTATGTAGCTGCAAAATTTGTAATTTATGTTTTAAGTACGTTTATCGTAGAAATCGACACCTGACTACAGCGCCATTCGAAGCCGCGAGATCGAGCGGCTTTTGATGGAGGCTATAGCTCCGACATCCCCTTAATGGATATACCATTGGATCAAAATCTTTGTTAATAATTGCAATTGTTTGAGGTTTCTTTCCTTTTTGAAAAATACATATATCTCTATTGGAAGGTGGTTCTCCATTTTCTCCAACATATACGATAGCAACTTCATCACAAACCGCTATTTGTGATTTATTTTTTAATGTTTTATCTCTAGTTAAATACATTTTACTTTCTTAAACTGGACGATTTAATTCAGTTGAACGTGCATGTTCTTCTTTTTCGATTACATGCATCATTTTATATGCATTTGCAAATGGATTTATTTCACGTAGTACACTATCTAACTCTTGTATTAATTCGTTGTCTAAATTGTTCTGATGACATTGAGATAATCTATATTCATTTGCTATTTTATTGTCTAGTATATATAATTCGCCAAATTTTGGACTTTCACATTCATTTGGATGTCAAGCATACGTTTTGTGGTATATTTGATCACAAATTTCTAATACTTGCAGTCCAGCAGTAGTAAAATGAGCTAATTTTGCACCAAAACTTGCAAATGCTAATAAATTGTTGTCAATTCTTATATTTTGTTTAAAATTATTATCTTTAATAGATTGTCATAATAAATAAGTTTTAAAAGTCTCAGGATACGGAGTGATACATTCAAGTTTTACTTTGTTTCTATGAAAACAATCGGTATACTTATTATATTTTTTATTTCGTTTCTGAAATGTATTGCTTCGCAAAATTGACATTCGTAAATAAGTTTTCCAAGGTAATTGCACTCAATTGTAGATTCATAAAATTCTGCCAACTTATGTACTTTGGTCATTTGTTTTCATTTTTACTTTTAGTTATTAGAATTTCCTTTTTTCTAGATTGAGATACACCACATTTTCGTTTTCGGTCTGTTTCACTCTTCATCTTGAAGGTTAATTTTTTTCAACTTCAAATTGTGAAGCCCGAAATTTGTGTATTTGTTCTGGTTCAGCTATTTTGTGTGCCTTAATCATTTGTTTTCTTTTCTCACTCTTTATTCTAGAGATTTCTTTTTTTTATCTCCAAATTGTGATGCTCTAAACTTACGTTGTCGTTCTGCTTCGGCTAATTTTTGTTCTTCAGTCAATTGTAATCCTGTCTTAGTTTTTATTACTGAGAGTTCTTTTTTTTATCTGCATATTCAGATGCTCTACACACATGCACTCGCTTTGCCACAGCTAATTTGTATTCATCAGTCATTTGAATACTTTTCTTGGTTTTTATTATTGACATTTCTTTCTTTTTATCTGCGGATTGAGATACTCTAAACTCACGCACTCGCTTTGCCTCAGCAAATTCGTATTCTTTAGTCATTTGTTCTCTTTTCTTAGTTTTTATTATTGAGATTTCTTTCTTTTTATCTGCTGATTGAGATGCTCTAAACTCACGCACTTGCTTTGCCTCAGCTAATTTGTATTCTTCAGTCATCTGTATTCTTTTCTTGGTTTTTATTAATGAGATTTCTTTTTTTTATCTGCAAATTGTGATGCTTTAAACTTACGTTGTCGTTCTGCTTCGGCTAATTTTTGTTCTTCAGTCAATTGTAATCCTGTCTTAGTTTTTATTACTGAGAGTTCTTTTTTTTTATCTGCAGATTGAGATGCTCTACACACATGCACTCGCTTTGCCTCAGCTAATTTGTATTCATCAGTCATTTGTATTCTTTTCTTGGTTTTTATTATTGACATTTCTTTCTTCTTATCTGCGGATTGAGATACTCTAAACTCACGCACTCGCTTTGCCTCAGCTAATTCGTATTCTTTAGTCATTTGTTCTCTTTTCTTAGATTTTATTATTGAGATTTCTTTCTTTTTATCTGCAGATTGAGATGTTCTAAATTTACTTTGTCGTTCAGCTTCGGCTAATTTTAGTTCTTCAGACATTGTATTCTTTTCTTGCTTTTTATTACTGAGATTTCTTTTTTTTATCTGCAAATTGTGATGCTTTAAACTTACGTTGTCGTTCTGCTTCGGCTAATTTTTGTTCTTCAGTCAATTGTAATCCTGTCTTAGTTTTTATTACTGAGAGTTCATTTTTTTATCTGCAGATTGAGATGCGCTACACTCACGCACTCGCTTTGCCTCAGCTAATCTGTATTCTTCAGTCATTTGTATTCTTTTCTTGGTTTTATTACTGAGATTTCATTCTTTTTATCTGCAGATTGAGACGCTCTAAACTCACGCACTTGCTTTGCCTCAGCTAATTTGTATTCTTCAGTCATCTGTATTCTTTTCTTGGTTTTTATTACTGAGATTTCTTTTTTTTATCTGCAAATTGTGATGCTTTAAACTTACGTTGTCGTTCTGCTTCGGCTAATTTTTGTTCTTCAGTCAATTGTAATCCTGTCTTAGTTTTTATTACTGAGAGTTCTTTTTTTTATCTGCAGATTGAGATGCTCTACACACATGCACTCGCTTTGCCTCAGCTAATTTGTATTCATCAGTCATTTGTATTCTTTGCTTGGTTTTTATTATTGACATTTATTTATTTTATCTGCGGATTGAGATACTCTAAACTCACGCACTCGCTTTGCCTCAGCTAATCTGTATTCTTCAGTCATTTGTATTCTTTTCTTGGTTTTATTACTGAGATTTCTTTTTTTTTATCTGCAGATTGAGACGCTCTAAACTCACGCACTTGCTTTGCCTCAGCTTATTTGTATTCTTCAGTCATCTGTATTCTTTTCTGGGTTTTGTTACTGAGATTTCTTTTTTTTATCTGCAAATTGTGATGCTTTAAACTTACGTTGTCGTTCTGCTTCGGCTAATTTTTGTTCTTCAGTCAATTGTAATCCTGTCTTAGTTTTTATTACTGAGAGTTCTTTTTTTTATCTGCAGATTGAGATGCTCTACACACATGCACTCGCTTTGCCTCAGCTAATTTGTATTCATCAGTCATTTGTATTCTTTTCTTGGTTTTTATTATTGACATTACTTTCTTTTTATCTGCGGATTGAGATACTTTAAACTCACGCACTCGCTTTGCCTCAGCTAATTCGTATTCTTTAGTCATTTGTTATCTTTTCTTAGTTTTTATTATTGAGATTTCATTCTTTTTATCTGCTGATTGAGATGCTCTAAACTCACGCACTTGCTTTGCCTCAGCTAATTTGTATTCTTCAGTCATCTGTATTCTTTTCTTGGTTTTTATTACTGAGATTTCTTTTTTTTATCTGCAAATTGTGATGCTTTAAACTTACGTTGTCGTTCTGCTTCGGCTAATTTTTGTTCTTCAGTCAATTGTAATCCTGTCTTCGTTTTTATTACTGAGAGTTCTTTTTTTTATCTGCAGATTGAGATGCTCTACACACACGCTCTCGCTTTGCCTCAGCTAATTTGTATTCATCAGTCATTTTATTCTTTTCTTGGTTTTTATTATTGACATTTATTTCTTTTTATCTGCGGATTGAGATACTCTAAACTCACGCACTCGCTTTGCCTCAGCTAATTCGTATTCTTTAGTCATTTGTTCTCTTTTCTTAGTTTTTATTATTGAGATTTCTTTCTTTTTATCTGCAGTTTGAGATGTTCTAAAATTACTTTGTCGTTCTGCTTCGGCTAATTTTAGTTCTTCAGACATTTGTATTCTTTTCTTGGTTTTTATTACTGAGATTTCTTTTATATCTGCAGATTGAGATGCTCTAAACTTACGTAGTCGTTCTGCTTCGGCTAATTTTTGTTCTTCAGTCATTTGTATTCCTGTCTTAGTTTTTATTACTGAGAGTTCTTTTTTTTTCATCTGCAGATTGAGATGCTCTAAACTTACGTTGTTGTTCTGCTTCGGCTAATTATTGTTCTCCAGTCATTTGTTCTCTTTTCTTAGTTTTTATTATTGAGATTTCTTTCTTTTTATCTGCAGATTGAGATGTTCTAAAATTACGTTGTCGTTCTGCTTCGGCTAAATTTTGTCCTTCAGTCATTTGTATTCTTTCCTTGGCTTGTATTACAGATATTTCTTTTATATCTGCAGATTGTGATGCTCTAAACTTACGTTGTCGTTCTGCTAAGCTAATTTATGTTCTGCAGTCATTTATATTCCTGTCTTAGTTTTTATTACTGAGAGCTCTTTTTTTTATCTGCAGATTGAGACGCTCTAAACTTACGTTGTTGTTCTGCTTCGGCTAATTTTTGTCCTTCAGTCATTTGTATGCTTTTCTTGGTTTTTATTACTGAGGGTTCTTTTTTTTTATCTGCAAATTATGATGCTTTAAACTTACGTTGTCGTTCTGCTTCGGGTAATTTTTGTTCTTCAGTCATTTGTATTCCTGTCTTAGTTTTTATTACTGAGAGTTCTTTTTTTTATCTGCAGATTGAGATGCTCTACACTCATGCACTCGCTTTGCCTCAGCTAATTTGTATTCATAAGTCATTTGTATTCTTTTCTTGGTGTTTATTATTGACATTTCTTTCTGGTTATCTGCGGATTGAGATACTCTAAACTCACGCACTCGCTTTGCCTCAGCTAATTCGTATTCTTTAGTCATTTGTTCTCTTTTCTTAGTTTTAATTATTGAGATTTCTTTCTTTTTATCTGCAGATTGAGATGTTCTAAAATTACTTTGTCTTTCTGCTTCGGCTAATTTTTGTTTTTCAGTCATTCGTATTCTTTTCTTGGTTTTTATTACTGAGATATCTTTTTTTTTATCTGCAGATTGAGATGCTGAAAACTTACGTTGTTGTTCTGCTTCGGCTAATTTTTGTCCTTCAGTCATGTGTATTCTTTTCTTGGTTTTTATTACTGAGATTTCTTTTTTTTATCTGTAAAGTATGGTGCTTTAAACTTACGTTGTCGTTCTGCTTCCGGTAATTTTTGTTCTCCAGTCAATTGTAATCCTGTCTTAGTTTTTATTACTGAGAGTTCTTTTTTTTATCTGCAGATGCTCTACACACATGCACTTGCTTTGTCAGCTAATTTGTATTCATCAGTCATTTGTATTCTTTTCTTGGTTTTTATTATTGACATGTCTTTCTTTTTATCTGCGGATTGAGATACTCTAAACTCACGCACTCGCTTTGCCTCAGCTAATTCTTATTCTTTAGTCATTTGTTCTCTTTTCTTAGTTTTTATTATTGAGATTTCTTTCTTTTTATCTGCAGATTGAGATGTTCTAAAATTACTTAGTCGTTCTGCTTCGGCTAATTTTAGTTCTTCAGACATTTGTATTCTTTTCTTGGTTTTTATTACTGAGATATCTTTTATATCTGCAGATTGTGATGATCTAAACTTACGTAGTCGTTCTCCTTCGGCTAATTTTTGTTGTTCAGTCATGTGTATTCTTTTCTTAGTTTTTATTACCCGGGATTTCTTTTTTTTTTATCTGCAGATTGAGATGCTCTAAACTTAGGTTGTCGTTCTGCTTCGGCTACTTTTTGTTCTTCAGTCATTTGTATACTTTTCTTGGTTTTTATTACTGAGATTTCTTTATTTTTTATCTGCAGATTGAGACGCTCTAAACTTACGTTGTTGTTCTGCTTCGGCTAATTTTTGTTCTTCAGCCATTTGTATTCTTTTCTTGGTGTTTATTACTGAGATTTCTTTTTTTTTATCTGCAGATTGACATGCTCTAAACCTACGTTGTCGTTCTGCTTCGGCTAATTTTTGTTCTTCAGTCAATTGTAATCCTGTCTTAGTTTTTATTACTGAGAGTTCTTTTTTTTATCTGCAGATTGAGATGCTCTACACACATGCACTCGCTTTGCCTCAGCTAATTTGTATTCTTCAGTCATTTGTATTCTTTTCTTGGTTTTTATTAGTGAGATTTCTTTTTTTTTATCTGCAGATTGAGACGCTCTAAACTCACGCACTTGCTTTGCCTCAGCTAATTTGTATTCTTCAGTCATCTGTATTCTTTTCTTGGTTTTTATTACTGAGATTTCTTTTTTTTATCTGCAAATTATGATGCTTTAAACTTACGTTGTCGTTCTGCTTCGGGTAATTTTTGTTCTTCAGTCATTTGTATTCCTGTCTTAGTTTTTATTACTGAGAGTTCTTTTTTTTATCTGCAGATTGAGATGCTCTACACTCATGCACTCGCTTTGCCTCAGCTAATTTGTATTCATAAGTCATTTGTATTCTTTTCTTGGTGTTTATTATTGACATTTCTTTCTTTTTATCTGCGGATGGAGATACTCTAAACTCACGCACTCGCTTTGCCTCAGCTAATTCGTATTCTTTAGTCATTTGTTCTCTTTTCTTAGTTTTAATTATTGAGATTTCTTTCTTTTTATCTGCTGATTGAGATGTTCTAAAATTACTTTGTCGTTCTGCTTCGGCTAATTTTTGTTCTTCAGTCATTCGTATTCTTTTCTTGGTTTTTATTACTGAGATATCTTTTTTTTTTACTGCAGATTGAGATGCTGTAAACTTACGTTGTTGTTCTGCTTCGGCTAATTTTTGTCCTTCAGTCATGTGTATTCTTTTCTTGGTTTTTATTACTGAGATTTCTTTTTTTTATCTGCAAAGTATGGTGCTTTAAACTTACGTTGTCGTTCTGCTTCGGGTAATTTTTGTTCTCCAGTCAATTGTAATCCTGTCTTAGTTTTTATTACTGAGAGTTCTTTTTTTTATCTGCAGATTGAGATGCTCTACACACATGCACTTGCTTTGTCAGCTAATTTGTATTCATCAGTCATTTGTATTCTTTTCTTGGTTTTTATTATTGACATTTCTTTCTTTTTATCTGCGGATTGAGATACTCTAAACTCACGCACTCGCTTTGCCTCAGCTAATTCGTATTCTTTAGTCATTTGTTCTCTTTTCTTAGTTTTTATTATTGAGATTTCTTTCTTTTTATCTGCAGATTGAGATGTTCTAAAATTACTTAGTCGTTCTGCTTCGGCTAATTTTAGTTCTTCAGAAATTTGTATTCTTTTCTTGGTTTTTATTACTGAGATATCTTTTATATCTGCAGATTGAGATGTTCTAAAATTACGTAGTCGTTCTCCTTCGGCTAATTTTTGTTGTTCAGTCATGTGTATTCTTTTCTTGGTTTTTATTACCCGGGATTTCTTTTTTTTTTATCTGCAGATTGAGATGCTCTAAACTTAGGTTGTCGTTCTGCTTCGGCTACTTTTTGTTCTTCAGTCAATTGTAATCCTGTCTTAGTTTTTATTACTGAGAGTTCTTTTTTTTATCTGCAGATTGAGATGCTCTACACACATGCACTCGCTTTGCCTCAGCTAATTTGTATTCATCAGTCATTTGTATTCTTTTCTTGGTTTTTATTATTGACATTTCTTTCTTTTTATCTGCGGATTGAGATACTCTAAACTCACGCACTCGCTTTGCCTCAGGTAAATCGTATTCTTTAGTCATTTGTTCTCTTTTCTTAGTTTTTATTATTGAGATTTCTTTCTTTTTATCTGCTGATTGAGATGTTCTAAAATTACTTTGTCGTTCTGCTTCGGCTAATTTTTGTTCTTCAGTCATTCGTATTCTTTTCTTGGTTTTTATTACTGAGATATCTTTTTTTTTTACTGCAGATTGAGATGCTGTAAACTTACGTTGTTGTTCTGCTTCGGCTAATTTTTGTCCTTCAGTCATGTGTATTCTTTTCTTGGTTTTTATTACTGAGATTTCTTTTTTTTATCTGCAAAGTATGGTGCTTTAAACTTACGTTGTCGTTCTGCTTCGGGTAATTTTTGTTCTCCAGTCAATTGTAATCCTGTCTTAGTTTTTATTACTGAGAGTTCTTTTTTTTTTATCTGCAGATTGAGATGCTCTACACTCACGCACTCGCTTTGTCTCAGCTAATCTGTATTCTTCAGTCATTTGTATTCTTTTCCTGGTTTTTATTACTGAGATTTCTTTTTTTTTATCAGCAGATTGAGATGCTCTACACACATGCACCCGCTTTGCCTCAGTTAATTTGTATTCATCAGTCATTTGTATTCTTTTCTTGGTTTTTATTATTGACATTTCTTTCTTTTTATCTGCGGATTGAGATACTCTAAACTCACGCACTCGCTTTGCCTCAGCTAATTCGTATTCTTTAGTCATTTGTTCTCTTTGCTTGGTTTTTATTACTGAGATTTCTTTTTTTTTATCTGCAGATTGAGAAGCTCTAAACTTACGTTGTTGTTCTGCTTCGGCTAATTTTTGTTCTTCAGTCATTTGTTCTCTTTTCTTAGTTTTTATTATTGAGATTTCTTTCTTTTTATCTGCAGATTGAGATGTTCTAAAATTACGTTGTCGTTCTGCTTCGGCTAAATTTTGTCCTTCAGTCATTTGTATTCTTTCCTTGGCTTGTATTACAGATATTTCTTTTATATCTGCAGATTGTGATGCTCTAAACTTACGTTGTCGTTCTGCTAAGCTAATTTATGTTCTTCAGTCATTTATATTCCTGTCTTAGTTTTTATTACTGAGAGCTCTTTTTTTTATCTGCAGATTGAGATGCTCTAAACTTACGTTGTTGTTCTGCTTCGGCTAATTTTTGTCCTTCAGTCATTTGTATGCTTTTCTTGGTTTTTATTACTGAGGTTTCTTTTTTTTATCTGCAAATTATGATGCTTTAACCTTACGTTGTCGTTCTGCTTCGGGTAATTTTTGTTCTTCAGTCATTTGTATTCCTGTCTTAGTTTTTATTACTGAGAGTTCTTTTTTTTATCTGCAGATTGAGATGCTCTACACTCATGCACTCGCTTTGCCTCAGCTAATTTGTATTCATAAGTCATTTGTATTCTTTTCTTGGTGTTTATTATTGACATTTCTTTCTTTTTATCTGCGGATGGAGATACTCTAAACTCACGCACTCGCTTTGCCTCAGCTAATTCGTATTCTTTAGTCATTTGTTCTCTTTTCTTAGTTTTAATTATTGAGATTTCTTTCTTTTTATCTGCTGATTGAGATGTTCTAAAATTACTTTGTCGTTCTGCTTCGGCTAATTTTTGTTCTTCAGTCATTCGTATTCTTTTCTTGGTTTTTATTACTGAGATATCTTTTTTTTTTACTGCAGATTGAGATGCTGTAAACATACGTTGTTGTTCTGCTTCGGCTAATTTTTGTCCTTCAGTCATGTGTATTCTTTTCTTGGTTTTTATTACTGAGATTTCTTTTTTTTATCTGCAAAGTATGGTGCTTTAAACTTACGTTGTCGTTCTGCTTCGGGTAATTTTTGTTCTTCAGTCATTTGTATTCCTGTCTTAGTTTTTATTACTGAGAGTTCTTTTTTTTATCTGCAGATTGAGATGCTCTACACTCATGCACTCGCTTTGCCTCAGCTAATTTGTATTCATAAGTCATTTGTATTCTTTTCTTGGTGTTTATTATTGACATTTCTTTCTGGTTATCTGCGGATTGAGATACTCTAAACTCACGCACTCGCTTTGCCTCAGCTAATTCGTATTCTTTAGTCATTTGTTCTCTTTTCTTAGTTTTAATTATTGAGATTTCTTTCTTTTTATCTGCAGATTGAGATGTTCTAAAATTACTTTGTCTTTCTGCTTCGGCTAATTTTTGTTTTTCAGTCATTCGTATTCTTTTCTTGGTTTTTATTACTGAGATATCTTTTTTTTTATCTGCAGATTGAGATGCTGAAAACTTACGTTGTTGTTCTGCTTCGGCTAATTTTTGTCCTTCAGTCATGTGTATTCTTTTCTTGGTTTTTATTACTGAGATTTCTTTTTTTTATCTGTAAAGTATGGTGCTTTAAACTTACGTTGTCGTTCTGCTTCCGGTAATTTTTGTTCTCCAGTCAATTGTAATCCTGTCTTAGTTTTTATTACTGAGAGTTCTTTTTTTTATCTGCAGATGCTCTACACACATGCACTTGCTTTGTCAGCTAATTTGTATTCATCAGTCATTTGTATTCTTTTCTTGGTTTTTATTATTGACATGTCTTTCTTTTTATCTGCGGATTGAGATACTCTAAACTCACGCACTCGCTTTGCCTCAGCTAATTCTTATTCTTTAGTCATTTGTTCTCTTTTCTTAGTTTTTATTATTGAGATTTCTTTCTTTTTATCTGCAGATTGAGATGTTCTAAAATTACTTAGTCGTTCTGCTTCGGCTAATTTTAGTTCTTCAGACATTTGTATTCTTTTCTTGGTTTTTATTACTGAGATATCTTTTATATCTGCAGATTGTGATGATCTAAACTTACGTAGTCGTTCTCCTTCGGCTAATTTTTGTTGTTCAGTCATGTGTATTCTTTTCTTAGTTTTTATTACCCGGGATTTCTTTTTTTTTTATCTGCAGATTGAGATGCTCTAAACTTAGGTTGTCGTTCTGCTTCGGCTACTTTTTGTTCTTCAGTCATTTGTATACTTTTCTTGGTTTTTATTACTGAGATTTCTTTATTTTTTATCTGCAGATTGAGACGCTCTAAACTTACGTTGTTGTTCTGCTTCGGCTAATTTTTGTTCTTCAGCCATTTGTATTCTTTTCTTGGTGTTTATTACTGAGATTTCTTTTTTTTTATCTGCAGATTGACATGCTCTAAACCTACGTTGTCGTTCTGCTTCGGCTAATTTTTGTTCTTCAGTCAATTGTAATCCTGTCTTAGTTTTTATTACTGAGAGTTCTTTTTTTTATCTGCAGATTGAGATGCTCTACACACATGCACTCGCTTTGCCTCAGCTAATTTGTATTCTTCAGTCATTTGTATTCTTTTCTTGGTTTTTATTAGTGAGATTTCTTTTTTTTTATCTGCAGATTGAGACGCTCTAAACTCACGCACTTGCTTTGCCTCAGCTAATTTGTATTCTTCAGTCATCTGTATTCTTTTCTTGGTTTTTATTACTGAGATTTCTTTTTTTTATCTGCAAATTATGATGCTTTAAACTTACGTTGTCGTTCTGCTTCGGGTAATTTTTGTTCTTCAGTCATTTGTATTCCTGTCTTAGTTTTTATTACTGAGAGTTCTTTTTTTTATCTGCAGATTGAGATGCTCTACACTCATGCACTCGCTTTGCCTCAGCTAATTTGTATTCATAAGTCATTTGTATTCTTTTCTTGGTGTTTATTATTGACATTTCTTTCTTTTTATCTGCGGATGGAGATACTCTAAACTCACGCACTCGCTTTGCCTCAGCTAATTCGTATTCTTTAGTCATTTGTTCTCTTTTCTTAGTTTTAATTATTGAGATTTCTTTCTTTTTATCTGCTGATTGAGATGTTCTAAAATTACTTTGTCGTTCTGCTTCGGCTAATTTTTGTTCTTCAGTCATTCGTATTCTTTTCTTGGTTTTTATTACTGAGATATCTTTTTTTTTTACTGCAGATTGAGATGCTGTAAACTTACGTTGTTGTTCTGCTTCGGCTAATTTTTGTCCTTCAGTCATGTGTATTCTTTTCTTGGTTTTTATTACTGAGATTTCTTTTTTTTATCTGCAAAGTATGGTGCTTTAAACTTACGTTGTCGTTCTGCTTCGGGTAATTTTTGTTCTCCAGTCAATTGTAATCCTGTCTTAGTTTTTATTACTGAGAGTTCTTTTTTTTATCTGCAGATTGAGATGCTCTACACACATGCACTTGCTTTGTCAGCTAATTTGTATTCATCAGTCATTTGTATTCTTTTCTTGGTTTTTATTATTGACATTTCTTTCTTTTTATCTGCGGATTGAGATACTCTAAACTCACGCACTCGCTTTGCCTCAGCTAATTCGTATTCTTTAGTCATTTGTTCTCTTTTCTTAGTTTTTATTATTGAGATTTCTTTCTTTTTATCTGCAGATTGAGATGTTCTAAAATTACTTAGTCGTTCTGCTTCGGCTAATTTTAGTTCTTCAGAAATTTGTATTCTTTTCTTGGTTTTTATTACTGAGATATCTTTTATATCTGCAGATTGAGATGTTCTAAAATTACGTAGTCGTTCTCCTTCGGCTAATTTTTGTTGTTCAGTCATGTGTATTCTTTTCTTGGTTTTTATTACCCGGGATTTCTTTTTTTTTTATCTGCAGATTGAGATGCTCTAAACTTAGGTTGTCGTTCTGCTTCGGCTACTTTTTGTTCTTCAGTCAATTGTAATCCTGTCTTAGTTTTTATTACTGAGAGTTCTTTTTTTTATCTGCAGATTGAGATGCTCTACACACATGCACTCGCTTTGCCTCAGCTAATTTGTATTCATCAGTCATTTGTATTCTTTTCTTGGTTTTTATTATTGACATTTCTTTCTTTTTATCTGCGGATTGAGATACTCTAAACTCACGCACTCGCTTTGCCTCAGGTAAATCGTATTCTTTAGTCATTTGTTCTCTTTTCTTAGTTTTTATTATTGAGATTTCTTTCTTTTTATCTGCTGATTGAGATGTTCTAAAATTACTTTGTCGTTCTGCTTCGGCTAATTTTTGTTCTTCAGTCATTCGTATTCTTTTCTTGGTTTTTATTACTGAGATATCTTTTTTTTTTACTGCAGATTGAGATGCTGTAAACTTACGTTGTTGTTCTGCTTCGGCTAATTTTTGTCCTTCAGTCATGTGTATTCTTTTCTTGGTTTTTATTACTGAGATTTCTTTTTTTTATCTGCAAAGTATGGTGCTTTAAACTTACGTTGTCGTTCTGCTTCGGGTAATTTTTGTTCTCCAGTCAATTGTAATCCTGTCTTAGTTTTTATTACTGAGAGTTCTTTTTTTTTTATCTGCAGATTGAGATGCTCTACACTCACGCACTCGCTTTGTCTCAGCTAATCTGTATTCTTCAGTCATTTGTATTCTTTTCCTGGTTTTTATTACTGAGATTTCTTTTTTTTTATCAGCAGATTGAGATGCTCTACACACATGCACCCGCTTTGCCTCAGTTAATTTGTATTCATCAGTCATTTGTATTCTTTTCTTGGTTTTTATTATTGACATTTCTTTCTTTTTATCTGCGGATTGAGATACTCTAAACTCACGCACTCGCTTTGCCTCAGCTAATTCGTATTCTTTAGTCATTTGTTCTCTTTGCTTGGTTTTTATTACTGAGATTTCTTTTTTTTTATCTGCAGATTGAGAAGCTCTAAACTTACGTTGTTGTTCTGCTTCGGCTAATTTTTGTTCTTCAGTCATTTGTTCTCTTTTCTTAGTTTTTATTATTGAGATTTCTTTCTTTTTATCTGCAGATTGAGATGTTCTAAAATTACGTTGTCGTTCTGCTTCGGCTAAATTTTGTCCTTCAGTCATTTGTATTCTTTCCTTGGCTTGTATTACAGATATTTCTTTTATATCTGCAGATTGTGATGCTCTAAACTTACGTTGTCGTTCTGCTAAGCTAATTTATGTTCTTCAGTCATTTATATTCCTGTCTTAGTTTTTATTACTGAGAGCTCTTTTTTTTATCTGCAGATTGAGATGCTCTAAACTTACGTTGTTGTTCTGCTTCGGCTAATTTTTGTCCTTCAGTCATTTGTATGCTTTTCTTGGTTTTTATTACTGAGGTTTCTTTTTTTTATCTGCAAATTATGATGCTTTAACCTTACGTTGTCGTTCTGCTTCGGGTAATTTTTGTTCTTCAGTCATTTGTATTCCTGTCTTAGTTTTTATTACTGAGAGTTCTTTTTTTTATCTGCAGATTGAGATGCTCTACACTCATGCACTCGCTTTGCCTCAGCTAATTTGTATTCATAAGTCATTTGTATTCTTTTCTTGGTGTTTATTATTGACATTTCTTTCTTTTTATCTGCGGATGGAGATACTCTAAACTCACGCACTCGCTTTGCCTCAGCTAATTCGTATTCTTTAGTCATTTGTTCTCTTTTCTTAGTTTTAATTATTGAGATTTCTTTCTTTTTATCTGCTGATTGAGATGTTCTAAAATTACTTTGTCGTTCTGCTTCGGCTAATTTTTGTTCTTCAGTCATTCGTATTCTTTTCTTGGTTTTTATTACTGAGATATCTTTTTTTTTTACTGCAGATTGAGATGCTGTAAACATACGTTGTTGTTCTGCTTCGGCTAATTTTTGTCCTTCAGTCATGTGTATTCTTTTCTTGGTTTTTATTACTGAGATTTCTTTTTTTTATCTGCAAAGTATGGTGCTTTAAACTTACGTTGTCGTACTGCTTTGGGTAATTTTTGTTCTCCAGTCAATTGTAATCCTGTCTTAGTTTTTATTACTGAGAGTTCTTTTTTTTATCTGCAGATTGAGATGCTCTACACACATGCACTTGCTTTGTCAGCTAATTTGTATTCATCAGTCATTTGTATTCTTTTCTTGGTTTTTATTATTGACATTTCTTTCTTTTTATCTGCGGATTGAGATACTCTAAACTCACGCACTCGCTTTGCCTCAGCTAATTCGTATTCTTTAGTCATTTGTTCTCTTTTCTTAGTTTTTATTATTAAGATTTCTTTCTTTTTATCTGCAGATTGAGATGTTCTAAAATTACTTAGTCGTTCTGCTTCGGCTAATTTTAGTTCTTCAGAAATTTGTATTCTTTTCTTGGTTTTTATTACTGAGATATCTTTTATATCTGCAGATTGAGATGTTCTAAAATTACGTAGTCGTTCTCCTTCGGCTAATTTTTGTTGTTCAGTCATGTGTATTCTTTTCTTGGTTTTTATTACCCGGGATTTCTTTTTTTTTTATCTGCAGATTGAGATGCTCTAAACTTAGGTTGTCGTTCTGCTTCGGCTACTTTTTGTTCTTCAGTCAATTGTAATCCTGTCTTAGTTTTTATTACTGAGAGTTCTTTTTTTTATCTGCAGATTGAGATGCTCTACACACATGCACTTGCTTTGTCAGCTAATTTGTATTCATCAGTCATTTGTATTCTTTTCTTGGTTTTTATTATTGACATTTCTTTCTTTTTATCTGCGGATTGAGATACTCTAAACTCACGCACTCGCTTTGCCTCAGCTAAATCGTATTCTTTAGTCATTTGTTCTCTTTTCTTAGTTTTTATTATTGAGATTTCTTACTTTTTATCTGCTGATTGAAATGCTCTAAACTCACGCACTTGCATTGCCTCAGCTAATTTGTATTCTTCAGTCATCTGTATTCTTTTCTTGGTTTTTATTACTGAGATTTCTTTTTTTTATCTGCAAATTGTGATGCTTTAAACTTACGTTGTCGTTCTGCTTCGGCTAATATTTGTTCTTCAGTAAATTGTAATCCTGTCTTAGTTTTTATTACTGAGAGTTCTTTTTTTTATCTGCAGATTGAGATGCTCTACACACATGCACTCGCTTTGCCTCAGCTAATTTGTATTCATCAGTCATTTGTATTCTTTTCTTGGTTTTTATTATTGACATTTCTTTCTTTTTATCTGCAGATTGAGATACTCTAAACTCACGCACTCGCTTTGCCTCAGCTAAATCGTATTCTTTAGTCATTTGATCTCTTTTCTTAGTTTTTATTATTGAGATTTCTTTCTTTTTATCTGCTGATTGAGATGCTCTAAACTCACGCACTTGCTTTGCCTCAGCTAATTTGTATTCTTCAGTCATCTGTATTCTTTTCTTGGTTTTTATTACTGAGATTTCTTTTTTTTATCTGCAAATTGTGATGCTTTAAACTTACGTTGTCGTTCTGCTTCGGCTAATATTTGTTCTTCAGTAAATTGTAATCCTGTCTTAGTTTTTATTACTGAGAGTTCTTTTTTTTATCTGCAGATTGAGATGCTCTACACACATGCACTCGCTTTGCCTCAGCTAATTTGTATTCATCAGTCATTTGTATTCTTTTCTTGTTTTTTATTATTGACATTTCTTTCTTTTTATCTACGGATTGAGATACTCTAAACTCACGCACTCGCTTTGCCTCAGCTAAATCGTATTCTTTAGTCATTTGATCTCTTTTCTTAGTTTTTATTATTGAGATTTCTTTCTTTTTATCTGCTGATTGAGATGCTCTAAACTCACGCACTTGCTTTGCCTCAGCTAATTTGTATTCTTCAGTCATCTGTATTCTTTTCTTGGTTTTTATTACTGAGATTTCTTTTTTTTATCTGCAAATTGTGATGCGTTAAACTTACATTGTCGTTCTGCTTCGGCTAATTTTTGTTCTTCAGTCAATTGTAATCCTGTCTTAGTTTTTATTACTGAGAGTTCTTTTTTTTATCTGCAGATTGAGATGCTCTACACACATGCACTCGCTTTGCCTCAGCTAATTTGTATTCATCAGTCATTTCTATTCTTTTCTTGGTTTTTATTATTGACATTTCTTTCTTTTTATCTGCGGATTGAGATACTCTAAACTCACGCACTCGCTTTGCCTCAGCTAATTTGTATTCTTTAGTCATTTGTTCTCTTTTCTTAGTTTTTATTATTGAGATTTCTTTCTTTTTATCTGCAGATTGAGATGTTCTAAAATTACTTTGTCGTTCTGCTCCGGCTAATTTTAATTCTTCAGACATTGTATTCTTTTCTTGGTTTTTATTACTGAGATTTCTTTTATATCTGCCGATTGAGATGCTCTAAACTTACGTAGTCGTTCTGTTTCGGCTAATTTTTGTTCTTCAGTCATTTGTATTCCTGTCTTAGTATTTATTACTAAGACTTCTTTTTTTTTTATCTGCAGATTAAGATGCTCTACACTCACGCACTCGCTTTGCCTCAGCTAATCTGTATTCTTCAGTCATATATATTCTTTGCTTGGTTTTTATTACTGAGATTTCTTTTTTTTTATCTGCAGATTGAGACGCTCTAAACTTACGTTGTTGTTCTGCTTCGGCTAATTTTTGTTCTTCAGTCATTTGTTCTCTTTTCTTAGTTTTTATTATTGCGATTTCTTTCTTTTTATCTGCAGATTGAGATGTTCTAAAATTACGTTGTCGTTCTGCTTCGGCTAAATTTTGTCCTTCAGTCATTTGTATTCTTTCCTTGACTTGTATTACTGATATTTCTTTTATATCTGCAGATTGTGATGCTCTAAACTTACGTTGTCGTTCTGCTTCGGCTAATTTTTGTTCTTCAGTCAATTGTAATCCTGTCTTAGTTTTTATTACTGAGAGTTCTTTTTTTTATCTGCAGATTGAGATGCTCTACACACATGCACTCGCTTTGCCTCAGCTAATTTGTAATCATCAGTCATTTGTATTCTTTTCTTGGTTTTTATTATTGACATTTCTTTCTTTTTATCTGCGGGTTGAGATATCTAAACTCACGCACTCGCTTTGCCTCAGCTAATTCGTATTCTTTAGTCATTTGTTCTCTTTTCTTAGTTTTTATTATTGAGATTTCTTTCTTTTTATCTGCAGATTGAGATGTTCTAAAATTACTTTGTCGTTCTGCTTCGGCTAATTTTAGTTCTTCAGACATTGTATTCTTTTCTTGGTTTTTATTATTGAGATTTCTTTTATATCTGCCGATTGAGATGCTCTAAACTCACGCACTTGCTTTGCCTCAGCTAATTTGTATTCTTCAGTCATCTGTACTCTTTTCTTGGTTTTTATTACTGAGATTTCTTTTTTTTATCTGCAAATTGTGATGCTTTAAACTTACGTTGTCGTTCTGCTTCGGCTAATTTTTGTTCTTCAGTCAATTGTAATCCTGTCTTAGTTTTTATTACTGAGAGTTCTTTTTTTTATCTGCAGATTGAGATGCTCTAAACTTATGTTTTTGTTCTGCTTTGGCTAATTTTTGTCCTTCAGTCATTTGTATGCTTTTCTTGGTTTTTATTACTGAGGTTTCTTTTTTATATCTGCAAATTATGGTGCTTTAAACTTACGTTGTCGTTCTGCTTCGGGTAATTTTTGTTCTACAGTCATTTGTATTCCTGTCTTAGTTTTTATTACTGAGATTTCTTTTTTTTATCTGCAGATTGAGATGCTCTACACTCATGCACTCGCTTTGCCTCAGCTAATTTGTAATCATCAGTCATTTGTATTCTTTTCTTGGTTTTTATTATTGACATTTCTTTCTTTTTATCTGCGGATTGAGATATCTAAACTCACGCACTCGCTTTGCCTCAGCTAATTCGTATTCTTTAGTCATTTGTTCTCTTTTCTTAGTTTTTATTATTGAGATTTCTTTCTTTTTATCTGCAGATTGAGATGCTCTAAACTTACGTTGTCGTTCTGCTAAGCTAATTTTTGTTCTTCAGTCATTTATATTCCTGTCTTAGTTTTTATTACTGAGAGCTCTTTTTTTTATCTGCAGATTGATATGCTCTAAACTTATGATTTTGTTCTGCTTTGGCTAATTTTTGTCCTTCAGTCATTTGTATGCTTTTCTTGGTTTTTATTACTGAGGTTTCTTTTTTATATCTGCAAATTATGGTGCTTTAAACTTACGTTGTCGTTCTGCTTCGGGTAATTTTTGTTCTACAGTCATTTGTATTCCTGTCTTAGTTTTTATTACTGAGAGTTCTTTTTTTTATCTGCAGATTTAGATGCTCTACACTCATGCACTCGCTTTGCCTCAGCTAATTTGTATTCTTTAGTAATTTGTTCTCTTTTCTTAGTTTTAATTATTGAGATTTCTTTTTTTTATCTGCAGATTGAGATGTTCTAAAATTACTTTGTCGTACTGCTTCGGCTAATTTTTGTTCTTCAGTCATTTGTATTCTTTTCTTGGTTTTTATTACTGAGATATCTTTTATATCTGCAGATTGTGATGCTCTAAACTTAGGTTGTCGTTCTGCTTCGGCTACTTTTTGTTCTTCAGTCATTTGTATACTTTTCTTGGATTTTATTACTAAGATTTCTTTTTTTTTATCTGCAGATTGAGGTGCTCTAAACTTACGTTGTCGTTCTGCTTCGGCTAATTTTTGTTCTTCAGTCATTTGTATACATTTCTTGGTTTTTATTACTGAGATTACTTTATTTTTTATCTGCAGATTGAGACGCTCTAAACTTACGTTGTTGTTCTGCTTCGGCTAATTTGTATGCTTCAGTCATTTGTATTCTTTTCTTGGTTTTTATTACTTTGATTTCTTTTTTTTATCTGCAAGTTATTATGCTTTAAACTTACGTTGTCGTTCTGCTTCGGGTAATTTTTGTTCTTCAGTCAATTGTAATCCTGTCTTAGTTTTTATTACTGAGAGTTCTTTTTTTTATCTGCAGATTGAGATGCTCTACACACATGCACTTGCTTTGTCAGCTAATTTGTATTCATCAGACATTTGTATTCTATTCTTGGTTTTTATTATTGACATTTCTTTTTTTTTATCTGCGGATAGAGATACTCTAAACTCACGCACTCGCTTTGCCTCAGCTAAATCGTATTCTTTAGTCATTTGTTCTCTTTTCTTAATTTTTATTATTGAGATTTCTTTCTTTTTATCTGCAGATTGAGATGTTCTAAAATTACTTAGTCGTTCTGCTTCGGCTAATTTTAGTTCTTCAGTCATTTGTATTCTTTTCTTGGTTTTTATTACTGAGATTTCTTTTCTTTTATCTGCAGATTGACATGCTCTAAACTTACGTTGTCGTTCTGCTTCGGCTAATTTTTGTTCTTCAGTCAATTGTAATCCTGCATTAGTTTTTATTACTGAGAGTTCTTTTTTTTATCTGCAGATTGAGATGCTCTACACACATGCACTCGCTTTGCCTCAGCTAATTTGTATTCATCAGTCATTTGTATTCTTTTCTTGGTTTTTAATATTGACATTTCTTTCTTTTTATCTGCGGATTGAGATACTCTAAACTCACGCACTCGCTTTGCCTCAGCTAAATCGTATTCTTTAGTCATTTGATCTCTTTTCTTAGTTTTTATTATTGAGATTTCTTTCTTTTTATCTGCTGATTGAGATGCTTCAAACTCACGCACTTGCTTTGCCTCAGCTAATTTGTATTCTTCAGTCATCTGTATTCTTTTCTTGGTTTTTATTACTGAGATTTCTTTTTTTTATCTGCAAATTGTGATGCTTTAAACTTACGTTGTCGTTCTGCTTCGGGTAATTTTTGTTCTTCAGTCAATTGTAATCCTGTCTTAGTTTTTATTACTGAGAGTTCTTTTTTTATCTGCAGATTGAGATGCTCTACACACATGCACTCGCTTTGCCTCAGCTAATTTGTAATCATCAGTCATTTGTATTCTTTTCTTGGTTTTTATTATTGACATTTCTTTCTTTTTATCTGCGGATTGAGATATCTAAACTCACGCACTCGCTTTGCCTCAGCTAATTCGTATTCTTTAGTCATTTGTTCTCTTTTCTTAGTTTTTATTATTGAGATTTCTTTTTTTTTATCTGCAGATTGAGATGTTCTAAAATTACTTTGTCGTTCTGCTTCGGCTAATTTTAGTTCTTCAGACATTGTATTCTTTTCTTGGTTTTTATTATTGAGATTTCTTTTATATCTGCCGATTGAGATGCTCTAAACTTACGTAGTCGTTCTGCTTCGGCTAATTTTTGTTCTTCAGTCATTTGTATTCCTGTCTTAGTATTTATTACTGAGAGTTCTTTTTTTTTTATCTGCAGATTGAGATGCTCTACACTCACGCACTCGCTTTGCCTCAGCTAATCTGTATTCTTCAGTCATTTATATTCTTTGCTTGGTTTTTATTACTGAGATTTCTTTGTTTTTATCTGCAGATTGAGACGCTCTAAACTTACGTTGTTGTTCTGCTTCGGCTAATTTTTGTTCTTCAGTCATTTGTTCTCTTTTCTTAGTTTTTATTATTGAGATTTCTTTCTTTTTATCTGCAGATTGAGATGTTCTAAAATTACGTTGTCGTTCTGCTTCGGCTAAATTTTGTCCTTCAGTCATTTGTATTCTTTCCTTGGCTTGTATTACTGATATTTCTTTTATATCTGCAGATTGTGATGCTCTAAACTTACGTTGTCGTTCTGCTAAGCTAATTTTTGTTCTTCAGTCATTTATATTCCTGTCTTAGTTTTTATTACTGAGAGCTCTTTTTTTTATCTGCAGATTGAGATGCTCTAAACTTACGTTGTTGTTCTTCTTCGGCTAATTTTTGTCCTTCAGTCATTTGTATGCTTTTCTTGGTTTTTATTACTGAGGTTTCTTTTTTTTATCTGCAAATTATGATGCTTTAAACTTACGTTGTCGTTCTGCTTCGGGTAATTTTTTTCTCCAGTCAATTGTAATCCTTTCTTAGTTTTTATTACTGAGAGTTCTTTTTTTTATCTGCAGATTGAGATGCTCTACACACATGCACTTGCTTTGTCAGCTAATTTGTATTCATCAGTCATTTGTATTCTTTTCTTGGTTTTTATTATTGACATTTCTTTCTTTTTATCTGCGGATTGAGATACTCTAAACTCACGCACTCGCTTTGCCTCAGCTAATTCGTATTCTTTAGTCATTTGTTCTCTTTTCTTAGTTTTTATTATTGAGATTTCTTTCTTTTTATCTGCAGATTGAGATGTTCTAAAATTACTTCGTCGTTCTGCTTCGGCTAATTTTAGTTCTTCAGACATTTGTATTCTTTTCTTGGTTTTTATTACTGAGATTTCTTTTTTTTTTATCTGCAGATTGAGATGCTCTAAACTTAGGTTGTCGTTCTGCTTCGGCTACTTTTTGTTCTTCAGTCATTTGTATACTTTTCTTGGATTTTATTACTAAGATTTCTTTTTTTTTTATCTGCAGATTGAGATGCTCTACACACATGCACTTTCTTTGTCAGCTAATTTGTATTCATCAGTCATTTGTATTCTTTTCGTGGTTTTTATTATTGACATTTCTTTCTTTTTATCTGCGGATTGAGATACTCTAAACTCACGCACTCGCTTTGCCTCAGCTAATTCGTATTCTTTAGTCATTTGTTCTCTTTTCTTAGTTTTTATTACTGAGATTTCTTTCTTTTTATCTGCAGATTGAGATGTTCTAAAATTACTTAGTCGTTCTGCTTCGGCTAATTTTAGTTCTTCAGTCATTTGTATTCTTTTCTTGGTTTTTATTACTGAGATTTCTTTTATATCTGCAGATTGAGATGTTCTAAACTTAAGTTGTCGTTCTGCTTCGGCTACTTTTTGTTCTTCAGTCATTTGTATACTTTTCTTGGATTTTATTACTAAGATTTCTTTTTTTTTTTTATCTGCAGATTGAGGTGCTCTAAACTTACGTTGTCGTTCTGCTTCGGCTAATTTTTGTTCTTCAGTCATTTGTATACTTTTCTTGGTTTTTATTACTGAGATTTCTTTATTTTTTATCTGCAGATTGAGACGCTCTAAACTTACGTTGTTGTTCTGCTTCGGCTAATTTTTGTTCTTCAGCCATTTGTATTCTTTTCTTGGTGTTTATTACTGAGATTTCTTTTTTTTTATCTGCAGATTGACATGCTCTAAACTTACGTTGTTGTTCTGCTTCGGCTAATTTTTATACTTCAGTCATTTGTATTCTTTTCTTGGTTTTTATTATTGAGATTCCTTTCTTTTTATCTGCAGATTGAGATATCCTAAACTTACGCACTCGCTTTGCCAGAGCTAATTTGTATTCTTCAGTTATTTATTCTCTTTTCTTAGTTTTTATTATTGAGATTTCTTTCTTTTATATCTGCAGATTGAGATGCTCTAAACTTACGTTGTCGTTCTGCTTCGGCTAATTTTTGTTCTTCAGTCATTTGTATACTTTTCTTGGTTTTTATTACTGAGATTTCTTTATTTTTTATCTGCAGATTGAGACGCTCTAAACTTACGTTGTTGTTCTGCTTCGGCTAATTTTTGTTCTTCAGCCATTTGTATTCTTTTCTTGGTGTTTATTACTGAGATTTCTTTTTTTTTATCTGCAGATTGACATGCTCTAAACTTACGTTGTTGTTCTGCTTCGGCTAATTTTTATACTTCAGTCATTTGTATTCTTTTCTTGGTTTTTATTATTGAGATTCCTTTCTTTTTATCTGCAGATTGAGATATCCTAAACTTACGCACTCGCTTTGCCAGAGCTAATTTGTATTCTTCAGTTATTTATTCTCTTTTCTTAGTTTTTATTATTGAGATTTCTTTCTTTTTATTTGCAGATTGAGTTGTTCTAAAATTACTTTGTCGTTCTGCGTCGGCTAATTTTTTTTCTTCAGTCATTTGTATTCTTTTCTTGGTTTTTATTACTGAGATTTCTTTTTTTTTTATCTGCAGATTGAGATGCTCTAAACTTACGTTGTCGTTCTGCTTCGGCTAATTTTTGTTCTTCAGTCATTTGTATTCTTTTCTTGGTGTTTATTACTGAGATTTCTTTTTTTTTTTCTGCAGATTGACATGCTCTAAACTTACGTTGTTGTTCTGCTTCGGCTACTTTTTGTTCTTTAGTCATTTGTATACTTTTCTTGGATTTTATTACTAAGATTTCTTTTTTTTTTTTATCTGCAGATTGAGGTGCTCTAAACTTACGTTGTCGTTCTGCTTCGGCTAATTTTTGTTCTTCAGTTATTTGTATACTTTTCTTGGTTTTTATTACTGAGATTTCTTTATTTTTTATCTGCAGATTGAGATGCTCTAAACTTACGTTGTTGTTCTGCTTCGGCTAATTTTTGTTCTTCAGCCATTTGTATTCTTTTCTTGGTGTTTATTACTGAGATTTCTTTTTTTTTATCTGCAGATTGACATGCTCTAAACTTACGTTGTTGTTCAGCTTCGGCTAATTTGTATACTTCAGTCATTTGTATTCTTTTCTTGGTTTTTATTATTGAGATTCCTTTCTTTTTATCTGCAGATTGAGATATCCTAAACTTACGCACTCGCTTTGCCAGAGCTAATTTGTATTCTTCAGTTATTTATTCTCTTTTCTTAGTTTTTATTATTGAGATTTCTTTCTTTTTATCTGCAGATTGAGATGTTCTAAAATTACTTTGTCGTTCTGCGTCGACTAATTTTTTTTCTTCAGTCATTTATTCTCTTTTCTTGGTTTTTATTACTGAGATTTCTTTTTTTTTTATCTGCAGATTGAGATGCTCTAAACTTACGTTGTCGTTCTGCTTCGGCTAATTTTTGTTCTTCAGTCATTTGTATTCTTTTCTTGGTTTTTATTACTGAGATTTCTTTTTTTTTTATCTGCAGATTGAGATGCTCTAAACTTACGTTGTCGTTCTGCTTCGGCTAATTTTTGTTCTTCAGTCATTTGTATACTTTTCTTTGTTTTTATTACTGAGATTTCTTTTTTTTTATCTGCTGATTGAGACGCTCTAAACTTACGTTGTTGTTCTGCTTCGGCTAATTTTTGTTCTTCAGTCATTTGTATTCTTTTCTTGTTATTTATTATTGAGATTCCTTTCTTTTTACCTGCAGATTGAGATACTCTAAACTCTCGCACTCGCTTTGCCTCACCTAATTTGTATTCTTTCATTTCAGTCATTTGTTCTCTTTTCTTGCTGTTTATTATTGAGATTTCTTTCTTTTTAGCTGTAGATTGAGATGTTTTAAAATTACGTTGTCGTTCTGCTTCGGCTAATTTTTGTTCTTCAGTCATTTGTATTCTTTTCTTGCTTTTATTACTGAGATTTCTTTTATATCTGCAGATTGTGATGCTCTAAACTTACGTTGTCGTTCTGCTTCGGCTAATTTTTGTTCTTCAGTCATTTGTATTCCTGTCCTAGTTTTTATTACTGAGAGTTCTTTTTTTTATCTGCAGTTTGAGATGCTCTACACTCACGCACTCGTTTTGCCTCAGCTAATCTGTATTCTTCAGTCATTTGTATTCTTTTCTTGGTTTTTATTACTGAGATTTCTTTTTTTTTATCTGCAGATTGAGGTGCTCTAAACTAACGTTGTCGTTCTGCTTCGGCTAATTTTTGTTCTTCAGTCAATGTATACTTTTCTTGGTTTTTATTACTGAGATTTCTTTATTTTGTATCTGCAGATTGAGACGCTCTAAACTTACGTTGTTGTTCTGCTTCGGTTAATTTTTGTTCTTCAGTCATTTGTATTCTTTTCTTGGTATTTATTATTGAGATTCCTTTCTTTTTACCTGCAGATTGAGATACTCTAATTTCTCGCACTCGCTTTGCTAGCTTCGTTCTGCTTCGGCTAATTTTTGTTCTTCAGTCTTTTGTATTCCTGTCTTAATTTTTATTACTGAGAGTTCTAGTTTTTTAACTGAAGATTGAGATGCTTTAAACTCACGCACTCGCTTTGCCTCAGCTAATTTGTATTCTTCAGTCATTTGTTTCTTTTCTCACTATTTATTCTAGAGATTTCTTTTTTTTTATCTGCAGATTGAGATGCTTTAAACTCACGCACTCGTTTTGCCTCAGCTAATTTGTATTCTTCAGTCATTTGTATTCTTTTCTTGGTTTTATTATTGAGATTTCTTTTTTTTTATCTGCAGATTGAGATGCTCTAAACTCACGCACTCGCTTTGATTCAGATAATTTGTATTCTTCAGTCATTTGTTCTCTTTTCTTGGTTTTTATTACTGAGATTTCTTTCTTTTTATCTGCAGATTGAGATGCTCTAAACTCACGCACTCGCTTTACTTCAGATAATTTGTATTCTTCAGTCATTTGTTCTCTTATCTGCAAATTGAGATACTCTAATCTCTCGCACTCGCTTTGCCTCAGCTAATTTGTATTCTTGAGTCATTTGTATTCTATTCTTGGTGTTTATTATTGAGATTTCTTTTTTTTTATCTGCAGATTGAGATACTCTAAACTCTCGCACTCGCTTTGCCTCAGCTAATTTGTATTCTTCAGTCATTTGTTCTCTTTGCCTGCTTTTTATTATTGAGATTTTTTTTATCTTCAGATTGTGATGTTTAAACTTACGTAGTCTTTCTGCTTTGGCTATTTTTTGTTCTTGAGTCATTGGTTTTATTTTTTTGTCTTTAATTATTTGCTGATTCTGTTTCTCCATCTTCAGATTGAGATGGTCGTAATTTTATTCTACATTCTGATTTATTAATTTTGCTTTGTTGTTTTATTTCAAAGGGTTTCGTTTTTATAACGTGTAGCTCTTTATTCTGTTGGTTAAAATTTTTTTTTGATAGCGATACTGTTAAATTTTTAATTTCATTTATTTTTTTATACTTCTTCGTGTGAATTCTTCATATCTACATCTTTAATTTGTAGTTTTAGTGTATCAGCAAAAGTAAGTTTAGTTTTTTGTTTTGTTTTTTCTGTTTTACTATCATTGATTGTCGTCCTTTTTTCTTTTAATTCTTTATGAAATTGGTTATCTTGTTTAATTAAATCGATTGACTCATTAATCAATGGAACATTTAGCAATGAATTATGATAAGTAGCCGAATACTCTGACATATTATAATTTTTAAAAACTTGTTTTAATTATGAATTACAATTCTGTTTTTATGAGGCTGATTATTTGGAATACCACTTCTCAAAATAGGAAACATTTTAACTGATTGAATTTTATAAATCATATCTAAATGGTTTCTCATCATTGATTCATCGAATATTATATTACAAGGACAAACACCATTAGAAATTGATATTGCGGATGCTATAAACCACTATTGTAAGTTTGTGATTGATTTTGAGGGTATTCTTGTACAATAGTAATTGATTTTTTATTGGGAAATAATCTGTTTATGTATTTCAAGTGATCATTTCGAAGACCTGAATTTAAACTATCAAATACATGAATACATTTTTTATCATACCAAATGCAAATCCAGTGTCCCATATCACTTGGACCACTAAGCAATATTTGTATAAATTCTTCATCATAAGAACGCTCTTTAATATTGTTCAAACCGGATAAAAAAATTGTATCTTGCATTTTAAAATGTGGATTTGATTTCATAAATTCAATCATATGCCTATCAAAGAGGTACTTTGCGGCATTTAATTGTGACTTATAATCAGTTGATTGATAGCTTTTTTAATTATCTATCCATTCAGATAGATTTGCATTGGACGACAGAGAAACGTGTATGTTTTGAAACAACCACTAACGTTATATTATATAATATAGATATTATTAATATTATTTAATTTTTTATATTATTTTAATAATTAAAATTTTTTATTTAAATTTAATATTATTTTATAATTTAATTTTTACTTATAGGCAGTCAATCGATAGCTTTTTAAATCTGTTTTTTAATTAAATCTTAAGGATTATTTATCTTGTTTTAAACCCCCCTTTATCTGAATTATTAGATAATTAAAAAAGCTATCGATCGACTGCCTATAAGTCAAAATTAAATAACGCAAAGTACCCCTTTTAGTCGCATAACGTTAAACGTTGTTTCAAAATATATATGCTTCCCTTACATAGAAGCTTTCTAGGGTGTGTTACCCAATTGGAATCCAGCTGAATGGATAGATAATTAAAAAAGCTATCGATTGACTCCCTATAAGTCAAAATTAAATACTGTTAAATATCCCTTTTAATCGAATAACGTTAAGGGTTGTTTCAAAATATTCACGTCTTTACGCATTTTATTACGTAAATTTCTGAATGTGCGTGTGCGTGAGCATACGTACACATACGTACATACATACATGCATACATGGACATTTATAAACATTTATATTTGTTGAGAAAACAATATAATTTAATTAAACTATGGTATTAGCAAACATTTGAAATGCTGGTGTTACCAGTGACGTGTTGTTATGACAGCGCTGAAATTACTGGTGAAATATCAAACGTATTTTTTACGTCCCTAAGTATTAAATTCTTATTCTACATTAGTTTTTGTGAAATTAATAATGATGTAACTAAGAATAACTGTGTCCAGAGAAAAAAATACTTTATTTCGTTCTTTTAAAAACGAACGCAGTATTATCATCATGATATTCCGTAGCATGAAGGTATTACTGCGGTGCATCATTATTTTACTCTTTATACTACGTTATAAAATATACTGATTGTTCTCTAAAGTACAAAATTAATCATTAACAACTTGTATTATTCTTTAATATACTTATGTTGATCGAATTTAGTAAATCACATTTATTTTACATCAACGTAAAGCAACTTTTGCACGAATCGCAGTAATACCTACATACGCAGTAATACCCTCACTTAGCGCAGCACTAGTCACAATCGGAAAGATTTTAACTGATCGATTTTATATAAATAAACCACAATTGTAAGTTTTTAATTGATTTTGAACGTATTCCTGTATATAATATATGAATAAATTTGTTATTGTACCAATTGCAAATCCACTGTCCCATATCAGTTGGACCACGAAACAATATTTGTATACATTTTTCATCGTAAGAACGTTGTTTAATATTGTTCACAGCGGATAAAATATTGTATCTTGCATTTTAAAATGTAGATTTAATTGCATAATTTCATACACATACCTATCATCTAACATTCCATACGCTGTATTATCATCTAGTTGAATTACGAATCGTATCCGGACGTTTCGTCACAGAACATTTCATCGTAAGGACTTTTCATCGTACGGATTATTCATCGCAAGTACTTCTCATTGCATGGACTTTTCATCGTAATGATGGAATTTTCAATACATTACATTATCCAAATCCGTCGAGTTTACGGGATACATGTTCAAAGATGCTTGTTTTAATGAACACTTATTTAAATTATTTGCAATAAAATGAATTTTTCGTTCGTAAATATGTATATGTACATAATATATAATTTCGGTCTCGATCGAACTAAATGCTTTAAATTAAAATAAAGCGGGCCTATCGTACTCTTTGTCCACTATGGTTGGTGGAATATCACAGAGCACAGCCTTTTTTAAATCAACTAAAGGCGTTTCGTCCTCGATCTCCAGCTTGGACTCCTCAGTAAGGAACTGGAGATCTTACCTTACTGAGGAGTCCAAGCTGGAGATCGAGGACGAAACGCCTTTAGTTGATTTAAAAAAGGCTGTGCTCTGTGATATTCCACCAACCATAGTGGACAAAGAGTACGATAGGCCCGCTTTATTTTAATTTAAAGCATTTAGATCGATTGAGACCGAAATTATATATTATATACTTATTTAAATTGTTATTTGTATTTTTTGAATTTATTATTTTCCTAAAAATAATGTATTTCAGAAATGAATAAAAAAACAATGTTAAATTGAAACGTTACAATTATTTAAGAATTAATTTCCCTTTTTTAATTTCCCCTCTTTAATTGGTTATTGGGTATTAGGGTTCTTGGGTATTAGGGTTATTGGATATTAGGGTTATTGGGTATTAGGGTTATTGGGTAGTGGGGTTATTGGGGTATTGAGGTATTAGGGTTATTGGGTACGTTCGTACAATGAAAATTTCATCTTTGCGATGAAAATTCCGTGCGATGAGAAGTCCTTGCAATGAAAAGTCCGTGTGATAAAAATTCTGTGAGATAAAAAGTCCGTGCGATGTAAAGTCCGTCATGAAACATCCGACAATGAAATGTTGTGCGACAAAACATCCGTGACCCATTACAAATTCATGATTAATTTCTAGAAATTTATATTTTTTCAATTTTGCTTTACTAAACTATTAGCATAATTTTAATGAAAATTTTTATTCAGTTATAATGAGTGTAGACTTATTATAAAACTATCGTATGTTACACAGAGAAAAAAAACTGCGTTAAATATAAATCAAATTAATTAATTTACTAATTATTACATTTTAAATTAATTTAAGGTCATTATAAATGTATGTTTTTTTTCATATTATTAAATTTACTTTAACATAATATAAAATTAAGTATACTATAACAATTCTTGGGTTATTTATTATTGAAACGCAAAATATTAGGTATTAACCTTATAACATTTATTAGATGCAAAAAAGCAATAATTTTACACCAATTTTAATTATAAATTAAAATGGAAACAATTTTTTTTGCAGAATTTGTTCAATTATCCATAATTTATCTAAAACGCCGCATTAGACAAACGTAACTACGGTTTTTTTGATATTTTCCATTTTTAATATTTTACTCCAAATCTACTGGAAAGTCCACATTTCATATTCCTTGGATTTGAAAAAAATACTGTCACATCCTGGAGACGATGTCCAGGTGGTCAAGGTGCCATCCAGGTCATCCGGATATCGTCTACAGGAAAGTCTACATACCATTCTGCATAAATATGCAAAAAATATTGTCACTTCCTGGAGATGATGTCCAGGTGGTCAGGGTGAACTCCAGATCATTCGGACATCGTCTACAGGAAAGTCTACATGCCATTCTGCATAAATATGCAAAAAATATTGTCTCTTCCTGGAGACGATGTCCAGATGGTCAGGGTGAACTCAGATCATCCGGACATCGTCTACAGGAAAGTCTACATGCCATTCTGCATAAATATGCAAAAAATATTGTCACTTCCTGGAGATGATGTCCAGGTGGTCAGGGTGAACTCCAGGTCATCCGGATATCGTCTACAGGAAAGTCTACATGCCATTCTGCATAAATATGCAAAAAATATTGTCACTTCCTGGAGATGATGTCCAGGTGGTCAGGGTGAACTCCAGGTCATCCGGATATCGTCTACAGGAAAGTCTACATGCCATTCTGCATAAATATGCAAAAAATATTGTCACTTCCTGGAGATGATGTCCAGGTGGTCAGGGTGAACTCCAGATTATCCGGACATCGTCTACAGGAAAGTCTACATGCTATTCTGCATAAATATGCAAAATATATTGTCACTTCCTGGAGACGATGTCCAGATGGTCAGGGTGAACTCCAGATCATCCGGACATCGTCTACAGGAAAGTCTACATGCCATTCTACATAAATATGCAAAAAATATTGTCACTTCCTGGAGATGATGTCCTGGTGGTCAGGGTGAACTCCAGGGCATCCGGACATCGTCTACAGGAAAGTCTACATGTCATTACCCCTAGTATCAACCACTCACAGGTAAAACCAAATGTGGTAAACTATAAATATAATCGAACGCCAATTCCGTACGCCGTACGCCTTACACCGGAAAAATTTGACTTATATAATTTTACTTATAGTATAATGATTCCTGGAGATGATGTCCAGGTGGTCATGGTGATCTCCAGGTCATCCGAACATCGTCTACAGGAAAGTGTACATGTTATTCCCCCTAGTGTCAACCACTTACTGGTAAAGCCAAATGTGGTAAACGATAAATCTAATCGAACGCCAATTCCGTACGCCTTACACCGGAAAAATTTTACTTATAGTATGATATGATATGATATGATGATTCTTATTTATATATTCTGGCTCGTACAGACCGTTAAATTTAATATAACATAAAATAGTTTCTATTATATGAAATTATTATAAATATTATTATTCTTATAAATTCATATAATTATTATTATTTTTCTTATAAGTAATATAAAAAGTCGTGTGTTAGGGGCATTTTGCGACGATCTTTTTTTCTACCGTTTCATTTTTTCTCTCGAATAAATAATGACCAATAATGCAATAAAATTTTCCATAAAGGACATGTCTACAAATCAAGAACAAAATTCAGAGCAAAGTTCATCTGAAACCATTGTTGATGTAGGGGTCATTGAACCAATTAATTTGAGCGATGAGTGTAAGAGACGTTCACATTTAGATAATACGTGGTTTACACCTGATCTGTCTAAATCAACGGCAAGAACAATTTATGCAGTTTGTCAGCAATGTCTTAAGCAGCATAATAAGACTACTGGTATTAAGGGAACCCTCGCAACAATTTCCAATTTCAAAACTCATTTAAAGGTAAGATATCCACATTCATAACAATTAGTTAAAATTCAAGACTTGGAACATCCGATCATAATGTGGAATGTGTTATGAACATAAATAAAGTCATTTTCAATTCTTAATTACTTTCAGAGGGTACACCCGAAAGAAGTTGATGCTTTTGAGCAATACTGTTTCGCCAAGAAACAAAAACTCAATGACGGCGATAAAATTTCTCGCAAGATATATTGTAATTTTTCGCAAGAACAATTCGATGAAAATATTTTAAATTATATAGCTGATTCATTCTCACCGTATGATTTAGTCCAGAGATCATCATTAACTAATTTTTTTTATTTTCAAAGTATTTTATACCTTCGAAATACCATACAAATGGCCGAAATTAATTATTCTAACTCATTAATATTGCGTTAGATTAACTAATTTAAAATTCGGTTTTTCGTAAATGGATGTATTGGTTTCATTATTATAGATTTGGAAGTGAAACAAGGTGACAAGTCTCATTGTCATATGTCAACGAAAACTCTGACGAGAAAAATGGAAGAGTTTCACACTAGGAAAATGTCGCAAATAACGGAAGAAATTTCTCGTGTAAAGTATGTATGTACCACTGCAGATGTGTGGACAAGCCGCCATCGTCGTTTTATGGGAGTAACAGCGCATTGGATGGATAAAGTATTTTTAAAAAGAGTTTCTTATGCCATTGCATGTCAAGGTTCCCAGGAAGTCATACACACGATAGAATTGCGAAAATTTTAAACGAAATACACTTGAAATACGGCCTTATGGGAGAAAAGCTAGTAGCGACAGTGACGGACAATGGCTCCAATTTTGTTAAGGCTTTTCAGGAATTCGGAGTTAGATCTGATCTATTAGAGTCAATAGGTTAAAATATACACATTAAAAGTTCCTCGTTTTGATATTCCACGTTGTTTTAAACTAATAAATGTAATATTCAAATGTACTATTTGCAGATGAAATGGAAACAGAAGATGTATCAGAAAATCCCAATGAAAACGATTTCGTTACCGTGTTGCTTATGAGTGATATCGTTTCAACATTGCTTCCTACCCACAGAAGATGTGCCTCTCATACTTTAAATTTAATTTTTACTACGGATACTTTAAAGGGTATTGAATCGAATGAAAGCTTAAAGTTAATGTACAATGATGTCATAAATAAATGTAACACATTGTGGTCGCAGTTAAGATCTCCAAAAAAATCGGAAATAATACTTGAAGTATTAGAAGAAGCCTTGAAGCGGCTGTAATTACACGCTGGAACTCATTTTTCGATTCTTTTGTACAACTTCTTAAATTAAAAGAAAAGTTGGAGGATTTGAGTGCGGAATTAGATCTGATTGATTCTTGCATGACTGAAGATTTAATGTAAGTTACATAATTAAATTCACATAGGAATACACATGTTAGGCAATTTTGCAATCCGATTTTTGCTTCCATGCAATATTGAAAAACTGTCTGTATGGATGTGTGTGTGTGCGTGTGCGAGTTTTTTGGTTGAAAATAACTGCAAGTACTCATAGTATCAAATAATTCATGTTCCAAAAATTTCTAGTCTTAATTACTCTTTGATCTCGAGTAAAAAAATAAAGTGTAAAAAAATTGATTTAATTTTTTTATTTTTATTCCAAAATATTAGTTGCTCTACTTAGCACTAAGCAATGTTTTTTTTCTTATTTTGCAGATTTTTGAAAGAGTACGTTAAGTGCAATGAGCCAATTGCGCAAGCTCTTGATCTCATGCAGGGCAAAAATGATTCGTCCCTCGGACACTTATTACCAATAATTATTTCTACTCCTAATAAGTTGCAAAAGTTGAAGAATGAACATTTTCATTATTGCAAGGAATTGATCACAACATTAATCGACACCTTAGAAAAAAGGTAATTAGTATATTACGCATGTAGGGCAGAAAGTTTGAGATTCGTGCAGTTTACGACTCTCAATCTTCTGCCCGTTATGCGTATACCATATTTCTTTATAGCCGGTCGAAATTACGCTTACTAATTAATTCGTTAAAAGAGAGCTGATAATGAAGGAGCGCAATGTAGTAACCCGCTGTACATAACCTAAGCTCGAGTGCGCGTGTATTTCCTCAAGCAAATGTTAAGGATTTATATGTATTTGGATTTATATATTCAAGTCAAAACAATAGACTGCGTTACGATGCACAAAAGTTAAAGTTTCTGCTTCGAAATCAAAGCAGGAAGTACGTACTTTCGACCGAGCTATAAATAAAATATATATTGCATTATTAAAAAACATATCAAGTTTTACGGAGTCCATCTCAATCTTATATCATTTTCAGATTTACAAATTATTTTAATATCGTAGAGGAAGGTATCTCAGCAGCTATAGCGGCCGCTACTCATCCAAAGTTTAAGTTGCGATGGCTACATTGTCTTGAGAGAACGGCGAGGGAGAGGGTAACGAAAGCTGTCAAAGAAGGAATTGCTTCCTGTGATCAATCTCAGCAAAAAGATCCTATTATTGAACCGATGGACATCAGTAGTGACAGTTTTGATTTTGATGGAGGAAGCCAAATGGACATTGTTTCGCAGAACGTCATCGGGAAAGATTCCCATGATGAGGAATCTAAAAGCTTTTGTCAGAATAGAATTTGCGAATTAAACATTCTACACAAGTAACCTGTAGTAAAAACTACATTTATTAAATTTAATACGGTTCTTTCATCCTCTGCTTCTGTAGAACGAATATTTAATCTCGCTACGATGTGGAATATTCAGCGAGTCCTTTTGAAGGCTAACATGCTTAATTACTGATTAATAATATTTGCAGTATCAACAAAATTGATTGAAATTACAAGAACTCACTTAAATCCGGTTTATAAAAAATGATGTCACCATGTACAATGGAAAGTTGCTAACTAATTAAATTAATTATTTAAAAACGATGTAAAAATTTTCAAATCCAAAAATCTCCGACTCTATTGGTCCTACATAGCTAACCAAAGAACTCGTCCAAGATAATGTTAAAATCTAACTTTTCCTAAATATTGGAATTAAAAATTACAACAAAAATTTGCTCTGCTATAGAATATAACATGTGTAGAATAAATGTATCGTTAATTAAAGTAAAAAATCCCTGTCCTCAGATTACATGAAATTATTAGCCGAGGCGAAGTAATACTTAATTTTTAATTTTTCAATTAACCATTACTGCATTACTGGGTAATCTTTTCATTTCATTAACCATTACTCGGTTAATGGGTAATCTTTGCAATTAATTAACCATCACTCGGTTAATGGTTCATTTTTTTTTCATTATCCATTAATAGATTAATGGGTAATTTTTAATTTTCATTAACCATCAAGTAAATAATGAAAAAATCGTCTATCTCAATTGATAAATACATATAAAATGAAGTAATGATAATTACAAATTACCATTTTGACGATCTCTCGGGAAAAGTGCCCAAAATATTAATAGAAATGTATATTTGTTGCCTTGCAACGATGAATCTATTAGCATGATAATTGCAAAAAAATTTATGCAATCACCTTGGAGTGGTAGAAAAGTATCTCTATTTGTTTTAGTATACATCTAATCCCCTGTAAGCTGCTAAAAATACAAATATTATTATACAATTATAAAAAATTAATTTTCAAACTTCATAATGCTGGATTTTCAATTTTACAACCACTTTAAGAATTATGATACTAATCTGAAGGATTACTATAGAAGTATCGACATGATTATTATTATTATTATACAGCAATAAATTGTTTGAATTTCACAAACTTACCATTACATATACATATATTTAGTTATTGTAATAATAATGTTAATATATTTATAGTGATCCTTCAGATTAGTATCATAATTCTTAAAGTGGTTGTAAAATTGAAAATCCAGCATTATGAAGTTTAAAAATTAATTTTTTATATTTGTATAATAATATTTGTATTTTTAGCAGCTTACAGTGGATTAATTGGATACTAAAATAAGTGGAGAAACTTTTCTACCACTCCAAAGTAAGTGCATAATTTTTTTTGCAATGATCATGCTAATAGATTTATCGTTATAAGGCAACAAATATGCATTACTTTTAATACTTCGGGCACTTTTCCCGGATATTTTGACCATAAGTGATCTTAATGATTTAGACCTACTCTGGAAATTTATATGCAGTTTCTAACTATAAAAAAAAATGTTTTAGACAGCATTAGGTTTCCAGAATCCGGAGCAGAATTGCTGATTTTCACTATTTAAGGTTTATATGGCTTACAAGAGTGTGACAGCATACATTTATGTCTTTAAACGTATTTTTAATGAAAAGTTCAGAAAATTTTACAAAAAAAGTCATATTTATGTTTTTAGTGAAAAATGCATCCCCTGGGAGTTACAAATTCATGAAAATGGGCATATAATGCAAAAAAGTGCTAAAATTCAACTTTGACTCTCTGTAACTTAAAATAATGGTCGCGAAAAAATCTGAAAAAATTCAGGGGAACTACTGGACACCTCTAAGATATATTCCGACAGTTATAGCAATATTTATTTTTTTCATCTTCGATGTCACCCATATATATATATGGGCTATTTCACGTCAAGTGGTACGATAAAAATTTTAAATCGCTCCGAAATTATTAATCCTTACAAACAACTGTTGTCCATAATAATCTTTAAAACTTATCTACCTGGGTTACAATTCTTAATTTTAAAATCTCGAAGAGATAGAACGCCCGGAAATATTGAATATCAAAAAAAAGCGACCACGCCACAATCGATTTTGATCTAACACCGCTCAAAAGATCACATTTTTCGAAAGTTTTCGAATGGCTTGGGTAAAATACATGAAAACTAGTGATTTTATGAGGTTTATGAGGCATAACTTACACCAGCGGTCTTGGCCAATAATCTAACCCAAGCCATTCGAAAGCTCTCGAAAAATGTGATCTTTTGAGCGGTGTTAGATCAAAATCGATTGTGGCGTGGTCGCCTTTTTTTGATATTCAATATTTTAGGGCGTTCCATCTCTTCGAGAATTTAAAATTAAGAATTAAAACCCAGTTAGATAAGCTCTAAAGATTATTTTAAACAAAAGTTGTTTGTAATGTTATTTAAAAAAAATCAATAGATTTTGAGATAAATGGCTTCAAAAATAGAAATTTTCCTAAAAAATTGAAAAATTTCCATTTTTTATGGTGGAATAACTCTCAGGCAAATTATTTTTAACACCTAAAATTTTTTTTCTATCTTCTGGAAGATATTTCCAGCCTATTTTCAAATTTTGGAGCGATTTAAAATTTTCATCGTACCACTTGACGTGAAATAGCTCATATATATATATATTGGAGATTCGCGCTGTGGTGGCGATAAAGTTTTTTAATAATATAGTGAGAAAAAGGAGTAATAGTTGGATGTTGTGATAATTACGGGTGATGAAATAGCATGAGAGAGATAAATGCATGGAAAGTAACAGACGAGTATAGGACTACAATATCTTATGAATACCGGCCTTAGCCACTCTTAACATCGAGGATGGCGTTTGCTGATACGACGAAGGAGTATTGGCAATCTGTCGACGGCACCATTGATCGCATGCGCGCGCGAAACCGAGAGAGATGGAGAGATGTCGATCGCTTTCGTCTAGTTTGAGAGTGTCGGCGCATATAAGAGATTGATTGATTGATAACGTTTTTATTGTTGCTAAGGTTGAAACGACTAAATATCAAAAAGCAAAACATGTATAATATTTTTTACAATAGGCATACAATGTTTCAATTTCTTCGAGTATTAATTACAGTAGTTTAGTGTCGTTAAGTATGCGTTTAATTACATAGGTAAATAAATCAAAAGTTAGTAGTTCAAATTCCATCTTAACAATATCAAAGTTTACAAATTTTATAAACGCAAATCTATATGACTAACAAATCTTAATCTATTGAAGAATAAATTGTTTACAACTAAGACTTATAAACTACTGTAACTAGATATATTAATTCAACTCAAGCAAATAATTACGTAGATCTTATTTAAACAGTGTAATATTCTTTTGCATTCTAATGTTAACAGGAATCGTTTCCCGAAAATTCATTGCTTGAATTGTGAAAGAATTTATGTAAGTTGTCGTTGATGCAAAAGTTATATTAAAGCTTGACGATTGTAACCTTCTCCTAGACCGACGAGAGTCTTCACTAATTTTTGGTATTAACCGAATAAGTATTTCGGAGGTGAGTTTATCAAAATCTTAAATAATATAATACTTAAAAAGTATTTTCGACGGTCTATCAGTAGTAGTCAATATAAATTCTTATAGTAAGGTTTTAGTGCGGTGTCACGCTTTAAATTAAAAATAAATCGAACTGCTGTATTACATAGGCGCTGTAACTTAACCATTAAATATTGCGTGAGATCGTAGTAAACTATACATGCGTAATCGAAGTGGGGTATTACTATAGTGTTTACTAGCAATGTTTTCACCTGCTTAGACAAGCAGTTAACTCTAAAGCGATGTCTGTGAAGTACCCCATGGACGCGAGAACATATTTGAGAAATATGCGCATTCCAGGTTAAATCTTTTTAGAAAATTACACCCAGGTTTTTGACTGAATCATTGAAGGGAATTACTGTCCCATCGACTATAATAGGAGGTAAAAGGTCTACATTTATCCGCATAACAAGCCATTATTATTCACCCAATATACTACAGAGGTTACGTCCTCGTTTAATTTGGTAATAGTACCCGATAAGTCAGCAGGCTTGCATTGTAGATTTGTAGGTCGTCTGTAAAGAGTAGACAAGTATTTTTGCAATGTTTGCGTGTTGATAGTTCAGAATCGATAAAAATCAACAAGATAATGGGTCCAGATGTGGATCCCTGAGAAACACCTGAAAAATTATTTGTAAATTCTGTTAAACTCCCATCAAGCCTACTGACTGCCTGTGAACGACTAGAAAGGTAGGAATACATCCACTTTATTGCATATCCAAAAAATTTAGTTTTCTTAATTTGACAGAAGTAACTTATGATCTATAGTGTCAAACGCACGTTTCAAGTCAAACAATAATAAGACTGTTACCTTTCCATCTTCAACGCCTCTTCGTATATCTTCCGTAAGTTTTAGTAAAGCTGTTTGGGTACTAAAATTACTTCTAAAACCTGATTAAAAAGGTGAAAGTAGCTCATTAGTTTCAAGATATTCTGACAGTTGCCTAGTTATAAGAGAATCAAATACTTTAGGAAAGTGCGGAAGATTGGCGACAGGTCTTGTATCTGGCGGTAAAGAAGGTTTTGAAATCTTACTAAGGGGGATAATAAGCGATTATTTCCAAGCTATTGGATATGTAGACGATGATAGAGACAAATTAAAAAGTTTTGTAAAAAATGGAGCAAGAATATTTAAACTATCTTTGAAATAAGATACGGATAAATCTTCGCAGCTACGTCCCTTAGCTTTAGATAAACATGACAACATAAACTGGTGTACTTGAATTTGTTCAAGAAAGGTAAACGAGAACGAAGGTCTATTATGATCAATGTCAGTTGATAAAACTTCCTGTAAACTCTCAAAAGAACAGTTAGGGTGACAACAAGTTGCATGGGAATAAAAGACAGACATTTCATCAGCTGAAAAAATATTGAGAGGTGAAGAGAGTTTATTCTTTATTAGACCAAATTTATTTAAAATATCCCATTGTTTTGAGAGATTAGAGGCATCTTGTAAACGTTTTACTAAGTATTCATCCTTCGCTAATTTAATTTCTTTTTTTACATTATTACGCAGTTTCTTATATTCTAAAAACAGTGTTGTATCTCTTTTACGTTTCGCTTTCAAATACATACAATCCCGTTGGGTGCATTTCTTAATCAATTTTTTCGTTATCCATGGCAAAAACCTTTTCCGTATACAGCACGTGGAAAAAGGTGCATGACAATCAAGCAGGTGAATAACTGATGATCGAAAATCACAGAAAAATTTATCAACATCAATAAAACCTGTATCTTGCTTAGACAAATCTTTATTAAATATAGACGGATCAAATCTTTTAAAATCTCTTGACGTACTCATAATCTTGTTTTTAATAGGTGTCTCCATTTTATAATCAATTATCAAATAATCGTGACAGTTAGTAAATGGGGAATTTGATTTAAAGAATGATAATAGTTTGCTTTTGGAGTCTGTAATAATTACGTCTAACCACGTATCAGAATTTTCTCGGTGATGTGTTGCACCAAACGGTATAAGAAACAAAGAATTTTCTAAAATCAGATTACGTAAATGTTCAGCATAATAATTGTTACTTAAGAAATCAAAATTTAAATCTCTTGCTAAAATAATATTTGGATATAAGTGAATATATTTATGCAAAGAAGTGAAAAACTCATTAAGCACTTTTCCTTCGGGTCGACGATATATAGATGCAAATAATAACCTTTGTTTATAACAAGAGATGTCAATAAGTACGTATTCCGTTTCATTGATATTTTTAGTCTGTGAATTTTCTATGATTTTATAAGAAATACCTTCGCGAATGTAACACGCTACACCTCCAGCTTGTACATAAGTATGTCTTCCATCCTTCTTTAGCAGCGACCGATCATTGCGAATTAAATTATAGTTCTGAATATTATAAGAATGGTCTTCTTTATCCGGTGTAAGCCAATATTTAGAAATCGTAATAATATCAATGTTATTTTGAATTAAGAAAGATTCAATTTGATATAAATGTAACAATTAGGGTGACAACTAGCAAACGAGGAGAAGTATGAGATTAATTTAAAAGCACTAAATTTCTGTAAAGGAGAATCATTTTTCAGCTGGGTTAGTCCGTGCTTACGTAAGATCTTCCAAAACTTGGAAGCATCCTGTGCATCAGATAAACTATTCAACAAATAATCCTCGCGAGCCCTTTTAATTTCCAGTTTGACTTGCTTACGTACAATCTATCTCTTACTTGGCACATTGTTCTCAGACGGTCATTAAACCAAGGCGCAGGCATTATTTAAAAAAACGCTGTTTAAAAGGCGCATGAATGTTAAGTAAGTCTAAAGAAACAACAGGAAAACATTCAAGAAGTTGGTTAACATTCACATTGGTTTGATGGTTTAAAGAGAGAGAGAGAGAGAGAGAAAGAGAGAGAGAGAGAGAGAGAGAGAGAGAGAGAGAGAGAGAGAGAGAGAGAGAGAGGTTACATGGCGTTCGGACAGTTAATTGTAAAAGGAAGTAAAAATCTTTTAGTTTAAAATTTTTTTTAGCGAACTTACGAACTAGTTAATTTTGTAAATCGCACTAGGACGCCGCGATAACACTGACACTGTTACACTTATAAATTCCGACAGCAAAACAAATTGTAAAATGGCCCCTGTGTCGTGGATTTACCAATTACGTCGAGAAGATCTAGTCGAAGAACTAAAGAAGCACAATATCGATACCGAGGGTATTGTCCGGAACTGAGACAACACCTGGTAAAATTCGTCAGACTAAATGGAGCGTTATTCACCGACAAAACTCCAGATCCTGAAGGTTACAAAAAAAAATTTAGGCATAACTAAAGACCTGGCAGCCAATCATGCTAATTTCTCATTACTTGGACCGTTCGATAGCAACAATCAAGAACAGCAAAATATGATTCCGCAAATGACATCAACTCCAATATTACCAGTATCACCATCTGCACCGTCAAAAAGAGAAGTCATGGATCAGATGAGGTAATGGCACTGTCACTTCAAAGGAAAAGACGTTTATTCTTTTCTGGAAAGAGTTGATGAATTAAGACAAGCATACGACTTCACTGAAGAACAAATATTGCAGGGACTACCGGAACTTCTGAAAGGAAACGCATTACAGTGGTATCGTAATGAAGCAAAGAATTCACATTCATGGAAAGAAGTTCAAGAGCAACTACGAGGATTCTACTTATCGCCTCAAGAGAGAAGGAATCTGGGTGGACAAGTCGCGACTAGAAAGCAGACGACGAATGAAAACATTTAAGATTTCAGTACAGCATTATTAACCCTAATGCGATGAAGAGGTGATTACGATCCAGAAGAACAGTTGGATAATCTATATTATAATACGAAAGCAGAACTCCGCATACACATCCGCCGCTCCGAAGTAAGAAGTATAAATGAATTGATTCAAAGGGTAGAAGAGCATGAAGCTAACGTATTGGAAGTCAACCGACTAAACAAACCGCAAAAAGAGACAATGACCGTCGCCAAAGTCAACACAACATATAAACGAAATGAATGTTGCTGCCACTGTAAACAACATGGACACAACCGTAGCCAATGCCGAAACCAGTGGAAACTATTTTGCTCGGTTTGTGGAATTGACGGAGTTTATACGAAAGACTGTCATGGAATATGTCAGGGAAACGTTCAAAAGACCGAATCAACCAGGCCAATGATACGGTCTACGAACGAGATAACCGATTCTTTGTCATCGTAAATCGCGAGTTCAACGACCGCGATATAAATAGCCAAGGTTCATTGACGGCTCCCCTACTACGGCGCATACTAGCTAGTTCATTGACTTCGTTCGGAGTGCGGCAACCGTGTACTGCGCATGCGCGCTCTCCTCGATCGGGTATATAAGACACGCCGAGAACCGCTGTAACCAGTCTGGATCAGGGAGCCAGAGGAAGCTGGTCGTGAGCACACGGCCAGACTGAATCTTGTACCTGGTGCCGGCGTCCATAAATGTGAACGTGAGCACACGTCCGTTAGCATAACCTACCGTAGCGTAACCGACCGTATCCTCGTGAGAACACGTGGATTATTTCGACCGTATCTTCGTGAGCACACGTAGAATATACCGTCCGTATCCTCGTGAGCACACGTGGATTTTCCCGACCGTACCCTCGTGAGTACACGTGGATTATCCCGACCATACCCTCGTGAGCATACGTGGGTTATCCCAAACCGTATTTCCGTGTGAACACACACGAATAACCGTTAGTTGCGTCCGTCTACAAAACTAGTTATAAGGTAGCATTGTAAAGTTCGTAAGTCGCGTGGTACTAAGTATTACTTATTTATTTGATTGTAGATTGACTAAGGTAGCATCCCAGTCAGCAGGGGAAACGGCGATATCCTTCAATTTATTGTTATACACAATTTAGTATTATAAATATATATATATGGGGTATTCCACGTGAAGTGGTCCGATCAAAGTTTTAAAATGCACCAAATTTTGGGTACACTTTGTAAATGTTTTTCAGAATACAGAAAAAAATTTTTAGGTACTGGAATCTATTTGCTCAAAAGTTATTCTAACCTCAAAAAGTGAATTTTTCCATATTTTTTTCAACACCAGCTGGGTTTACCGCTATATAACTCAAAATCTATCAACTTTTACTATAGAACATTATATGTAACATTCGTTGCTAATTATATCTAGAATTTATTCTTCTGGGTTAGAATTTCTAATCTCAAGGTCAATGTTACATAAACTACATGTCAATATTCAACTTGAAAAAAGTGCAAGTGCGCCACCTTTGATTTTTTCATCCAAAAGTCTAAAAGAAAGCTTGGAGCAATACCTTTCAAATGGTCTGTAGCATTTTTATGGCCTCTAATTCTGTAAAAAGTTATGACAATTTAAAGAAACACGAAATTTTTTAAAAAATTTAAATGGGAATTACCATGTTAATTTTTGTGAATTTTTTGTCTTTCTTTAAATTATCATAACTTTTTACAGAATTAGAGGCCATAAAAATGCTACAGACCATTTGAAAGATATTGCTTCAAGCTTTCTTTCAGACTTTTGGATGAAAAAATCAAAGGTGGCGCACTTGCACTTTTTTCAAGTTGAATATTGACATGTAGTTTATGTAACATTGACCTTGAGATTAGAAATTCTAACCCAGAAGAATAAATTCTAGATATAATTAGCAACGAATGTTACATATAATGTTCTATAGTAAAAGTTGATAGATTTTTAGTTATATAGCGGTAAACCCAGCTGGTGTTGAAAAAATATGGAAAAATTCACTTTTTGAGGTTAGAATAACTTTTGAGCAAATAGATTCCAGTACCTAAAAATTTTTATCTGTATTCTGAAAAACATTTGCAAAGTGTACCCAAAATTTGGTGCATTTTAAAATTTTGATCGGACCACTTCACGTGGAATACCCCATATATATATATAGGTGGTTCTCTGTGACATCAAAGATGAAAAAAATAAATATTGCTACAACCATTATTTTAAGTTACAGAGAGTCAAAGTTGACATTTCAGCACTTTTTTCATTATATGCCCATTTTCATGAATTTGTAGCTCCCAGGGGATGCATTTTTCACTAAAATCATAAATATGACTTTTTTTGTAAAATTTTCTGAACTTTTCATTAAAAATACTTTTAAAGACATAAATGTATGCTGTCACACTCTTGTAAGCCATATAAACCTTAAATAGTGAAAATCAGCAATTCTGCTCCGGATTCTGGAAACCTAATGCTGTCTAAAACATTTTTTTTATAGTTAGAAACTGCATATAAATTTCCAGAGTAGGTCTAAATCATTAAGATCACTTATGGTCAAAATATCCGGGAAAAGTGCCCGAAGTATTAAAAGTAATACATATTTGTTGCCTTATAACGATAAATCTATTAGCATGATCATTGCAAAAAAATTTATGCACTTACTTTGGAGTGGTAGAAAAGTATTTCCACTTATTTTAGTATCCAATTAATCCACTGTAAACTGCTAAAAATACAAATATTATTATACAAATATAAAAAATTAATTTTTCAACTTCATAATGCTGGATTTTTCAATTTTACAACCACTTTAAAAATTATGATACTAATCTGAAGGATCACTATAAATATATTAACATTATTATTACAATAACTAAATATACGTATATAATACAAAAATAATATAAGCAAATCAGATCTAAGATTATAATGAGCAATATGATTACGTGACTGGTAAGTTTGTGAAATTCAAACAATTTATTGCTGTATAATAATAATAATAATCATGTCGATACTTCTATAGTAATCCTTCAGATTAGTATCATAATTCTTAAAGTGGTTGTAAAATTGAAAATCCAGCATTATGAAGTTTGAAAATTAATTTTTTATAATTGTATAATAATATTTGTATTTTGAGCAGCTTACAGGGGATTAGATGTATACTGAAACAAGTAGAGATACTTTTCTACCACTCCAAGGTGAGTGCATAAATTTTTTTGCAATTATCATGCTAATAGATTCATCGTTGTAAGGCAACAAATATACATTTCTATTAATATTTTGGGCACTTTTCCCCAGAGATCGTCAAATTGGTAATTTGTAATTATCATTACTTCATTTTATATGTATTTATCAATTGAGATAGACGATTTTTTCATTATTTACTTGATGGTTAATGAAATGAAAAGATTACCCAGTAATGCAGTAATGGTTAATTGAAAAATAATATCTAGAAGATGTCATTTTATAGTCAGAATCTGCCTATAAATTTCCAGAGTGGTTCTCAATCATTAAGATTACTTATGGTCAAAATATCTGGGAAAAGTGCCCGAAATATATATATATATATATATATATATATATAGTTAGTCTTTTAGAATCAAATTACGCTATAATTATTTCAATTTCCTTCCTGACCGAATCCTGGAATCTGAACAAGACCCCAGTGAAGATTCACTCCGTTACATGGCAAAATTTTATTTTTCTTAATCAGTTTAATAATCCAAATATAGGGAGGTTTTCATCAAATTTCTTTATAAATTTGATGGTTTCTGTGACTTTTCTTGAATTTAATAATATAGTGAGAAAAAGGAGTAATAGTTGGCTGTTGTGATAATCACGGGTGATGAGATAGCATGAGAGAGATAAATGCATGGAAAGTAACAGGCGAGTATAGCACTGCGATATCTTACGAATACCGGCCTGAGCCACTCTTATCATCAAGAAATTGCAAATGAACGTTTACGAGATTATAATGGGGAATGTTTTGGTTTGTCGAGGATGGCGTTCGCTGATACGAGGAAAGAGTATTGGCAATCTGTCGACGGCACCATTCATCGCGTGCGCGCGCAAAACCGGGACTGATGAAGAGATGTCGATCGCTTTCGTCTAGTTTGAGAGTGTCGGCGCATGTAAGAGAAAACGAGATATACAGCTGTGCTAGTGCATTGTTGGAGGTGTTGGCGAATATTTAAAAATAGCGGATAAATGATTATGACAGATACACGATAGCGGATTTGGAAGGAAAATCGGTGGCGTTACTGTCGATTATCGGTACGTCTACTACTGCCTATCTAGTGGATAGGATATCAGAAAGGGAGAACAACCGGCTCCACTATTGGTAGCGGATAATACGAATCAGAGAAGAATAACGAGACTACTTTTAATGAGATTCAGAGGTATTATTAACAATTATTGTGACGTCCAACCAGAATGTACCGTATACGATTGTTAATTATATCGAGAAATACCCGAAGGCCGTGTATTACGATAAAACACTAACGGGGAGAACGATCCTGTCGAAGCGGTTATAATTCTACTCGTAATGAGAACGCGACGTCATTGTAAGGTATGAGTGCGTAATAGCGGAAAGCTCCGTGATTATTGTAAATTAGATCACCCTTACGGATATTGATAATTTAAATTAACTCAATAAGTTTGTTCGAGTAATTAGCTATAGCGAATCATTTTAACTGAGGCTCATTATATTGTTTCTTATACGTTTTATTGCGGATCACCGAATTGCGCGGGTTTAAGAAATATATTATATTCTAGACAATAGATAAATTGAACTGTAGATAAAAGATTGTAATTATTGTATATAGTACAAAATTATAATTGAAATTGTGAACGATTAGTGTGTGAAATTAGATATAGTGATGTAAACTTGAATAAGAGTACCCAAATCCTATGTAGTTGCGCCACCTTTTCCCGTAATGGCAATGTGGAGCGCACGACATGGAATCGGCTCGAAGTGTAGTTTTTACCGGTAACTGGCGCACAATTAGTAAACGTTATTACAGGGTAATAATTTATTTATAATTATTCTTATTTATTTATTGTAAGCAGTAGTTAATGTTACACAACGGGAACGACTCGATAAGGATCAAAGCTGCAACAATATGATATGCAAAGAAGAGAAGCGCAACGGATAATACAAAAGAAAATACGATACTAAAATATAAAATTTGTCACGCACCGACAAAAAATATAATATTGTTTTTCGTAAACAGTACTGCGTACTACAAAATAAAATTACAACGTAGAAAATGAACTAAATAAAGTTGATACAAAATTATTCTTAGTAAATGCAGTGATGAAAAACCTAATTTATAGAGCCAAGGGACAGAGTAATTTACAAATACTTTAAATGAAAAAGACACCAATACGAAGAGTTTAAAATATTTTTCAAAATCAATACGCACATAAACGGGATTGCCGATAAAGAGATCAAAACGAAGGTATTGCGCAAGAGTTTCTATATATTTCACTATAACATGTATGCTCAGAGCAGAGCTGGTGGGGGTCGGACTCACGTGCTTGTCGGCTGGAACGAGATTCCAGAGCAGGCGCAGTGAGTCGGACTGCCCCCCCTATTTCACAATCATTCGGGCGCTGAGTGGCGGTCGGTCTCATCTGGTTGTCGGCTGGAACGAGATTCCAGAGCAGGCGCGATGGGTCTGGTCCACTCCCGCCCACTGCCAATCCACTACTCAATGTTGTCTTAATAAACTTTCAGTTGCAATGGCTGAGACGGTCCTTCTAGCCCAGGAAACCCTGGTCGATGTCATCCTGCAACTGGCCGATGAAATCAGTTCCCGACCAACGGAATAATGGACTACAGGCTTGATGGAGAGCTGCCTCGAACTGCTTGAGTCACACTGGCACGATTTTCTCGTCAATCACCTCGCCTTACTCAGCGGCCGACAAGCTCCCAACGTCGAGCACTACTTCACAAAAAAAAAGCCGAGCTAGATCGAGGACTAACGCATCGATCGTTGCGGCCGTACCTCGCCTCTGGCATACCGGCGGTCGTCCATGTCACGTCGTCTGTTGCTTTCTTACTTCTGTTTCATACCTTTGACTGTGACGGTTATTTGGACTACAGAACATTAGGAGTTCGCTTTAGCCTTTTCCTGCTCTTGCGATTATACATTTGTTCTTATTTATTGCTTCGGTTTTATTTTTTATGTTTTGTTTTTATTTCTTTATTTCTTTACTTTTTTCAGGGGAGCAAGTACAACTGTTCTTGAGGCTTTTTCCTCTTCTCTTCCTTTCTCTTCTTTCTTCCCTTCTCTCTTCTTTCTTCTCTTCTCTCTACTTTCTTCTCCCTTCCTTGTCTTTTGACTACTCTAAAAGAAGGAGTTCCTATTTACTCTCTCACTCACCCTACTTTTTATTCTGAGCTTTTTCATTCATCCTTTCCTTTCGCTCAACCTTCATTCCACGAAAACCGTTGTTTCCCTATCCGGAATGTTAGTCATTACTTTTATTAGTACAACGTCTCTAGTCCATCTTGATTATCTCTGTTCTACTACCACTGTTAGTGCGACATTTATTAGTGCAACTTTCGATTTTTGACCTACCTACTATCTTCCGTCTTTCACTCATTCAATTTTTCACTCTGCTCACTTATGCTTTTTCTTTCTCTCTACCCTATTTCTAGTTCTGGAAGATCAACTGTGCCTACATCTATCATTCATACTTCGTCTTCTTCTGGAGCTGCTAATTTTGCTATAGTCGCGGTTAAAGCCAAGTCTTTTTCTAAATCTTCGGTAGCATTCTTTACAAGCATAATGTCTTTAACCATCATCGTTAGTTTGTCTACTCCCTCTTTGGTTGTCATCATCCCTTTCGTGTTTCTATCTGCTTCTTTCATATCCTGTACATATTTGTGTCGTATTGTTTCGTACTTCACGCATGCCCAATGAGCATGTTCAGGGGTATCTACCTCTCCGCAGCTACATAGGACGGACTCGACGAAATTGAATCTTTTTCTAAAAGATTGAAAATTTCCATGTCCACTGAGTATTTGGATTAGCCATTTACTCGGTCTAAACCAAAACTTTGCTAGTCTTTCTTCTATGCTGGGCAAAACCTCATATATGCGTCTTCCTTTTATCGTATTGTCCTATCTCAGCTGCCATTCATTCCTTATTTCCTGCTGTAGCTTTTCTATCGACAATTTTCTTTCTCTTCGTGTGCCTCCTTTTACTAGTCTTTCCTCCGATTGGACTGTGAAATTTTTATATCAGTATTCTTTTCATTTCCTTATACAATATAATCCGATCTTTCTCTCACATTCTAAGTCAATCGGTAGGTGACCCGTAATTGTCGTAATGGATTCAGCCGAGATAGTTCTGTATGCTCCTGTGGTTTTCATCAGGGCATATCTTTACGACATTATGAGTTTCTTTTTCTGGACATTATTTGTGAGCCCGTATCAACCTGCTGTTGCGGATGTAATTATGGGTATAAACACTCCCTTGTATATTATATCTAGAAATCGATAGCCTAAGCCCCATTACTCTCTTGCTAGGAAGGCCAGCCTTTCGAATATTCCTCTGGTTTTCTTTGAGATCTACGTAACATGTGTTTGTACGCTGAGGCCTTTGCCGAATGAAACGCCCAGATATTTAAACGGTTCCTGCCTTTTGATTCTTTGTTCGTTTATTCTGATTAGTGGGTAACATTTTTGATGGAATGTTCCCTTCGCTAGTAGCATTGCGCACTTATCTGGGGCATGTTTCATTTTGACATTTTCACTCCATTTCTCTATTATATTTATGGTTATTTGTCCTTTCCTTTCTAGTTCTTTACGGGATTCTCCTTCGATTATAATGGCTTGGTCATCTGCATAGGCCATCGTCTCGTGTCCTTCTGTGTCCAACTTGTGAAGCACTTCGTCAAATACGACATTTCATAGAATTGGTCCTAGTAGAGACCCTGCGGGCATCCCTTTGTTAAATTTTTGTTTGCAAATTTGCTACCTTCGGTTATAATAACTTTCCTATTACAGAGGTAATCCCTAATGATATTGTACAGTCTCCAGGGGCTGTTCATGCCTCTCAAATTCTTAAGTACTTCCGGTCACCTTACATTGTCAAATGCTCCTTTAATATCCAGAAACATTATGAGCACGTATCTATTGCTTGAGTTGTGTACTTTGGTCTTTAAGTGCACTATCGCATCTTCGGTCGATCTTCCTTTTCTAAAACCGCATTGTTTATCTGACAAACGTGTTTCCACAATTTGATCTAATTTTTTGATTATTAGACCTTCCAGAATTTTTCCTAAAACTGGTAGCAGGCATATTGGTCTGTATGAGCTAATTAGACCAGGATCTTTTTCTCTTCCCTTCTTGATTGTTATTATTTTGTCTGTTTTCCAAGTATTCGGAAATATACCGAGTCTTAGACAATTGTTGTATAGCCTTAATAGTTCTTCACCAACTACTGTAAGAAAAACTCTTATTATTTTCAGATCGAAAAAGTCGATTCCTGGCGTTTTTACTAGTTTCATTTTCCTTACTACTTGCACCATTTCCTGCCTTGTAAAACTTTCAGTTGCGCTGTATACGTCTGTGAATCTTTGGTTTTATTGCCTTACTTCTCTCTGTTCTCTTGTCTCTATCTCCAGATTATCGTCTGGAAAGGGCTGATAAAGAATTTGCTCTGCTGGATCATTCCAGGTCATAGTGTAGCCATTGTCTGTCTTTACATTACTTGCGATTTCTTTGACTCTAGCTTTTTTGGCAGCCAGTTTATATGGTAAGCTCCATGGATTGTCATTTCTATGTTTGGTCACAAATTCTTCCCATTTTTGGGTTTTGGTTGTGTCTATTAGTCTTGTATATTGTCGCTTGGCCAATCTATAGGTCATTTTTGCGCGTTCTCTTATGACCGAATCTCTCTCCTTTTGAAATTGTCTGCGTAGCCTGTTTGTATGTTTTTTGGCCTTTGTCAGTTCCTTGTTCCACCATGAAACTTTCTTACTCGTCTTGTTTTTGGTTGGTATAGCTTTGTCACATGCTATTTTTATCCCATTTATTATGTCTGTAATGCCAGCGATTGTTGAACCAATATCCTGTCGGTGCAGTTGGGCGCTCCAATTTTCTCTCAGTGTGTTAATTAACAATCCCCAGTCCGCTTTACTTGTTATATAGCTTTTGATGTACTCTTGCTTCCTGTATCTACCTCCCTGAGCTTGTTTCACTAATTCAAACGTTATTGCGCTATGGTCACTTGATGTCCAGTTTTCTTGGACTTTCCAATTTTGTATTCTTTGTGCCATATCTGGTGAGGTTAGAGTTACATTAACGTATCCTTCTCCGACTTCATTTGCGACTGTTGCGATACTATTGGGATCGTTTATTACTCTGAGATTATTCTGGAGTATAAATTCTTCTAGTTTCTCTTCTTTTGAATCCGTTTCCATTGGGCCCCATAGAGGAGATCTTGCGTTTGAATCAATACCAATTATAAAGCTCTTTCCTTGTAAAGCCGTCACTATCACTTGTAGTGATCTTGATGTATCTCAATATCATCTTTTAGTTGGAAATATCCACTAATCAGGTATACTTTATATGGTACTGATATTTCTGCTATTACGAAGTGCGATGAACATAACTTAGTGATTTGCAACGCTATCACATTCGGGTTTGTTACTGTTATGGCTGCCCACGGATTTTCTTTGGAGGAGACTATTCTTACACCCATACCCTATCCCGTCACTCTATTATTCCTTGTATATGATTCCTGCAGCATAGTAACGTGTTCTCCCTTTTCATACGCTTTCTGCTTTATTTTGGGTACCATCCGCTGTGCTCGTCAGGCATTAAGCTGTGTAATCAGAATACAGGGTTTGTTACTCCCTGTAATCTGTATTGTTGACTAGCTGTTCAAGTGCTTTGGTATAACACGGACATTTCGTGTCGAGAACATTATTATCCGACTTCTTTTTGGCTTTGGCGCAGTTTATACATTTCTTGCTTTCCTGTTTTTTCGGACATTTGTCGAAAGAGTGGCCCTTTTCTGCACAATGCGAGCAGTTTACTTCATTATGACACACTTTACTTATGTGACCAAATCCCTGGCACTTAAAGCACCTGGAGACTAGTACTAAGTCCTGTACCTTACAAGATTGATAATCGACGAAGATCCTCCTTCTTTGAAGCAACCTACTTATAATTTTTGGGGTTACCTCAATAACCCAGTTGGTCCTGCCAGTATCCCTTTTCCCTGTTTTAAATTTCGGCGTTATTTGTTTTTTAGCCACGTCAGCCGAGCAAACATTTTGCTCGATTATCAATTCTTTTATTTCTTTTTCTGTTATGTTCTTGGGGAAATCATAAATGATCATCCTTGGCTTTTGTTTGGTTGGTTTGTACATTTCGAAAGTATCCTTTAGACAGGGTTTACTCAGAATCTTTTGTAATGATTCTTCGTTTTTCGTTTCGATAAATAAACCTTTATTTATTGTCCAGAGGCTTCGGATCTGATCCTTCTCTACTCTTGGTCGGAATTCTGCTTGAAACTTAGATTTTATCTCATCTTCGTTTTTAAATTTATTGGCTTTCTTCGGCTTTACTATCAATTTATGCACAGCCGTATTTTTAATTGCAGCAGCTCTGGTAGTCTCCCGTGGAGCTACTAGTCTCTTGATAACGTCTGCGTACGAAGAGTTACCCGTATACGTTGCCTCCTACCTATGTTCTGATAGGACTTTTACGTGTCCTTCTAGGTATGTTGCTTTCGACAGCAGCGTCGAGACCAGGCTGTGCATGGTGTCTAAAGCCGTGTCTGCTTTTTCGCTATCTTTCTTAGTCAGATGTTTCTTGATGATCTTAATTTGGTCCAACATGTACATTGGAACCTCAATAAGATTCCTTTCGTCTATTTTTCGATTCGGTTTACCGCTTTCTTTTTCCGTGCCCTCCGACTCCGACTAGCTAGAAGACTCAGACTCCGATTTCGATTTCTTAGCCATTCTGGGCTTTGCCCTTTTTGGCTGTTTTGACTCCTCATCCGAGGAGGTTGACAGGCCGCGCTCATTTCGTTTATTCTCCTTTTCTGTTTCTTTTGGTTTACGCTTTGGTAAACCAGCTCCGGATGTTGTTGCTTTGGGGTTGGGTTGCCCTTCTATTTCTAGTCTGTGCACTATTGGTTTCGTCTTGTTAGTTGACATTTCATATTTTGTTTTATTAGTGTGCACTTTATGCATCCTCTAGAATGCACAACGCTATAAACTCTAGCAAGTTATTATCGCCTATCCGCAGTTGTTGTTTGACGGGTTTGACCGTAAGTCTTCAATGTATTGTGGCTTCCTCAAATACAATTTAAACCTCCGAGTGCCGCTTCCCTTCCAGGTGCCACCTCTAGGAGCAACCTCAGCAAGTTTAATTTTTACACACTCTGCTACAGGGCAGCCCGACTAACTGGCGAACTAACTGGTACTATCGTGAGGTCCGGGCGTGCACGATCGGCGATCCGAGCGCCGACCTCCCGGTATATATGATGTACCCTCTTTATATCCAGGTATTCATAGTACTTCCCGTCGAGCTTTAGGTTTTCACTGCCTCCCTTGCTTGGCGCACTGCCTTCTCGTGTCGCAGATACATATACCCTGAGTTTGCGTCTCAACACCAGCCGGTCACCTCTCCAACCGGCCAATGCCCATTGCTGCGATTTACCCTACCGAGACGCTGAAGTTAACAATGTCAGCTATCGGCGTTTCCCCCTCTGGCGGCGTGGACGCAAGGACAACTGTACGAACTTCGAGGCAGAGCTACCCTGATCGCAGCAATCAACCCAGCAAGCCAATCATTGGACGACCATCAACGGCAAGAGCTTATCAAGCTTCCCCGCATTGAAATATCCCGCTCCGATGGCACTAACCAAATAGGAGTCATTCCGTGACCTATTTAGGTTCCTTATTCACGACGACCGTAGTCTTGAAGGTGTGGAAAAACTCCAGTTCTTGAAGACCCACGTTGACGGCGAGGCGAGGAGAGCCGTGGATCATCTGCAAACGGTCATCACGAACTACGAAGTGGCCTGGCGAATCCTCGAGTCGCGATATGATCAGCCCCGTCTGCTCGTGCGACAACACTTGCGTGCGCTGCTGCAGCGCGCGCCACTGAAGAAAGAATCTGGAACAGATCTGCTAAGGCTGATGACGACTTGGAGTGCCACCGCAGTCAACTTCAGACATTAGGTCGCCCGGTCCAGCATTGGGATGACTGGTTCGTCACCGTTGCCACCGATCAATTGGATCCCGAGTCACGTGGAGCCTGGGACAAGGAGCTGGAGCTGAAGGATCAGCCGGCTGTTTCCCTACCGACATTCGACCGGCTGACAATATTCTTGAAACGTCGAGCACGCGCCGTCATGGCGATGGGATCGGTCTTGGACCGTGGAGCCTCCAGCTTCACAAAGCCGCCGAGCACTCAGCGCTCCATCAACACTTTTGCGACTGTTGCTGGAGAATCAAGGAACTGCCCGTCATGCCGGTCAACTCACCGCACTTGGCAGTGCAATGAATTTCGCCGGTTGCCTCCCAAGGAGCGCAAAAGATTGGCCATGAGAAATGGTCTATGCCTGAACTGCCTTTGCCCGAATCACACTGCCAACAACTGTCCATCCACATCGAGTTGTGTAACATGTGATGGAAGATACCACACTCTTCTGCACGAGATTGCTGGCAGGAGAGTGCACGATCCTATACGATCAGAGATCCCGAAGAAGACCAACAGGTTGCAAGACACCGTGACTGCAAACACGTCGAGCAACGTAGTCAACGAGTCGTCCTGAGTAGCTCTGCTACCTACCGCCATCATCACCATCGACGACGGGCGAATACGCCGTGAGCGAGTCAGAGCGCTATTAGACCCATGCACTGAGACTACTTTAGTCAGTGCCCATCTCACACGACGTCTTGGACATGACCTCAGGAAGGCAAACGTCGGAGTGGCTGGAGTAAGCGGACGCCCAGTCGACACCGTCAGTACAGGCACCCCCACTCGAAGCTTTCCGGTAGACGTCGTGGAGAAGCAAGTCGAAGTCACGCTGGCCGATCTCCATTTCAACCGGCCTGGAGGCATCGACATCGTGTTGGGCGCTAACATCTACGAGAGTATCCTGCTTCCAGGACAACTACGCCAAGACTCCATCATCTTTCAAGAGACTATCTGCGGCTGGACGCTAACGGGCTCTCTGACGCTGCCCGATGCAAATACCCCTTTGCAGGCCAATGCATGCGTTCAGCAGAGTAACAACGATGTACTTGAAGCCTGAGGGTATTCTAGGACTACTTCAAAGGTTTTGGGCCAGCGAGGAGCTTCGAGCCACGAGGCGTCAATCCCATGTCGACATGGAGTATGAGAGCCTTTTCTCACTGGGTCACACTCGAGATCCTAATGGACGGTACGTGGTCCCCTTGCCAACGAAAGACGATCAAATTCAGATTATGGGAAATAGCTTATCGGTGGCCAATCAGGTCCTCGCAGTAATGCAAAGGCGCATGTCGGCAGACCCAGAGCTTCAGCAGGAATGCAACCACTTTAAGAGTGAATACCTCTGACTAAGACACATGCGCCAGTTGTCGGAGCAGGAGATCCTCCAGCCAGATATGCCATTGAACTATCTCCCACACCATGCAGTTTGGCAGCGGTCCGACGTCGGTTGCAAGCTGCGAGTAGTCTTTAACGCTTCCACACCCACCGCCTCGGGAGTTACTTTGAATGACGTCCTGTTCTCGGGGCCAAAGCTCCAAAATGACCTTGCCACTGTGGTTACTCGTTGGCGTCGTCATCGGATAGTCTTCTGCGCGGACGTCCAGATAATGGTTCGGTAAATACAGGTGCAACCGAGCCATTGTCACCACCAGCGAATCGTTTGGAGTCCCCGCGCCAGCGATCCGACTATCCATTACGCACTACTGACCATTACATACGGCGTGACATGCTCCCCTTATCTGGCTGTCCGCACACTCAAACAATTGTGCCACGACGAGGGTCTGGCATTCCCATCCGTGATGGATGCGGTCGAGCACGACCTGAGATAACTCATCAGCTCGACGAGCTCACATTGCAGCGATGGACAGGACAAGAGGCATCCACTAGCGTGCATCTCCATGCATTTGCCGATGCTAGCCGCAGAGTAATGGCCGCGACCGTCTACAGCAGAATCACTGACACAACCGGACTGGTCACTACTTCACTCCTCATGGCTAAAACCAAACTCGCGCCCATCAAAGGTCTACAGCCACAGTCACGGACCATGATACCAAGGCTCGAGCTGCGTGCCACACGCCTGGCATCAAAGCTGATGCATCACATTTCCAAGAATCTCGAGATTCCTCTCTCGATCTGTCATGCGTGAAGTGATTCATTCATTGGCTGAACTCGAGTGGAAGCACCGGACATGAGTATGTGGACAGCTATGTCAGCCACATTGAAAAGCTTCTGCCTTCAGTCGTATGGCGACACGTCTCAACCTTAGAGAATCCAGCCCACGTCGCGACCAGGGGGCTGACCAGCGCTGAGCTCGGCAAGCATCGTCATTGGTGGAGCGGACCCTCATGGCTAAGCGGGCCAATAGATGGTTGGCCTTCAACCGACATCTCTGGTGCGTCTGCGGAGTGATTTCATTACGACCAAATCAGTCAGTTTTTTCAGGTTTCGTCCGTACCCACAACCGACACCCATCCAATGGACAAATTCTCGAGTCTCAACAGACTACTATGTGCGATGGCGCACGGTAGACATATCATACGACAAAAGAAATGTGGCGGAAGTGTCCTTCCATTCATACCCGTCACCACTGAATACCTTAGAAGTAAGTTCAATGTCTGTGCCTGCCTCAGCCAGAGAGCGGACTTCGGTGCAGACATTGAGCGGTTGTAACGAGGATTGTAAGTGTACGGCAACAGTCCGCTACGGACCCTATCATCCATTATGGATGAGGCCGGCGTGCTTCGAATCGGTGACAGGATCCAGCACTCCCTGTTAGACTACGACCGAGAGCACTCCATCATTCTCGATCGTCGGAGCCATCTAGCCCATCTAATCGTGGCATGGACACATCATCGAAGCCTCCACGGAGGGTTGCAGAAAGCATGGATCATTGGAATTCAATCAGAATCAGAATTGCGCAATCTGCGCCAAATCGACGGCTCGCCCGCTCCGGCAGATCATGGCCGAGTTACCAGAAGCGCGAGTTATTCCCACCTGCCTCTTCAGCAGATGCGGAGTTGATTATGCTGGGCCATTCTCCATATTGAGGTCCAAGGGACGAGGCGTACGGAGTTACAAGGGATACGTCGCCCTCGTTATCTGCCTCAGCACGAAGGCAGTTCATCTCGAACTCGTCGGTGACATTACCACCGAGAGCTTTATCGCCGCACTCACGAGATTCCGCGCCCGCCGAGGCGCTCCTAGAGAGATCTGGAGCGACAACGGCACTAATTTTCATGGTATCGACAATGAGCTGCGGAGACTACTGATTATGGACTAGTGGAGGGCCAACTCGCTCGAGATGGCGTGATCTGGAGATTCATACCTCCCGCAGCACCACACTTTGGTGGCATCTGGGAGTTCAATATCAATTTGACAAAGATTCATCTCCGACGTACTCTGGGTCCTCGTAAATTGACTTACGAGGAACTCAATACGCTTTTAGTCGAAATCGAGATGGTCTTAAGAGGTCGACCGCTACCCCATTGTCGAATAATCCTGAAGACATCAAATTGTTGACACCCTCTCACTTTCTGATTGGTGACACGACAACGTCGATATCCCGTCCTGCTCTGGACGGCGACTTCGACCACCTAAAGCATTGGAGGCTCATTTAAGCTCTTAAGGATCGCTTCTGGACTCGCTGAAGCCAGGAGTATGTACATACTTTACAACAAAGATCTAAATGGACTCGACAGCAGGACAGCTTGAGTGTCGGAGATCTCGTAGTAATCGTAGATAGTAAAGCGGAGGGTGGCCCGTAGGACTGGTATCTGCTGTCCATGCCGGCGCTGACGGACACGTCCGCGTTGCCACCATTCGCACGAAGAACGGGCCCCTGAATAGGCCGGTAGTCAAACTAGCGCGGCTGCCGATTGAACCCTCGAAACCTGCCCTAGAATAGAGCATTTTTCATTTTACGAATTTCATTCGCAAAAACGAGGCGGGCGGGATGTTTTGTTGAGTTCGAATTCCTACCGATAGTTGGCGCTTCTACACTAGCAGATGTTGCTACTCCCTTTTTTCTTTGTTGTTGCGCCGTGAGTGGCGCTGATGTGGTCGTCTCTGCGTGCGGTTGCTCAGTAGTCAGTTGAAAGGGAGCCTTGGGACCGCACGGACGTAGCCGCTTATATTGGTTTCATTGTATTTGTTGAGCGTCTAGAAAATTAAACGGATCAGTTCAACCAGTAGTGTTATTATTTCAATCCTCAAAACAACAAGAATGTAACAATATAACAAAATAAAATAACACTAGGTACAAAAATAAAATGACACTATGTACAAAAATAAAATGACAATTTGTGTAACATAAATGAATAAATAAATAATTGGACGGATAAAACGGTGAGATGACAGTACATAAAAGCGCAGATAATATATATAAAATAGAGGTACACATAAAAAGATATAATTTAGGCTCGCATATTACAAATGGTTGACGTTTTTTTGAGCTCGGTTATATTAAAATCGCTGATCTCATTTATTTGGGAACGGACTAGATTTTCATTTACCACCCTTTCTTCCCATGCTATGGAGTCGAGACGAAGCAAACGATTGCAAACGAATGATTAAAAAAGTTGAGATGGGATGAATCGAATGACGTGAATGGAAGTGAATTTATCTGTTTAGTGGTAGTGATGACGAATGATTTGTGTAGAGACTCAGTGCAAGGTGGTAGGTAACTCAATGGTTTGGGAGGATGGCGGGATGTAATGCGTTGTATAGTTGAGCTATTGATTCTAATGAAGTGATCTGATAGGTTATGAGGTGAGCCATGCGCCAAAATGCTGAATGATAATGAGCTGATGAAAAATAATCGTCTCGACTCCACTGATAACCAGCCCAGCTTCAGTCTATATGGCGTCACATAATCGTATCTGCGTGAATTTCCCCTCATAAATCTGACACAAGCATTGAGTAGTCTCTGGAGTTTTAGATTTCTAGTCTGGTCCAAGTCGTATAAACTGCGCAGGTGTAATCAAAGTGAGACAGAATTAGTACTTCAACAAGATATTTACGGGTGTTCCTAGAGAATACCCACCTATGGAAACGTAGCGAACGTAAAATCCCGTGCACTCTCTGAGATATGGCTAAGACGTACTTGGACCAGTCCAGGATGGGCAGCAGCCAGACACCTAGTGATTTCACTTGATTTTCGTAGTGACGGTAGTTGTCCAAAAGCTTAACTCGCGTGACAGTGGTTAGGTCCACACGCGAGACATATGCCTTACTGCCCAGGATCATTACCTTACTTTTATTTTCATTCAAATTCAGGCCATTCAGTAGCCCAGGATGCAACCGCGTTGGCATCGTGTGTGATTCACTGGACACCTAACTCGAAATCCGCTGGAGGAAAAGAGTAATAGACCTGAGCATCATCGGCATAGAAGTTCATTTATGAAGACTGAAAAAAGCAAGGGACCCAAGAAAGTGCCCTGCGGTACGCCCGAATTGACCATAAGCCAGTCGAAACAGACGCCCAATTTGTCCACCACTGCTTGTGTATCACCTACTAAGTAGTGAAAAAACCACCTTAACACCGTATTTGAGCAACCTATATCACGCAGTTTAAGCAGCAGTAGGCCGTGTGGCACCGAATCGAACGCCTTGGAGTAGTCAAGCAGGATCAATATGGTAATCATGCGCGAATCAATGGCCCTTCTAATATCGTCAAGAACACCTAAGAGTGCAGTCTGCGTGCTATGACCTCTGCGAAATCCTGCTTGTCTGTCTATCAATTTATGATTTGTCTCCAAATAATATGATAATTGAGAATGTACCAACTGTTTAAGCAGTTTTGAAACCTCGCAGAGTTTAGTCTGGTATCCCATAAGAGACTTCTTCCAACAATCAGAGAAGAAACCAAGTGACAACATTTCGTTAAACAAAGATGTCAGCTGTGGATTTGGTTGTGGCTCGCGCATTTTTGGCATCGCCACAGATAACCCGTCCGTCCCCACTGCCCTTGATTTTGAAACTTGGATGGATAAGAGAGGTCGGAAACAAAGGAATAAAGTGAGTTTAAGAAGAGAGGTGAAAGCGGAGGAACTTGATTGGAAATTGATACATAATAAGCATTAAATTACTGGGTGGTAAAAGTGTCTAGTGGAGATAGGTTGGTCTTGGAGCATAGTCCCAGATTTTTCAATTCCCTCCATTTAGCTTTCGGGTTTGCAGCATTTTTTAATTTATCTGTGAGGTAGTTATATTTATTGTTGTCGAGTAGGTTTGGAAATTTTGTTTCTTAGTGATTTATATTTCTCGTAGTCCTCCATGGACAATGGGCCAGCATATTGACTTTGTATTCGTCTCTAATGTAAGCAGCAACCCCCCCTCCTTCCTTACCCACTCGGTCAAGTCTGTAAAAAGTATACCCTGGCAATTTTACTATATCAGAGGAGTCCGATTTTGTTAAAAAGGTCTCTGTAAGTGCGATCACATCATAGGCTTGTGGACAATTACAGCTCCTATTGATGAGAAGTGTGACTTGAGTCTGTTTCTGTTTAGATGAATGATTGAGAAAGAATGTGAGTGTGAGTGTGAGTGTGATGGAGACGCCTGACCAGCTGCCCCTCATAAGGAAGAGAGTACAGGGTGAAATGGTAAGGAGATGAGTTCAGCATCGGAATTAATACGTATTAATGCTCCTTTTATCTCCTAACTCACGTATACAACAGAGTTTTTAACAACCGTGTACAAATAACCTAACTCCTTTGCTTTGCGAAGAGATTTCAATCAATGGTCGTGTACTGTCTTCGGTCACAATGGCCTAATAAATAAGATTCCCCTCCCATTCCAAAAATATTCGAAGTTATCGAACCCTTTAACAGATAGGCTTTTTCCATAATTAGGTCTCTGAAAGCAGATGAAGTGACCTTACAAACTAAACCATGAACGGATCTCGATAACGTTAGGCGCGACTAACGGAAGTTTAATATGATTTAGGATAGTTTTAATTAATTTTAAATCAGTTGAGGTAGAAGCGATAGGTAGATCTGTGAACAAAACGTCGCAAGAATTTTTGTCTAGGCCACCAATACCGTCTACAGCTGCCGGCGTCGAGGAAATTTCGCGATCAAGGAGTCTATTTACATTGTCTTCAAGACGTTCAACTCGAGCCCCCACTTAGCGAAAACGTTCGTTGGTATTAATTTCGAGGTTTCCGACACGCTTGCGCAGTACATGAAGCTCAGCATTTATCGTGTCGAGCTTAGAATCCACTCCATCAACCTTAACTTCAACTCTCTCCACTAATTTCACGATAGCGCGCTCAAAGTTAGTGAACCAAGCTGGAGGAGTGTCCGACATCGCCACGGCTTCCAGAGAGCCGCCCGGCCGATCCGCATTGAGAGCAGGAGGTGTGGTCACGCGAGGTTGCTTAGCAACCTGTATCAATGATGGCGACGGGAGCGAGGCTAAGCGCTTCGCGCACGACATGGTGGGGGGAGTTACAAGAGACTCCTCAGCTATCCCGCTCGCCGCCGCGCTCACAATTCGCGACCCAGTAGGTGCTGCCCCTGCCCGAATTGAATCGTTACTAACGCACGAGGCCACGGAGGTACGCATTATATGACAGCAACGCCGTATGTTGGAGTCAGGAATAAACGATACACAGTGTGAGTGTATCATATTATTACGCGTCGGGCATACCTCCGAATAATCTTTTCTAGTTGTGTGCACTTTACAGAGAAAGCAGCTTCTCGCAGTAGCCATTGTGCGCCAATACTGTTGTAACGTGGTGGCACGGTGCTGATGTGTATGACGTCACGTCGAGACGACAGTCGGTGTAGCGGCGACATGAGAGAAGGGGAGCTGTGGTTCCAATTAATTCCAAGAGGGGCACCTCCGTAGTCGAGCCGTGCAGAAAATTTTGCCGCATAATTGCCACTCTAGGCGGAATAACCTCGATGTTGCAAAAAGTTTACAGTGGAAGTTCGGGTGGAAAAACCAACTGCTAAAGCAAACTTTATTGAAAAGTGCAAGCTGCAATCGGTCCACCCTCTTATGATTTGCGCTGTAAAGCTCAGTAACAAGTGTGAAAGACAAGGCAAAGGCGTAAAGAAGGAGCGATAATTATACCGGTAAGTCGACTTACCTTGCGCGCGCAGAGAGTCACATTATGTATATAATGTGACAAGATGGATTTAATCTACTTGTCAACGATGCCAGAAGTACCGACACTACGAGGTTGCGCGTTATCGGTAGCAAATGAGGAGTTGAGCAAATGAGAATAATGAAGAGTTTTTCGAAAAAATATAATATAAAGGAAAATAATGAAGGGATTCAGTATTTACCTTTGTGGAGTTCTCGGTTTTACAGACTCTCATGCAGAATATTTATTTTCAGATACTTTGGCTTTTTGTTATCGATTAAATAAGAAGGATTGAATCTATTCTAAGGTTTCAGAGAAATTAAACCGTAGAAGTATATCGATTAATTCAGAATAAACAACACAGTTAAAAGCCTTAGCAATTTCAAAGAAAACTGTGATTTCTTTTATTGAATGATAAAAACACGTCGAACAGACTATATTTTACTAAATAAGTAATTTCTGGTCTTCCGAAATCTTTTCAAGTATTTCGAAGTTGAAACGTAAGAGACTGATCGAGCTATAATCAGTATAAGAGAAAGTTCGGTTTATTTGAAAACAGGACATAAAAGAGTTGCATTCCAAATAATAGGAAAATACTAGTCGTACATAAAGATTAAAAGTTTTGAAACATAAAGTATCCACCATAGGTAAGTCTATTTTTAAGTATTTTGTAGAGATTCCATCAATATTTACAGAGTTAAATTTTTTAAATATACTTCTGTTTTGATATGAAAATTAAATTTATCATATATTGATGTAGTAGTACCTAGAGTAGTATCTTGATCTAATTTAACCATTACATTCACGCATATCTCTCATAAAACAGCCGAAGATGTGTTTGGTGTCCAATTCGTAACCACACTGGCTAGTGTTATAGTGTATCGGGATTCTGCATGTAACCTAGTATTATGCGGTCGACCCAATGGTGAAAATTTAGCTAATTACTTTTAATATATACAATAATGTAGTGAGCGATCACTTCATTATTGTATTGTTAAGAAGTACTCGCAGTCTGACTTGTGGTCAATATTTATATGCAATCATTGCGCCAAAACTAATGCGGCGGTTAAACTATTCTACAGGGTCTTGAGGTGGTAATGCACAATCAAGAATGGTAGAGAGATAAAAGAAGATTTAATTTCTCTTAGGGTTTTTTTTAAATTATTTATGGCAGTTTCAGATCACACCTCTGAATGTATGGGATCTGATCTTCTAAAATTTTTAACTGCATGCTATATTTTAAGGCTGATAAGTAAAGATTAATTATACATTGGTATTAAAAAGAAGTTTTTTGTTAGAACGCGTAAAACACGTCATTACTCATCATTTTTAGTGTGTGTGACAATGTGCTTTGCACATGTCAAGTAACGAACTATCGAACCCACAACGAACACCTACCTACCCATATATAATTATATAATAACATATAATTTCCCTACACCTACCTACCCGCACAGTAAATAAGCCCTACCTACCCTCACAGACTAAAACCCCATCCCAAGCACGACACACATAAAACACTTGGCCTTGACGTTCCAGGCCAGGGCGAGCTCAGAACCTCAGGTGGGCTCCTCCGAGTCTGACACTGCAAGCAGGATACTCAAAGGGAGGCGATCACCAGGAAGCATCCAGGACTCTCCAAAGCCTCACAGTACATCAGTCAAGGCGATGAGGTAGTATCCAGGCAGGAAGCTGAAGAACCTCCAACGTCAAGCAAGATACAGCTGTAAAAGACATACTAATAAGAACAAATACACAGTAAGAGGGTAAGGAGCAAGGACGAGGATAAATAGCCATAGCCAAGAAGACAAAAGACAAGGAAATATATGTACAGCTGTATATAATCATTACAGCTGTACAAGGAACATCATAGGGTAAATTGAGGTTAGGTTGATGTACACAAACAACGTGTACAGCCGATCTCCCGGACAATAACGCATACAAATACACATATGTGTGTAAACCTCACGACCAAATACCCATTTAGAGCCGTAGACGGAGAGGCTAGTCATCAGCGAGGTCAACGTCGTCGAGGAGAGAGAGGGGTGACTCGGCCTCGAGCAGCAAGCGACGGCGGGTGAGCTTCGTACCTGAAACTCATGCCGTACCCATTGAAGAACGCACTTAATAACTAATGAATTATTAGTTACCTGGGAAGAGGTTGTACCTCGTCTCCGAGACGGCAGCAGCACCAGGTTATCATCACACAGCATACAGCAACATACAGCGGAGTTATGCCGATACAGCCTGAATACAGCGGCACTCGACTCGCTCGCGAGACGCGAGATCGAGATGCCGCGCACGAGTACGTACTGCGCAGGCGCGCGGTACGAACACGGGGCTCTCGAGCACGCCGAGAGCCAGAGCTCTACGGTCGGTCGACTCGACGACAACGATCAACCGCTAATAGCGATTTAGTACGAGTGAGTGCATAGTGAGAAAGAGAGAGAGAGAGAAAGATAGGACATCAAGCGTCCAGGATATCCCTGTCAAGGTTGGTGAAAATACCTCTCTCTGCTAACGGTACCGCCGTGTACCGCATAAAGTGCGTGCGAGCATCCCGTTCGTTCCCGTCCTTCACCTTCCCTTCCTTACAGCATAACCCGGTGCAACCGAAACTCGGCCACGTTTCGGAACGGCGAGAGTACTGCCTTTTAGATTGTGTCAGACTAAGATAACCCGCGTGTTATCAATATTCGTCGCGTATTAACGCGGCTGGCACCCACCCCTTTAATTATTGTTTTTGGTAATAAAGGCTTATTTTATTTATATTAATTGCTGACCCTCATTAACCTGCACCCTGATCCCCAGTGCAGCGTTACATATGTAAGATTGAAATTAATACAGAGTGTAACTAAAGTTGACATTTCCACATAGTTTGGTAAAAATATGAATAATTTAAAATTAAATCAATAACGTTTTTTGAAACTAGAAAGATGTTAATAATTAAAAGTAAATTTTTTATCAAATAATTAAATTTCTTGTTACATTAAATAAATGACTAATTAATAATTCTTATCGAAAATACAATTCATGTCAGGTCCCCAATTACCCAAAATACTGCGTCCCAGCGCCCACATCCTGTATCCCCCCTAATACTGCGCCTATGCAACAGTCTCCGTCTTTCATTACTAAGTAAAAATGTAAATTATTAATTTTGATGCAGTCGTACTTTACGCTGTCGTGTGATCGCACATACACTCGACTGGTAAAGTTCAAACACATTTTTCTGATGCTAAATATAAAAATTTTAAACACAAGGATTTGTAAGAAGGGACACTGTGAATTTTAATATCTTCTAATAAAAAACATAAAATATAAATCCAGCAAAAAGAACAGAACTTTTTAAAGAAACTAAAAATCTAATTTGATAATAATATAGTCTGTAGATATTCAATTTCGGACACGTCCTATAGACATTTTTAGCAAATATCGTTGAAAAAAGTTTTGATAACGTTATTTATAGCAATTTGCTAACATATAATATTTGTAGTCTTACAAGGAGAGGCCACACCCTCTGGAAAACGGATCCTTACTAAACTCTAGGATATAATTTCTACTATAAAATCATGCAGAAAGCCGCAGTTTTAGTGTCCAATGCCCATTTTTATGATAGATATAAGCAAATAATGAAAAATCTCCCGAAAAAACCATTGAGCTTGATCACTTATAATTCGGAAACAATTGAAGATGTAAATTTAAACTAAATTTTACTCCAACTTTAGTAGAGACCTTTCACACTTCCTCATTCTGATACCTATAATATTTGTAAATAATGTACGCAAAAGAAACATATTAAATGATTGCGTCATCAACTCTTGTAGAATATTAAAAATATTCTACAGCAGCTGCATTATAGAAAATCTAAATCCAAAACCAAAATATACTCTGTGCAATGAAATCCACGTTAATAGTGAATAGATTTTCATATTTAAAAAGAGTATTAAAAACACTGGATAATAAATAGTTTCTTTATTGCGACATTTTATTGATCTTCAAAATAAACGTTAATAGTTTTTCCTTTTCTTGTATGCGCCTCTGCGATTAGTTATGTCGTACTGCACTCGTCGACATAATTTGATAGTGTATGAATTAACAATAATTTAACCTTATATACTTAAACACGTAAGAAACTGAATTGAAAAATATGTTTGAATTATAAAATATAGTTTTTAAAATTATTTTCTAAGAAATACTAAAGTACATGATAAATTGTGATAATTTTTGGGATAGATATTTCAAATGTACGATAATTTAAAAATAGCTCTAAAAAATTTCTCTTATAAGATGGTAACTTACTATAAGCTATTATGTAGTATAAAAATATCTTTTTAATAATCTATTTTCTAATTTATTTCAGCAATATCAGCAATACCAAAAATAGTTTGTGAAACTATTCATGCTTTAGAATTACAAGATGAAACACCATCATGGAAAATTATGGACAATAAAGGTCGAGTTACAGTCGTTCTACATTGGGATCAACGAACACCATCGTCATCGACGCAAGTACAGCAATCCAAGCTTTCAGAAAATATCCAAAGTTCTAAGTATTCTCCAACAAAAAAAATTGACTTAAATTCTAATCAACGATCATCTCTAGTTATTCAAACAAGTCTTGATAAGACAAATTATGGCAGCAAGCCATCTACTTGTAATGAACTAGTTGGACCAGGGTCGCACTATAGCAGCCCTCATATCACTGTGATAAACCATGACGATATGGTGCAGCGAAGCTTTGCCAGTCCTAACAATAGTTCTTATGGACTAGGTATTCAGAAAGGTCGCCTTGTTAAACAAGGTACTAGTTCCCTCGATAGCACTACCATTCACATTCACACTGCCGAATGTTCAAATCATATACACGAACCGTCTGCACGTGACGGAAGTCCAATAAATGGAGCAAACGGTAATACAGGTCAAGAATGTGACTTCCACTGTTGCGCTCTGCACGAAGAAGGACGAAGAATTGCTGTACATAAATCGGTAGCAACATCTCCAATTCAGGATTCGCAAGTACATCTTTCTCATCAAGTGCAGCAAGTAACATCACCTCAACCTATTAGTTCCCTCTCAGATGGATCACGTCGTCAAGGAATAACTAAGGGACATGTTCGATTTCGAGATACGACAACTGAAGATGAATTACAACCACGTGCCTACAATCTTCACCGTATTCATCAGCAAAATTTGGAACATCATGAAAGTTCTGAATCTGAAACTGAAAATACAATTATAGAAGATGACGTTGTGTCATCAGAAAAATTTTTATTGCTAATAGATCAATTAACAGTAGATCAGAAACATCATCTAAGCATCAAAGATATTGGAATTATACTTGAAAGGCTTAATTCTAAAATTTTAGATGTAGAACGTCTTGATCGTGAAAACGAAAGTGATGAATGCTACAATTGGACGATTAAAGCAATTATCAGAGGAGATATGTTACGGGAGCTTGGAGTTATATATAATGGAAATTATTATGCTATTTCTGAACACCCAGGATATAAAGAAGAATCAGAAGAAAATAATGATGACAATGATGATAATGATGATGAAGAAGAAGATAGAATTTAATAGTATCCTAATTTCTTTTGTTAATAACTTGCTAATTTATCTAAGTTAACAAATCAGTCTCTTTCTCCCACGCTCTCTCTCTCTCTCTCTCTCTCTCTCTCTCTCTCTCTCTCTCTCTCTCTCTCCCTCCCCCCCCTTTCTCTCCCCCTCTCTTTGTATCTTTCGCCTTTATTATAGATTATCTTTATAAATAGAAATAAAATTATTAATTAAGAATTAGAATGACTGTTATCATAAAACATGAGCGATGGGCCAGTCAAGGCGAAAAATTAAAACATAGCTGTTAATAGCGATATGATTAAAAAGTATATTTCTGAAAGTATTTCTATTATATACCATATTTTTTGGTGAAATTTGAGTTCATAAATTGTTGAAACTTAGTGTTATGATAACTATAAAATACTTCATGTCATTTCAGTAAATAAAGTTATTGTTGCATCTATACATTTTCATTTTAAAGATGTTTTAACTTGAATATATACATTTCCTATACAATTTCAAAATATTATCGTAATACTTCATTTTATTAAAGGAAACAGTAAGTATATTATTTTAGTAGTATCTGATTTTATATGTTATTCTGATTTATGTGTCTTAATTTAATAATAGAATATTAAATTTGTACTCAATGTCTGTTATAACTAATTTCTATTTAGCTAAATGCATACGTGCCTGAATGGACGAAAATATTATTTACGGAAGCAATATGTGCAATGAAAAATTATTTGTGCAAATAGAAAAAACTCAGGTATCTTCAGGTTACAAATAATTTTTTTTATGTTTTTGTAATGATGTAAGAAGTTTTAACAAAATTAATTTTATTATTAAAAAGATAAAATATTTCATTAATTTATTTACAGAGTAAAGAATATGAATCGTTTAAAGGGAAAATAGTTCCCCAAAAATCGTTCGAAATCGTTACTGTTTGCTGTCGACAAGAATGTTTTAAAAAAATCAACATTAAACAGCAAAAAAGCAGCCACCGACAGTTTTGGTCACTAGGTAGTTACAATATGCAAAACATTTTCTTGGCGAATACATTAAAATTAAAAGATCCTAGTGTTCTTAATTCAACTATTACGCAAAAGTTAGTACTGTGGACGTACCTATTCTTCACTGATGAAGTCGTATTACAAGTTTGCCAAAAATTTGTATGTAATGTATACCAAATAGGAGAAAAAAGAATAAGAACTATATAATCAAAAATTTTAAATCAGGAAAGTTTGCATGATAAAAGAGGACAGAACAATAATCATAATTTAAAACTAACCGATGACGTTAAGGAACTGATTTTATTACATTGTAATTCAATTCCACATCGTCAATCTCATTATGATTATAAATTTTCAAGTTTGAAATATTTTGAGAATCCAGAAATTAATTTAAAAACATTATATACATCATTTTTCGATTATTACGCAGCAATAACTAATGAAGAAACTCCTCCTATTAGTAAAACAACTTATGCAAAATTTTTTAATCGCTGTTCAGGTTTTTCCTTTAATTTGCCACGCACGGATGTTTGTAATATATGTTATGAAAGTGAAATTACTGGGGTAACAAATGAAGATATTTTAAAGCACAAAAACAAAGCAGCTATGTACTTTAAGAAGAAAAAGGAAATTTTAACTGAAAAGGATTCATTGATTCTCGAGTTTGATTTTGCTCAAAATCTTCCCTTACCGAAATTACCGGTTAGCGATCAATTTTTTAGAAGGTTGATGTGGCTTTACGTATTTAATGTCCACGTACATAATATAGATAGAAGTTATATGTTTATTTTACTAGAAGGTATTGCTAAAAAAGGTGCGAATACGGTTTGCAATTTTGTACTTCACGTTATAAACAAAGAATTCGCATCTACTTGTCATAAAAAAATTATTCTCTTAACAGATGTTTGTGGCGGTCAATATCGCAATTACATGGTTATAAGATTTGTATCTAGTCTTTGTAACAAATTAAATGTTAAAATGGAGTATTTATATCCCGTTAGAGGACACTCATTCAATCAATGTGATCGAAATTTTGGTCTGTACTCGCAGAAAATAAATTTATTGAGCGCATTGAAACACAAGAAGAGTATGTGAATATTATTAAGAAAGCTCGTGATCCTCCTTTTATAGTTATTCAAGAGAACGAATACCAGCTAGTTGATTACGAAAAAATGTTCAAGGGGGAAGTTTCCAATTTACGCATTAGCAAAATTTTCTATATCCAATTTAACAATAATTGAACCATAGCTGCTTACGAAAATTATGATGATAATCCTCAGACATTTGAAATTAAGCCGACTATAAAATTTGATAATATTAACATTACACCTCCACCAATTGTTGGTTTAGCTGCTGAAAACAGGAAAGACGTTGAAAGTTTGCTTAAATATGTAAGCCCTAGTAATCAAGAATATTTTATCTCGCATTTTAAAAAAGTTGGTAATAAGATTTTTAAGGTAGATCCAAAAAAAGAAACTGACGACCTAATACATATTAAAACCGAAATAATAAAGAAAGAAAAGAAAGTCATCAAGGGAAGTAAGAAAACAAATGACAGAACAGATAAAGAAAATATCAAACCCTTTAAAAAGAGTAAAATAATGGAAAACAAGAACGAAAAAAAAATAATTCGCAATTTAAAAAGTGGAAAAGAAAATAAGCCATCGAAGACAAATGTAAGGAAAAAATCAAAATAAACTTATTTTGTCTGTTCGTGAATGTATATACTTGCTTATATTTTTATTTGTAACGTTAATTTTGGAAATATGATAATATTTATTTAGACATGTAAAAAAATTTTATGACCCTAACAAAAAATTGCGTATTTCTATACTTCAAGTATAAAAATTAAGTTAAAGTTAATAGTTTTGATTCGTAAGTACACCAAGTTTCTTCAATGACAATATCTTCACATAAAAAAAAATAAAAATTATAAATGATGTGTTAGCGTGAAAGATTGGGGATTAAAAAATGTCGAGAGCGAGTCGAATGCCCGGGCGGCTCAGTTAGAGGCATGGCGCGCGGTTCCGTGCTTATGGAAAAATCGCTATTATTCAGCTTCCTTAAAACTTGTAAGTCTGAAAATTTCCAGAAAACTTCCTTAACTATTTAGTTTTAATACCCGATTATTACATTCCCGAAATTTGAAACTTCGTCACTCAACTTTTCTCGCTGAAGCTAAACGTACATAAATTTAAGACTTATGTACATTTATTATTTATTTATCATTTATTTACATGACTTATTTAAGACACAATATTAAGACTTTTTATCAAGTCTATTACTCGCGGGTATCTTAGGAGAAACTTCTATAAAAATTTCAGAACAAAATATTGAATAGAAAGAAAATGGTGGCGAGTTAAAGTGAAAATCGTATTAAAAAATAATTATCGCAAAAATCGCGTTTTTCGGTTATAACTCGAAAACAAAAAATATTTTTAATATTGTTTAAATACAAAAAATGTGTGGAATTACGTCCTCTACAAAACCCAAAAGAAAAAAATTTAATTTTATTGACGTGAAAAATCGACTCCGTGGACAATACTTATCCAGGATTTTCGGCTCACGCGCCCTTTTCGTTTCCGGCCCCTCAATCTTACACCAAGTATAATTCTGTTTCCTTTCTTGAATTTGTTGTCTTTCTTTATTTCTTTTGAATATTTGAATAATATAGTAAGTAGAGTAAATCTCAACTGAAAAAAACTCATGTAAGAAATAACTTGCAATATCACCTGAGAAATCTTATGATCATATAATTTCTCACGCAAAAATCTCATGTGATGAAAATAAAAGAAAAACTTTCTAAATTTTATCTTTTTTTTCCTCTTTTCTCGTAGAGAATCGATTGGACGTGACATAAAATAACGTTCAGGCTGGCAGTAGTAGCGGCTGTTGCTACGCTTCCTCCCACAGAATTTAATTCCAATCTCTTTATACATATCTAACCGGTAAAAAGAAAAATACAAAAACACAAAGAGTCTTTTTTTATAGGTTAGTTTATACTGATTTAATAACATTAGACAATTATAGTATTAGGTTGATGAAACATAAAGAAAAAGAACTTATCTCATAATCAGAGCAGCTGCAGTTGAATAACCATCAATAGGTCAAATTTCCACTTGCATCTGTCGCGTCATCGCACCGTAGTTGCCCGGCTGCACTTTAGACTTACTCATGCACGTATTTCGGAAGGGTGTCCTTGATGCTATACACGTACTAAAACGGGAAAACCAGTATTTTACTTTAAATTCCTTTTATTTTTCTACGTCACGCTTACCCTAGAACGTAGGAATTGGGAGCTCGTTCTAAAAATTAAAGAAGGATTAGAGCAGTAATCTTCCTTATTAGCACAGATCATGGGTATCAATGAAAAAGATAATTCTGGAAATGAAGATGCGGCTTCAATTTTGCTTAAACATGCGTTTAAAGTAAATCCAGACTTTTGTGTTGAAAATCCGGACAAATCGTTAACAAGTTTGTTAAAATATTTTAATGATAGGCATGAAAGCGAAATATATTTGCCAGATGAAGCAGTAGGGCTCGATAAAAATATACCTATAACAATTGACTTGTTAAAAGAATTGTTGGATAAAAATGATGATAAAATTTTGCGAAGATACGTATCTAATTGAGGCTTTAGACGGTTTTATAGAAAAAAGAGTCAATCCAGAATTAATAATCGATTATATTACTGGAAATTTAGAGACAAGTACAAACGTAGAAATAAATTAGATAGGTTTTAAACCCGAACTAACAGAAGATAATACAACCTACTATTCTGCAGAAAATATAATAATTGAAAACGCAAAAACTCCGGAGCAACAAATAAAACCTGAAATTGTTAAACAGGATAATAATGCCAGATTTACTGTAAGCACACAAATTGTATCAAACAGCAGTAGTAATATTAATTTAGTATCGGAGAAACTGCCAAGATTAAATTTGTATTTAATGAACTAACTTTAGGACATGTGAGACTTCTTTCTATTAAACGCACACTAGAATTAATTCCAAAATATAAGAAGATAAATATTCTAATTAGTCAATTTATTGATGGATGTATGGAGTAGCATTAAAAAGTGCAGTTAAAAAAAGTTTTGCATCAGTTGAAGAACTTGTAAATTTTTTGATAGTATTTTTTTTTGTCTGCGAAATCTTATCATCATTACACGGTGAATTAGCTAATATGAAACAAAAAAGAGAAGGAAGTGTCGTAGTTTTTTTAAACAGGGTTAGATTCATCGGCCAAGAAATAACTGTCGATCTTAAGAAAATGAATTAGTAAAAATTTTTACCTCACAGAACGGATCCTCCTCTATGACACCGAGGATGGCACGCACTCCTAGAACATCACCGGAGGCTTGCCGCAGGGTTCGGTCTTGGGACCTCTTCTTTGTAACGTCATTTACGACGGACTGCTTAGGCAGCAGCTTCCACAGGGTGTGTCGATGGTGGCTTTTGCGGACGATGTGACTTTGGTCGTCGTCGCAAGGAGCATCGATGAGATAGAATATCTCGGAGATGTCAATATCGCGGTAGTGGCTGAATGGTTGAGCACCCATGGGCTGTGTCTGGCGGCCGAAAAGACCGAGGCAGTACTTACCTTCAGAACGAAGCAAAGGAGGTACGTCACCTTTACTGTAAATGGTAAACGTATAAGATCGGCGGACACGGTGAAATACTTAGAAGTCCATCTTGGATGCGCGGCTAACATTCAAGGAACACCTACTGAGTGCAGAGTCGAAAGCCGCAGATGTGGATAGAGCTTTGTCAGGCATAATGCCCAATATCGGAGGGCCAAAGCAGCCCCGTCGAGCCCTCTTAGCGACAATGGTAAGCTCGATAATTTTATATGGAGCCCTGATTTGGGCGGATGCCCTAAGAAGTAACCTATGATAAGGTGCATCCTGTCGGCGAGCCCGCAGAATAGTCACACTAAGGCTGGCTCATGCTTATAAAACCGTGTCAGATATAGCCCTCTCGGTGATCACGGGAATTCCTCCCGATTTTGGCGATAGAGAGGGCTGATACGTATGGAAAAGGTCGGCGTACCTTAGAAACCAGCAGCGAAGCAGCACGTGGTAGTAGCAGTCGGTGGTCAAACAGGACCATCGAACTGTGGCATCAGAGATGGGATTCGGCAAGCGAAGGTCGCTGGACCCACCGCGTCATCCCAGATGTCGCCAAGTAGACGAGTAGAAAACACGGATTCGTCACCTTCCACCTGACCCAGGTGCTTACCGGGCATGGGTGTCTTCGCAGTTACCTGCACCGCATTCGTATATACGGGAGTGCGGAGTGCCCAACCTGCCCTGGTGTCGACGAAGACGTGGAGCACGTCTTGTCTTGGTGTACTCGAGTCGCGGAAGAAAGGGGTGTTTTCCTAACCTTTTGGAAGGGGCCTCTGACACCAGAGGGTATCGGGATGTGCCTTCTTGGTTCGCAAGAAGGTTACGATGCCGTATTGACCCTAGCAGCATCCATTGTGGGGCGGCTGAACCATTTTAGAAAAGAAGAAGAGCGTACAAGGGGCGACATTAGTAGTCGTCCCACATGCACGAGTCAGTGATATTATTGCTGATCACGAAGGGCCAAACGTGGTATGACTACCCCTCTCGAAGTAATGCCTCGCGGCGGTTTCCGAGGGGGGAAAGATCAGTCGAGAGGAGGAGCACTGCCAAGACCAAAGGCAGATTTTTAGTGGGTATGGGTCACGCTGACCGAGTCCCACACTCCGTGCGTAAAGAGCATTTTTACCGCCTCCTCAAAAAAAAGAAACACATAAACACACACACACACACGAAGATGAAAAACTGTGGGAATATGACTTAGCGGTATCCAGTAGTTCTCCTGAATTTTTAAGATTTTTTTGGGGCCGTTATTTTAAGTTACAGAAAATTAAAGTTGACTTTTTAGCACGTTTTTGCATTATATGCCCATTTTCATGAATTTGTAGCTCCCAGCGGATGCAGTTTTCACTATAAACATGAATATAATTTGTTTTGTAAATTTTATGAATTTTTCATTCAAAATACTTTTGGTCATATATGTATGCAGTCATGCTTTTATAAGCCATTTAAACCTTATATAATGAAAATCGGCAATTCTGCTCCGGACTCTAAAAACCAAATATTGTCTAAAACATGTCTTTTATAGTCAGAAACTGCCTATACATTGCCAAGTGGTTTAAATCATTTAGACCACTCTTAATTAAAATTGATAAATATAGTAAGAAAAGCTAGTGTTAACTTTTCAGAATGAGGATTTTTAAGTACAGTTTAATCTTTTTACCACCAAATTTCTGTATACAATTAAAAAGCTCTTCAGGTAGAGTCATGAGCTCATGTAGTGGTCGATATATCGACCACATCCGTCGGGGACGTAAAGGCTCAGATTAAACTTTTTTTTTAATAATTATAGAGCGTTTTTATATGTAATTGATAGCGCTAAACACGAAAAAAGTAATAAAAAAGTCATGAAGACAGCTTTGATCTTAATTATTTTAAATTAGAGTACTGGGGAATATAAGGCCCCGGTTAGGCCCAATCTATCCCAACTTACTAACCTAAGTATAACAGTCCCACAATGCGGCCGGGAATCACTTTGATTCCAGTGCAATGCCGCTAATAACGCCAAATCCTTCGTTTGTTTGGCTTTGATACCGTGTGTTGGGCACTATGCCTGAAATTGCCAACTAGAGTATATGCCGGAGAGGGCGGTATTCGTTGGAGAGGACTATCACTGGGAAGAAATATTATTAACCGTTAGAGCACGGTATGGCCCGTATACGGGTCAGGGATAAGATTTTTGAAAAAGTCATCAAACATTTGCCAAAACCGACCTATAAGAATCTGACATACGTTTTGGAAAATTTAAAATTAATTTTAATTTAATAATTTAAATTAATTTTCGTAAAATTTGTTATATATCGATTTTTGGTATAAGTTTTTAATCGAGGTGCACGCGTTGTCTGTTTTTTCTTATTCGCTTGAACACGAACAATTTAGATTCAGCTGAGAAAACTCTACTTACACGGAAATTTTGCTGTATGCCAGTAAAGAACACAGTGGAGCGATCTTGTCTCTTGTCTTTCGTTCGACCAGCAGTACGCATAGGTTTCATTGCTCGAATAAGTTGCATCAAGCACCGCTAGGCGGCGCATGGTTTTCCGCAATACAGTTTATCTAGATTAGGGGTTATAGGAACGTCCTTGCCTCGCCAAATTTGTTTCGCTCTACTCTATAATCAAAAAAGTGCTGGTTATTCTTCAAAGGGAATAGATGCTTGGTGTGCAGCGATATATCTCAATATTTATATTCGAATTTCGCAATCATCAATCGTCAAAATGAGTGTTTCAGCAGTAGTGAATCTGAAATTAATTTTCAGAAATCAATGAGAGTTTATATATGAGTTCTGAAGAAATAACTTATGATAGTTACTTCTATCCATCTATAAAAGATTTTGTCTGGCAACCAAAAATTCGTGAGCATATTCGTGTACACAGTAATGATCCATGTGATTATTTTGAATACTTTTTCGATGTCAATTTATCTCAAGATATTACTACTCAAACTAATCTTTACAGAGAACAAGTCCCTTTTATGGTATCTAAAAATATGAAGAACTGGGAACCTGTGACACAAGATGAACTTCGAAAATTTATTGGATTATCTATAAGCATGGGACATATCCGAAAAGGTTATATAAAAGATTATTGGTCTACAGATTTTACTTTGTCAACTCCAGTGTTTGGATACGTCACGACAAGAGATAGGTATATGCAAATTTACGATCTCTTCACTTTTCAAACAATGAAGAAAGTTCATCTCAAAGTTTAAGCAAAATCCAACCTGTTATTGATCACGTCAAGACAAAGTTTGCTAATACAATTCACCCAGGAAAAAATGTCTGTATTGATGAAAGCTTGCTATTATGGAAAGGCCGACTCAAATTCAAGCAATACTTACTACTATAAAGAAATCGATTTGGCATAAAAATCTTTGAGTTAGTAGATTGTGAAACTGGTTTTATTCTTGGACTAATTGTTTATACTGGTTCTGATATGATTTGGAAACGTACTCTCTAGAATTATCAGGAGATATAGTTGCGACTATGATGAAAAATTATTTTTACAAGGGGCACGTTGTGTATATTGATAATTGGTACTCATCTCCAATACTCGCTTAATTCTTGCATGATAGCAATACTGGTATGTGTGGGACCGTAAAAAAATTCGTAAAGGTTTACCAGTTTTCAAAACAAAGCTTCTCAGAGGAGAATGTGAAGTAGCGCATACCAGTTCGTGGTTAGCTATGAAATGGCAAGACAAAATAGAAGTTTTTATGATTACAACTACTCATGAGGTTGGGTATTGTACTACTGATAAAGTAAATTACAAGACTTTGTATTCATGATTATAATCAAAATATGGGTGGAATCGATAATATTGATAGGCAGTTATCTTTGACTGAAAGTGTGCGAAAAACCATGAAATGGTATAGAAAATTATTTTTCCACCTCATTGATCTAATGTTGAGTAATGCTCACGTTTTATACCAAATGAAGACTGGCAAAAAAATATCTTTTCCAGATTTTCGATTGTGCGTAGTAAAAACTTTGTTTTTCTTTTTTAGTAAAAATTAAAAAAATTTTCACTAACGTCGGAAATTAAAAGATCGGATGGAAAAAGAGGTCTCTATATTCACAATCGCAAAGTATTTTTGTAGATAATAAAATATTTGCTGCACTTTTTTCTAGTCTGTTCTTTAAATAATAAATTTCTTTTGTCAAATTTTGCACTATTTCCTTAGGCGTTTTAGTTAAATCGAGAGTCTCGAGAGTCTGAATTTTTTCTTTGTATAATTTATAACATGAGGCTCTACTCGTGCGAAAATTAAAAAATGAAGCAGGCGTCGCGTTTTGAACCCGAACCTTTTCGGATTCGAAGGCGTTCCCGTTAACCACTGCGCTACGCCCATATTGGTCGTAGCATCTGTTTATTGTTCTCATTTGCTACCGGTAATGCGCCACCTCGCAGTATCGGTACTGCTGGCATCTTTGACAAGTGGATTAAATCCACTTTGTCACAGCCCCCCCCACACGGTCGAGTGTCTGTAAGACATCAAGACACATTTATAGGCTGGGAAGAAGGCCTCTGCTTTGCTCTTTGCTCACTAGAATAACTCTACATATTATTATAGGGACTATGTACATGTGGGTTATTTACATTGGGCGCCAGTATAACATAAGGCTCTACTTGTGCGAAAATTAAAAAATGAAGCTGGCGTCGGGTCTTGAACCCGAACCTTTTCGGATCCCAAGGCGTTCACGCTAACTGCTGCGCTACGCTGGCACTGATTGTAGCGCCTGCTTATTGCTGTCATTTGGTACCGATAACGCACCACCTCGCGGTGTTGGTACTGCTGGCATCTTTGACGAGTGGATTAAATCCATGCGACGTATCAGGGATGCATAAATCCCGATACTTATATCAAATATAAGTATGTTATATATTCGATTAAAGTATAAAAATTTCACTTTTCAAATTTGGTTTGCGGTCGTTTGAAGGTATAATCTATTTTTATACTCACGCCGCATTTCATTATTCAAAGAGTGAGATTTTAAGCTTTAATTTATACATATATGGTCAAATATAATATAATTTATTCTTTAATACTTTATTTGACGATTAATTAGAAATTGAACATATTAGGAGTATTGAGGTATGAGAATATATTATCTATCAATTTCCAATATGGAATTTCTCATCATTTAACAAATTTAAGTATTAACTACTAATATGTTACATAATTGATTTTTTATTGTTTACGTTAAATTGAAAATTGATTAAACACTATGTAATAATATATATAAATACATTATCTCTCAATTTTCGATACAAAAACATGTAATTATTTAATTATTTTAGATAATAAAGAATAATGCCCATATGTGGAAATGACTATTTTCGGGAGTAACCCCCATTAACTACCTTACATGGGTGGAGCCTAGTAAGTGGGGTTGCGCTTATCATACCTATGGTAATGAATCTCAGTACTCCGCGCAAGCGGTGAGTTTTTTTTATTTCGAGCCGCCTAATAAGCAAAAAGGGCTTATAAGCGCATACGCACGAAACTCGAGGCTCTTACTCTTCAAAATTTTTAAGTCACAAAAATTTCCATTAGGTCGTCACGGACAATCACGGAAGGAGTCAAGAGACAAGATCATTCACATAAATAGGTAAATGTGAGGTGATTGTACTGTAACGAATCAATGTAATATTTGATTATATTACATTGCTCGTTACATTCTCTCTCTGTCTAGCCTGTGTATTAATCCTTACAGATGTTACAGGGCGACGTTCGACGATTTTCGGCGATTTTCGCGGACCTTCGTAAAGGTAAAAGTAGGGAAAGAGAGAGAGAGTTTTCGGTTCGTAAGTGCGAGAGCACTTAGATTAATCTCAACCAGCGAGAGATTCATAGAGACTTATTTCAACCGTCATTTCGTGAGAGAGTTATTTCGATTACTCGTATTTCTCCATATTTTTGATTGCCTAGTGCTGCTTGTCATCCTGGTGTTGTGCTGGTGACCCAGTGAACCGGTGTTAGTTTATTCGGCGACGACGCAGCCCTGGAAGCTAAAGGAGACTAGCGACCACGCAGACTTCGCCTGGTGATTTAATTAGCCATCGCGGCTCACGCTCTGTAAGTGCCAGTTTTGTAGTCTCTCTCACTCTTTCTCTCTTTCTCTTTTTATTTATTTCGGGTACCGATCTGCGATCCCGCGTGCAGCGGCACGCGTGTATTATCTCTTTTTGATAATATACTCTTGGTTTTTTTATCTTTAATTAAACATCGTGTTTCTATTTTTATTGTTTGCCCTTTTATTTTCGTTCGCGTTCGCTAAGCAAAGGATACCGCCGCCTCCGCCTATACGTGTCTTATAGACACGTATTATTACTAAGCGGCTGATCGCGTAGTGAGACTATTGTTTTAACGGTAGTCAGTTGTTATTATTGTATTATTATCATTAAAAATAGCAAAACCGTTACATGGCGCCCAACGTGCATGGTGATTAGCGTTACGCGTATTATTAATAATTAATAGTCTCAGAATTTAATTTCTAATATTTAAAAATTTTCAATTTAGTCGATATACGTGTTAAATTAAGAGATCTTATTTCGAGCATTTCGAGAGCGAGCGAGCGCATTGTTTACGTTTCGCGGTGATTCGCGGTGTTTACGCTTCAAATAATATTCGAATATTGTAACTTCTATACATTTCGAAAATATTCTTTTGAATCTTATATTATTTGAATTTTAAATCGATTTTTCTTTTCGTTTTATTTTTAGCGTATTGCGAATTTAATTGTTTCGTGTTTTTTTTTTATTATTTATTAGTTTATTTAAATACTTATTAGCGACTCCGCGGAAAATAAAATTATTGTTTTTTTTAATAATTTTTCGTAAGCTGTATAATCGCAATTTAGGTTGATTTAGTCTATTTCGCGTGCGTGCGTGGAAGTGTGTGTGTGATATACGCGGTAAATATATAAGTATTGTAGCGTGTCGCGGTACATGTATGTATGTGAATGTAAGCGTGTGCGCAAATAAAGTAAATTAATTTATTTTTTTACTCAATTTAAATTTTTTATTGTTATTATAAATTATTAAAATAATTTTTATAGCGTTTCTTTGCAATTTAAAATTTTGTTTTTTTTAAATAATTATTATCCTTAAACAATTTGTTTTAAATTCTTTCAAATTTCTTTGTATAGTAAATTTGTTAATTCAATTTTATTTTTTGTAAACAATTGGAAAATTTATTTTAAGAAGTTGCAGATTTGTGAGATTTTGTTTTTTTTTTTACAAATTAGTTGTTTTTTTTATTAAGTTTAAGCGAATTTGCGTATAATTTAATAGCGATTTCCAATTATTTTGTAATTTGTTCGATAACTTTTTTTAATTGTGAGAATTTATTTTGCCAATAAGACATAAAATTTAAATTTTATTTAATTTTTATAATTCAAAATGACGTGTATGAACGAGTGTGATTTCGATCAAACGTACGGAGTCGAGATCCAAGGGTGGATTTTGAATCTAACAAGCGATCAATTCGATTCTGTACTTGATCAGCTAGAATTGACGCGTGACGGTACGCCCTTTGTACGTGTAGATAGCTTATATAGGCGTTTACGCGGCGATTATGCAGCCGCGGATTTTGTCTAGTCAACTAGTGACGATGATTTAGTTTCGCGGACTCGTCGCGAACAAAGACTCTGCACCGTTTTAAAACATGCAAAATTTAGCGAAGAAGCGCAAGCACAGATTGCGCATAGACAATTTGAAAACCTTAATCAAGCTGATGAGAGCGGATTCTCTCCGCTTGCCAATAGCTCGAAGTCAAATGACAATCAACATGCCGATTCCGATGCGGAATCGCAGCATAGTGAGGTTAACGCGGGAAATATCGCGGGGAACCTTGCGGAAAACGCGGCGGAAAACTTAGCCGAAAATAATTTTAAATCAAATTTTGAATTGACTTCGATAAAAACGCTTAACACAACTATACCGGTAAGACCAATTCCTACCATTTCGACCACGATGATAACGACCGCTACTACAACTACGTACTCGACGACGCAAGCAGCGAGTACGCATTTACAATCAAGAGGTGCGATACCAAAAACGCAGTCTGCAACGCTCCAAGGGGTTTAGCCCTGGAGTTGAGTAGAACGCAATCGCTTGCCTTGCAACAAGAGAAGGAGTTGAATTATCTAAGGCAGCAATTAGCGGTTTTTGCGACGAGTACGCAGCTTCCGACGCAAACGTCAATTGCGGCGGAAAAGCAGCGGAAAAATCGCAAAAGTGTAAATTTTCAGGATACGTTTAATTTAAATTACTTTGAAGCTGATAAGTATCCGCAAGCACCTCAGGCGTCAACGCACACACAATCGGAAATTAATACGGATCCACGTTTGAACGCAAACGCTCCGTGTTTTCCGACTCCCACATCTAGCGACATACGTCAGTATTCGTCTCAGCCAGCTCCTGCAGAGACTGGAAGGGGGGGGGGAAATGTGCCAGTAGTTACGAGTGATCAACTTACGCAGCTCTTGCCGAATATGTCGACGAGAGCGCCTACACAGTCACATGACGTAGGTCGCACTGTTCGCCAGTGGACTATTAAATTTTCCAGCGAAAAACGCGAAAGCATCGAGGAATTTATTCAGCGCATAGAAGAATGTCGCAAGTTAGCGCATATTACCGACGCGGATTTACTGAATACTTTTTCGGAGTTGTTAACTGGCGTAGCGCTACATTGGTATCGCCAATCGCGGAAAGATTGGAATACTTGGGCTGATTTTTGCAATGCTGCTCGACGATGTTATGGCGTTGAGTAGAACTTTCAGCAGCGCTTAATGGCGGAAGCGCAAGTACGCAAGCAGGGTAGAGAAGAGCCTGCTCGTGATTACATTTTCTGCTTGGTAACCATATTTAGCAGAATGGATGCGCCTCCGAGTACGCAGTTTCAGCTAGACATGTTGTATGCTAACATGTTGCCGTCTGTTCGGAAGTTAGTCGATAGGCTTGTGCAGCTACCTCGTCAGGCGGAAGAGCTTATCGAGGAAGAGCGGAATTTTCCCGCGCCTCCGCCGCCAGAAAAGAGCGTTCTGCCTTCTGTGGTTTATAAGCTGCCAGATGCCAGAGGTAAGAAGGGCGGAAAAGCTGCTAGCGATGATGCTACGGTAAAAGTAGCGAGTATCGCAGAACCTACAATGGAAAATTTGGCAAAACTCTTAGAGAAGATGCTAGATGAGAGATTTAGCAAATATGCGAATCCTTTTGCGAATTCCGCCAATAAGAAAGGTCAAACCGCGCGTAATTTCCATAAACCAGGTGCGCCGAAAGGAGCAAAGAATGTTTCTGGTAAGCCATCTGGCGTAATTAGTACCGAGAGGAAAGATGACGGTAACAATAAATCACCCAATACTAATGGAAAATCCGCGCGTAGTCGCAACCGCGATAAGAAAGCAGGTCCCAAGGAGCGTGTGTACTGCTATCGCTGCGGTTGGCCCGGGTATATTAAGACGGATTGTCCTGAGTGCTCGGGCAACGAGAAAAGGGGCGAATAGATAAGGTCCCTATCGCCCCAATTATTACTGAGACCTCTGATGTGGATGAAATTCCATCAGTAATTGCGCATACGGGTAAAATGCCCTCGCTTTTGCCTGTTGGAATTGACAATCAGCGGAAAAAGGTGTTTGCGATTCTCGCGCTGGAACGCCATTTGAGGAAGGAACTCTACAGTCTACTCGCTGGTGGCTGCAGATCGGAATCGGTGGATTCCGCGTACGCGCTTTGTACGATTCAGGGGCGGCTCGCACGGTTATTAATTCCTTAGGCTTGCAAATAGCATAAGCCATAGGAAAACCGTTAACACCTTACATTGGACCAGGTGCACGACTCGCTAACGGCCAACGCTCTCCAATACTTGGACGTTTAGAGCTGCCGTTTGATTTAGCGAACGAACGAGATTACTTAGATGTTTTAGTAATGAGCGATCTCGACGCCGATTGTATACTCGGTGCCGATTTTATTAGTGCGTTTAACGCTGTTTTTTTGCCGCGTGAAAATTAGTTGCTGATTGAAAACGTGGCTGACGCAATTCAGCTTGAAGTATCTGCTATCGGCATTGGTGAGGCCTGCTCACTAACTGCCGTTGGCTTAGTAGATATTGACGAAGCGCAACGCAAACAACTCAATGAGTTGTTGGAAAAGCGTTTGACTGCTCCGAATGCAAAGCTAGGTTGTACTAACTTAGCTGAGCATGAAATTGATGTGGGCGGTTCGCGTCCCATAAAACAGCGCTATTATTCGGTGTCTCAGAAGATCGAGCAAGAGATGCACGCTCAAGTGCAACAGATGCTTGACGCGGGGATAATTCGCCCGTCGACGAGCGAGTGGTCGAGCCCAGTAGTCATGGTGCGGAAATCTAACGGTACCTATAGATTCTGCATCGACTATCAAAAGCTCAATTCCGTCTCGAAGACCTGCGCTTATCCGCTTCCCTATATGGAGATTATTTTGCGTAAACTCCAAAGGACACGCTACATAAGCACGCTGGATTTAAGCAGCGCATACCATCAGATTCCGATGAAAAAGGGATCGGAACATCTGACGGCTTTCACGGTGTCTGGCTTAGGCTTATATAGGTTTACTCGGATGCCGTACGGTGTGGCGGGGGGACCCGCTACGTTTCAATAGCTGATAGATAGGGTGATAGGTCCTGATCTTGAACCGTACGCGTTTTCGTATCTCGATGACGTCATTATAGTCACCGAGACGTTCGAAGAGCATCTCAAATGGCTGGAGCATGTCCTAAAGCGGATTTCCGCCGCGGGACTTACGATAAACCGTGAGAAAAGCGAATTTTGCCGCAACGAGGTTAAGTATCTGGGCGTGTTGGTGAATCGCGATGGATTTCGCCCTGATCCGGACAAGATAGCGCCGATCGTGGATTATCCCGCGCCAACTAACCTCAAAAAGCTACGCTCTTTCCTCGGCATGGCTTCATGGCATAGAAAGTTTCTAGAGGATTTTGCTACGCTTGCGGAACCGCTTACCAAGTTAACAAAGAAAAATGTTAAATTTGAGTGGGGTGAGGAACAACAGTTCGCTTTTGAACAAATCAAAGCGTTGATAGCGTCTGCGCCTATCCTCCATCGGCCATCTTTCGAGCATCAGTTCGTTATTCAGACTGACGCTAGCGACACTGGCTTAGGAGCGGTTTTAATGCAAACTATCGCCGGAGAAGAGCGAGTACTTAGTTTCGCCAGTCGTACGTTAAACGCGGCTGAACGTAACTACTCGGTTACCGAACGAGAGTGCTTAGCTGTATTATGGGCCGTGGAAAAATTCCGCTCATATGTAGAAGGTCATCGCTTTAAGGTTATAACAGACCATAGCAGTTTCAAATGGCTGTGCAACTTGCGTAACCCTACTGGACGCTAGCGCGTTGGGCACTTAAGCTCCAAAGCTACGATTATGAGATCGAACATCGTAGAGGGTCTCTTAATGTTGTGCCTGATGCTCTCTCTCGTGCATTTGAAAATGACTCGGATTGCGACGTCGCTACAGTGAGTTTGCCGTACGAACTCAAGATGAGTGGTATACGCAAAAACTTGCAAATGACAGCGGAAATCCAGAAAAATACCAAGACTGGAAGGTGCTTGGAGGCAGACTGTATCATTATAAGCCTGACCCTTCCATAGATGACTATTTTGAAGACGAAGACGCTTGGAAACTAGTGATACCGCAGGAGAAACGCCAACAAGTTCTCTGCGAGAATCATGATGAGCCAACTGCTGGACATCTTGGCCGAAACAAAACGTATCAGCGGATAGCGCGATACTATTATTGGCCTGCGATGCTTAAAGATATCGCCGAATTTGTGCGGAATTGCTCGATTTGTCAGCAATGTAAAGTGCCATAGCAGGCTCCTGCAGGTTTCATGGGAAAACGTGTTATTTCGCGTCCATGGGAAATCGTTGCAGGTGATATCATGGGACCGTTTCCGCGTTCTTCGCATGGATTTGAATATCTTTTAATATTCATGGACTTATTCACTCGTTGGATAAAGTGTATCCCTATACGGAAAGCAAACTCACGTACCATTCGCGAGCTGAATGAGCGCGTTTTCATGCGTTTCGGCGTGCCTGATGTTTTTCATTCTGACAATGGCACGGAGTTTAAGAATGCTGCTATGGAGCAATTCTTAGCTGAACACTGCGTGGTTCATACTACGATTCCGCCTTACCATGCACAGGCGAATCCTGTGGAACGCGTTAATCGCACGATAAAAACGATGATTACTTCGTTTATCGAGGCGAATCGTAAAACATGGAACGGTCATATCTCTGAGCTCATGTTCGTGTATAATACCGCCGTGCAAGATTCTACCGGCGCAAGTCCTGCTTTCCTAAATATGGGAAGAAACCCTGTTCCGCCGAAAAGCTTGCGGAAAACAGAAGATCGAGCTGCCGCCGACAGCGAAGCCGCAGCAGCTGTTCAAAATTGGCAACAGCGTATGCAAACGTTGCCAGAGCTGCAAGCTCAAGCTGCTGAACGAGCGACATGCGCACAAGCCCGTCAGGCCGATTGTTATAATTCAAAACGCCGCGATGTACAATTTGCCGTGGGACAAAAGGTTTCTAAGCGGAATCGTGTACTTTCGTCCGCTGCCCAAGGCATAGCTGCTAAGCTAGCTCCGAAGTACATCGGACCTTTTATTGTTTCGGCGTTACTCGGCTCAAACGTGGTAGAGCTCATCGACAATGATGGAAAAGAAGCAGGTAAATGCCACATCAATGACCTGAAACCGTATTATGAAGACCACACAGACGGAACTGAGGAGAGAAAATTAAATCGAGAGGATGCGACGAGGGACAGCGAGGGACTAATCGCAGAGCGAAGAGCTAGAGACGAATCCAACGATAACGATCCTGTGAGCGCGAACGCACTGCGTAAGCGAGGTAGGCCGCGCAAAACTCGGGTAGTTGTTAGTCGTATGACCGCGGTTGATCGTGCCCCCTCTAACGAGCGATTGAAGGCGAACGCTAATGTACACGCGAATCCTTCGACGACGGAAAATAGGCGCGGAAGACCGAAAGGGGTGAAGAACAGGACCGTATCCCCGGTGGAAACGATCGAACGGCGCACTCGGTCGCGAAAACAGTAAAATTCCCTTCGAGCGATTGATGTATTTACGCGTACCGTTCTCTGAATCTGTAATTTTTATAATCTTTTTCATTCTGTGATTCGTATAAAACATGGCCTGATATTTACTAATCTGTTCCAGAATTATGTCTGATGAACTGCGCAAGTCGCTTATTGATGCGGATATCGCTGAAGACGCCGTGTCAAGCTCAGGCACGTCAATGCCTGAAACGGTAATCGAGGCGACCGCCTCCAATCAATCAGGCCCTTCCGACCTGCAAAGTTGGTGGACTCAGTTGGAGGCCAAATTGCAGCAAGTTCGCCAAGCCTCACGAGAACTTCGTCGGATGGAGACGGAGGTACTAGCAGAGTATGACCGCTTCTGCGAGCAATTTGGCGATGACGCAACTCAAGCGTCTGGCAATTGGCCTAAATCAATTGAGGTGCGAAGACGCTGCCAAATGGCCTATGACGCAGAGAGACAGCGAATTCGCGAAGAGAATGACCTCTTAGAGGCTGAAACGACAGCGCGAGAAGCCATTAGTCGCTTCCAACGCGATTCAGAGCTCGGAGTTGCTCCCCTCTTAAATAGAGTGTATTATATGGGGAAGCGATCCGCTGATGCGCAGTGGACGGCGCTAGCGGAAGGATCCGCTTCTGGCGGAGAGCAACCGGCGGGGTCAGACTCGGCAATTCAAGAAGCTGAGGAAGCACTTACGACGTTCCGACGACAAAAGGAACGACAGGCGGTCTGCCTTCACCAGCAGCTCGATGCGGTTTTAGCTCGCAAAGCTCAGGCAGAGGGCAAAACAGTGCGTAATCGCAAGTGCTACGTCTGTGGGTTGCCAGGTGTAGCGCGTGGACGCGAATGCCCGAATCGGGTAAACCATAGCACCTATGAGCGACCACGCCAATAATTTTTATAGATTGTTTTTTTTTATGATTCTTATTATATTCTTCGCCTAATATGTAGAATAAATAGAGAAATAAAGAGAGAAATATCCATACTGGGCTTTATTTTATTTATTTATAAATATTATTTATGTTAATTATCTTTTTCATTTAGTCTTCTGGCCTAGAGAGAGAGTAGAAATGCAGAGCTGGTACGTCTTCGACTACCCAGCGTCTGGAACGGGGGAGTGTAACGAATCAATGTAATATTTGATTATATTACATTGCTCGTTACATTCTCTCTCTCTCTCTCTGTCTAGCCTGTGTATTAATCTTTACAGATGTTACAGGTCGACGTTCGACGATTTTCGGCGATTTTCGCGGACCTTCGTAAAGGTAAAAGTAGGGAAAGAGAGAGAGAGTTTTCGGTTCGTAAGTGCAAGAGCACTTAGATTAATCTCAACCGGCGAGAGATTCACAGAGACTTATTTCAACCGTCATTTCATGAGAGAGTTATTTCGATTACTCGTATTTCTCCATATTTTTGATTGCCTAGTGCTGCTTGTCATCCTGGTGTTGTGCTGGTGACCCAGTGAACCGGTGTTAGTTTATTCGGCGACGACGCAGCCCTGGAAGCTAAAGGAGACTAGCGACCACGCAGACTTCGCCTGGTGATTTAATTAGCCATCGCGGCTCACGCTCTGTAAGTGCCAGTTTTGTAGTCTCTCTCACTCTTTCTCTCTTTCTCTTTTTATTTATTTCGGGTACCGATCTGCGATCCCGCGTGCAGCGGCACGCGTGTATTATCTCTTTTTGATAATATACTCTTGGTTTTTTTTATCTTTAATTAAACATCGTGTTTCAATTTTTATTGTTTGCCCTTTTATTTTCGTTCGCGTTCGCTAAGCAAAGGATACCGCCGCCTCCGCCTATACGTGTCTTATAGACACGTATTATTACTGAGCGGCTGATCGCGTAGTGAGACTATTGTTTTAACGGTAGTCAGTTGTTATTATTTTATTATTATCATTAAAAATAGCAAAACCGTTACAGTACATATATTTATTAACACCCAGGGAATAAGCCGCAAGGCCAAACCTGGAGAATTGACTCCGGTCGATTCTTTGTGATTAATAAATATATTCATTCCTTTTAAATTATTTCATAGACTATTTCTATTAACACGAGCCCACAAAGGGACTTAAAAAGGATCGTCGATCCATCCTTCTAACCGGTATCGCTCTGTCGGCCCTAGGCCTAACAGCGCTTGAACCCTAAGGGTAATCAGGTGTTGTTCCTGGCCTCACGGAACCTTTCCACTTCACTTTTTCCTGATTAACAAAATGAATCCTTTTATCTCAATATAATTCAAACTCCATAAATTCATAGCGGTTCGCTATATTTTTAATATTGAAAAAATAAATGATAATTCTTTTATATATAGTAACTAATTTCTTTTATTAAACAAATTTAATTTTTATGTTATAATTTAATGTAACAAACAATAATATAATTTAATCCCTTGATAATATAAATTTGTATTGTATAAAAAAAGATTTCAATAAATTTATATTCTTGTATAAAAATAATTATAACCACATATAATTATTTCTAACCTGACACTGATTAATATACCGAATATTTACCAGCACAATTTATTTAATCTTTTACTTATTATTCGTCAAATACAATACTTACTTAACTTTAGACTAATCTCTTTAAATAACATTGGTTTTATATTGTGATAAATTAATTAACTCATATTGTAATGTCGCTTTCATCAATACTTAGAATCAATTTAATTTTTATATACCAAGCTTTTTCCCCACTTCTGCTGTAGTTTTTTAACGCTGGTATTTCTTTCTTGTTTTTACATTTAGTTTAATAAATTTGTGCATTTTAATTATTTCTAGGCTAGCACGATCACCCATTACCCTTTCCTACTCACTTCTTCCTTAATTTTGTACGTAAAATAACATTTTCTGTATCCACTTTATTTCATTCACACTTTATTTTATTACGCAGTACTTTTTATGAAAAATAATAATATAATTTTCGTCGAGACGCAACAATGAGGTACGTTGGATAAGGCAATTTCGAAGATTATTGGTCTAAAAATCATTTGCTTTTCATTTCGATTTTTCGTGAAACAATCCTTCTGATAGATATTTTAAATTTTACGTAATCCACATTTTCACGATAATGAAGATCATCTACAAAATAAATTCTTAACAGCCCTTATTTCAGAGAAAAATATATGTATATATGAAAGTCAATTATTATAAAAAGGTAGACTTCGATTCAAACAATTTAGTTCTGTAAAAAAGAATCATTTTAGCTTCATGTTCCTTGAGCAAGTAGAATGACAAACTGGATTTTTCTTAGCTTTTAATGTTTACTTTGGTGCAGACAATGATTACAAAGTCTCATGAACAAGAAGTTGTATTTGCAAAAGATGATACCATGGTACGTTTTTGTGGTTGCTGAATCTAAATCCGTTTGAATTCTTGCATAATAGCAATACTGGTATGTGTACGACCGTAAAAAAATTCGTAAAGGTTTACCAGTTTTCAAAACAAGGCTTCTCAGAGCAGTTTTCGAAACAAAGCTACCAGTTTGTGGTTAGCTATGAAATGGCAAGACAAAAAAGAAGTTTTTATGATTACAACTACTCATGAGGTTGGGTATTGTACTACTGATAAAGTAAATTACAATACTAAGGAAGACATTGTCAAACCTATTTGTATTCATGATTATAATCATAATATGGGTGGAATCGATAATATTCATAGGCAGTTATCTTTGACTGAAAGTGTGCGAAAAACCATGAATTGGTCTAAAAATCATTTGCTTTTCATTTCGATTTTTCGTGAAACAATCCTTCTGATAGATATTTTAAATTTTACGTAATCCACATTTTCACGATAATGAAGATCATCTACAAAATAAATTCTTAACAGCCCTTATTTCAGAGAAAAATATATGTATATATGAAAGTCAATTATTATAAAAAGGTAGACTTCGATTCAAACAATTTAGTTCTGTAAAAAAGAATCATTTTAGCTTCATGTTCCTTGAGCAAGTAGAATGACAAACTGGATTTTTCTTAGCTTTTAATGTTTACTTTGGTGCAGACAATGATTACAAAGTCTCATGAACAAGAAGTTGTATTTGCAAAAGATGATACCATGGTACGTTTTTGTGGTTGCTGAATCTAAATCCGTTTGAATTCTTGCATAATAGCAATACTGGTATGTGTACGACCGTAAAAAAATTCGTAAAGGTTTACCAGTTTTCAAAACAAAGCTTCTCAGAGCAGTTTTCGAAACAAAGCTACCAGTTTGTGGTTAGCTATGAAATGGCAAGACAAAAAAGAAGTTTTTATGATTACAACTACTCATGAGGTTGGGTATTGTACTACTGATAAAGTAAATTACAATACTAAGGAAGACATTGTCAAACCTATTTGTATTCATGATTATAATCATAATATGGGTGGAATCGATAATATTCATAGGCAGTTATCTTTGACTGAAAGTGTGCGAAAAACCATGAAATGGTATAGAAAATTATTTTTCCACCTCATTGATCTAATGTTGAGTAATGCTCACATTTTATACCAAATGAAGATTGGAAAAAAAATATCTTTTCTAGATTTTCGATTGTGCGTAGTAAAAACTTTGCTAAACGTCAATGAATTAGAAACGTCTTCTCATGAAAATGCAACACACTTGAGACTCAATGGAAGACATTTTCCAAGTGATCGTATGATCGGTATCGTAGATGTGTGCTATGTTATATGTCGAAGCTTGTACGCAAATCTAAATATGAATGCAAAAAATTCATGGTTACTTTATGTATTGATCCTTGTTTTCAGATCTATCATACTAAGCCTGAACTGCCATAAAAAAATTAAATGATACACCAAAAAAATTAACATGATAAAAAAATGAAATTAATAAAATCCAGAAAAAAATTTTTTAAACAAGCAAAAAATACAAAAATACAAAACAAACAAAAAATTAAAAAAAAACAAAAAATACGAAAAAAACAAAAAATACAAAAAAACAAAAAATACAAAAAAACAAAAAATACAAAAAATACGAAAAAAAACAAAAAATACAAAAAAAATGGAACTACTTTCTCTCTACCTCCACGTCGTTAGTTCCGGGTAACGCTGAAGGAGAGATTTGGTTCCTGTTTAGGTCACTTGATGCGTTTGGGTCTGCCATTTTCAGGTAGAGAATAGCCCAAAACTCATTTGATATTTATTATCCAAAATCCAGTCAAATTACTTGAAATCATCTCCGTAATGCGTGGATTTATTCATTTTTCGATAATCTTGTCGGCCATCTTGGATCCACCATCTTGGATCTAAAAATATTCTCAAACTGATTTCATATTCATATAATCAACAATCCCAGAAATTTGGCGTGAAGTTATTTGAAATTATTCCCAAATTTGGTGTGACAATGTTGATTTTCTGAAAATCTTGTCGGCCATCTCGGACATGCCATCTTGAATTTTAAAACGGGGAAATATTACTAATCAGGAACTATGAGATACCTTCTATACTTCAAAAATCAATTTTTATTGAAACATAAAAAATTAACATTTGCTTTACTCTTTCGGCCGGGATCGCCCCTATACGGGCCATGCCCATGATCGACCCTCTACATGTGTTAGTTTTGAGATGTGAGACATCACAAAAACTCGAAATCTAAACTCGATTCTGCGGCATGCCTGTCCGCACCCACACCGTATCACTCACACCCACACTTCTCCGATAAACACGCTAAAAAGACCGTTATCTCGGCCTGCATATCGACACTGTGCGCGTGCTATCTCGGTACTATCAGCTGAGTGTGCACGATTCACGCGCGTGCGTACGCGCGCCGTACTGTATATACTCTTTCGCGTTGCTCACCTGATCGGTAACTCGCTTACCGTTATAAAGTTAATAGTGAAATATTACATATAAATTAATATTTTTTCTAATTATTTTTATTTTATTAATAAATTTTTTCTTGATTAAAACAATATTGAATTGTAATACTTTACAAGGCAATACAAATTTTTATTTTTACATTAGCTTCTTTTAATTTGCTAAATCCATCTCAGTCTTTACATTTAGAAATCATTTTGCAAATCGCATATTCATTTATTGATAATATTCTTTTAAAACGCCGTGCGCGAAGATCGATTTTGCAAGCATCTATAGCATGTGCGAAGAGCCCAATATACACACTGTACTGTAGCGGGTGCGAAGAACATTACAGAATGTGCGAAGAACGTAGCGTGTACAAAAAATTCCAAAGTGTTTTGGTGGTTTTCGTAGAATTCGCTTGTATATTCATGCTGTATCGATAGACCCGCCCCTCAAACCAATCAACTGTTATGCAACTAATTCTCCCTCCCACTTATATCTTTTTTGCATTTTCCGCGCTGATAGGAAAGCGTACTGTCGTTGTGTACATAAAAATTGAAGACACAGTTTCTTGTTAACATTACATAATAACGTGCTATATAATAGCTGTATGAACCCTCCTCGGGTTCTTGGTAAGCTTAAAAATAAAAAAAAAAAAAAAAAAACGTGCTATTTACATGGATACCGATACTGACTCAGATATATCTGATTATGGATTAAAATTATTAAAATTAAAATTATGAAAATTAATTAATTAATTAAAATTATTTGGTTCTGCGTTTATATTTATTTTTCTACTTAATCGACCTTCGCGACATTTGTTTTAAAAAATAGTATATGCAACACGTGTGCGAAAGTGATCTCATACTTGCGTGAATTTGACGCCCTCGCTACGCTCGGGTGTCAAATTCCCACGCGTGCGAGAATCACGTTCTTCGCACACTAGTTGCATAATGTACTATTAAGCCGGTCGCGAATTCCCAGTCCGCCCGCGTGTGTGTGCCCGTATTATTCGCCGCCATCTTAACGTTGACTCTCTCCCACGTTTCCCCTCGATCCCCTGCGCTACGCTAAGCGATTGCGTGAAAGAGATCAATTATTTACTAAATTAACAATCGACTGGTGCCCGAATTCGATTGTAAATCAATTGTTATCTTTTTTTGTTAATAAATCCTTTAGTTACTTTTATAACCTCCCCGCGTATTTATTTGATTAGTTCCGCACCCTGATCCCCAGTGCGGCGTGACAATCGAAGAGATAGAAATACGGTATGAAGAGCGGTGGGATGTCAATACGATGGTAGATTAGTGCTGGAACTTTATAAACGACTTCTAATAATAAATAGAATTAAATAAAATATATTCTCTTTTAAATTATAGAAAATTGTTTTATTTTGTTAATATAAATTATTTTTAATATATAGTTATATAAATTAAAAAAAAAAAAAAACTTTGTTAATAATGTATTTTCTGGACTTGATCTTTACCACACCTTGACCATGACCTAACCGGGTCAAACGGATTTGGATTCAGCAACCACAAAAACGTACCATGTATCATCTTTTGCAAATACAACTTCTTGTTCATGAGACTTTGTAATCAGTGTCTGCACCAAAGTAAACATTAAAAGCTAAGAAAAATCCTGTTTGTCATTCTACTTGCTCAAGAAACATGAAGCTAAAATGATTCTTTTTTACAGAACTAAATTGTTTGAATCGAAGTCTACCTTTTTATAATAATAGACTTTCATATATACATATATTGTTCTCTGAAATAAGGGCTTTTAAGAATTTATTTTTTAGATGATCTTCGTTATCGTGAAAATGTGGATTACGTAAAATTTAAAATATCTATCACAAGGATTGTTTCACGAAAAATCGAAGTGAAAAGCAAATGATTTTTAAACCAATAATCTTAGAAATTGCCTTATCCTTATTATATTATATTTATATTATAAATTGCATTTTATAAATGTATAAAACGAAATAAAATACATTTTTTGTAATGTATAAATTATATATTAAAGATGATTATAAATTATAATAAATATACGTGTATGTAAGACCTTTCTAGTTGGTTATATAATTTTTTTTTGTTTTACAAATCTGTAATAAAACTATTAAAATCTTCAACTGCATCCGTCGGAAATATATATAAAAACTTTTTGAAATCGGAAATATATATATGCACACTTTTTTGGTAATATAGTTTGCCTATAACGCTCTATTCGAAGCCCCTACTTCTTCTTAAATAAAAGTAGAAAATTTTTATATTAGGTTACAAAAAGGCGTGAGTAAGCCAAGACTTACTATGGGCTATCCATAAATTGCCCTGATTGTTTTTTTCGATAACACAGCCTAATGAAAAAGAGTGTTATATTGGAAAGATGAGGCTATAGCACTTATACGTTTTCGGGGTCGCTGAATCCGAATCCGAAGCACTTGTCGTGGTTATTTCATGGTTAAGGTCAAATGTAAGTAAAATCCAGAAAATTCATCGCATACAAAGTAATCCAGTATATGGACATGCTTTTCGCGTCGCTTGACCCGGTTAGGTGATGATTAAGATCCGGTAAAAGCTAAATTCATAAGATACATTGGAACATGGAATGGACTAATTGATAAGGATGATAGCTTCTTAGGTCAGAATATTTTCAAAGGCTCCAATAGGAAGAAAAGCGATAGTTGACCTAAGTTTAACCTACGTTAAATTATCGACTGTTACAAAACCAATAGATCGATCAATAAATTAAGAAGAAGATGATATCTTGAGTTCAGTATCACCTATAGAAAGTTTGGTAATTTCTGACTCTGATGACAATGAAGACGTGAAGGATAGTGCCAGTTTAGTAATACATGAAGAGGAATTTGACGAAAGCGAAAAAATATTCTATTCATATATAATCTGAAAGATGAAGCTTCAAAGTAAATGCCTAAGGAGTAATTATATGACCTCGTGCGTTATGCAAAACATAAAACACAAGTTGTCTATATTTTCACATTTTTCTTCAATCAATTTTTATTTTCCATAAATGATGTTAGACACTTTTCGTAATAGGAAGGAGACATTTAGGAATTCTTTATTCTTTATTATGATTTATGATGAAATTAGCGATTGTTGTTTAGTAAGACAAAGAGTGGAGACTTTATTATACGCAAGCATAGTACGAGCCGTAAACCGCATGGTTTAAGTATATATAGTATATAGTACCGAAGTCGACTGCCAGGTGGTAACCGCCCAACCCATAATCGCCTACTTATAATTGAAACAGCATACTGAATAAATATACAATGGACTAATTGTGTCAAGGAGCCTCAGAATTGAAATAAATTTAAGCAACATCTGGCTTCATTATTTCAACACCAACCAATGCCTCCCTTCCACACATGAATTTTACAGGCTCACCAAGGAGAAAGATAATCGGCATGCAGTTCTACGGGAGCCGTTGGGACCAGACCATATGTAGAGAGTTAGTTGGGAGGGTTAGTGCTGTGTCCTCCTCCCGGCCTACAAAAAAATCCCTTGCCACGCATTACCGAACAGTCTGACTTATGGCAACTTCTATGTATCAATACCACTAGCATATTTGATAAAACTTAAAAAAAACTACAAAGATATTCAGTTATTATTTAATAAAATAAAATATGTAAAATATAAGTGGTTGGTTTGCGAAGATCCCAAATTTTTAACAATCATTTTTGGACAGTAATTTGGATTCACTACATACCCTTGTTTCTTATGTTGGTAGGACAGTGGTGATTATAAGAGTCATTACATCAAGAAAGTGTAGATTGAAAGAACTATGTTTTAAGTTAATTTGATGAATGTTATCTATGAAACTCTGGTGGACACGAGCAAAGTACTGCTTCCATCCCTACATACCAAACTAGGCCCAATAAAGCAGTTTGATAAAGCCCTATTTAAGAAAGGTGATTGTTACCAGTACTTAAAACCGAAGATCTTAAAACTACGAGTATTTTATTGGATGCATAAATGTTACAGAACTAGCTGCTTAATATAGTTTCAGAGCAGTTGTAAAAGATTTCCTGAGTTATAAACAAGTGAAAACTATAAAGAAATAGTAGCTAAAATCATTGAAAAATTCGGGGCGTTGGAGTGAAATATGAACTTTGTGACGTGTGATAAACACACGCACTAGTATTGCGTAAAATTATTTTATAAATTGTTAATTTACTATAATTATCCGAGACCTGTCGCCAATAGGAATGTATAATAATATTTACAATTAATTAATAAACTTTGTTTATATAATAATAATAAGTACGTAGTATATTAAGATAGCTTCGCGATAGACACGTGCCGTTAAACGCGAGTTCAACGACCGCGCTATAAATAGATTAGAGTCATTGACCGCCTCCCCACTACTGTGCATAAAAAAAAAAAAAAAAAAAAAAAAAAAAAAAAACCGAGCTAGATCGATGCCTAACGCATCGATCATTGCCGCCGTACCTCGCCTCTGGCATACCGGCGGTCGTCCATGTCACATCGTTTATTCCTATCTTTCTTGTACTTCTTATCCTCGACTGTGACGGTTATTTGGACTACAGAACATAAAGAGTTCGCTTTAGCCTTTCTCTGCTCTTGCGATTATGCTTTACTCGTTTGTTCTTATTTATTGCTTCGGTTTTATTTTTTTATTTTTATTTTTGTTTCTTTGTTTCTTTGTTTCTTACTTTTGCGCTTTTTCAGGGGAGCAAGACCAACTGTTTATGAGGTTTACCTCTTGCCTTTCCTTTCTCTTCTTTCTTCCCTTCTCTCTTCTTTCTTCTCTTCTCTCTTCTTTCTTCTCTCTTCTTTGGCTTTTGCCTAACCTACAAGAAGGAGTTCCTATTCACCTATATATTCTCTCACTCACCCTTTCTTTCATTCTGAGCTTTTACATTCATCCTTTCCTTTCGCTCAACTTTCATTCTACGAAAACCCTTTTTCCTTATACGGAATGTTAGTCATTATGTTAATTAGTACAAAATCTCTATCTACCTTGATTACCTCTGTTCTACTACCTTTGTTAGTGCGACATGTATTAGTGCGACTTTCGATTTTTGCCTATCTACTATCTTCCATCTTTCACTCATTTCACTTTCTCCCTCTGCTCACTTATGCATTTCCTTTCTCTCTACCCTATTTCTATTTCAGGAAGATTAACTGTACCTACTTCTATCTCTCACACTTCGTCTTCCTCTGTTCCTACTACTTCTGCTATTGTCGCGGTTAAAGCCAAGTCTTTTTCTAGGTCTTCGGTAGCAATCTTTACAAGCATAATGTCTTTCACCATCATGGTTAATTTGTCTACGCCTTCTTTGGTCGTCATCATCCTTTTCGTATTTCTAGCTGCTTCTTCCATATCCTGTACGTGTTTATGCCGTATTGTTTCGTACTTCACACATGTCCATAGAGCGTGTTCGGGGGTGTCTGCCTCTCCACAGCTGCATAGGTCGGACTCTACAAAGTTAAATCTTTTCCTGAAAGATTGGAAGTTTCCATGTCCACTGAGTATTTGGATCAGCCATTTACTCGGTCTAAACCAAAACTTCGCTAGCCTTTCTTCTATGCTAGGTAAAACCTCATATGTGCGTCTTCCTTTTATCGTGTTATCCCATCTCAACTGCCATTCTTTTCTTATCTCCTGGTCTAGCCTTTCTATTATCAATTTTCTGTCTCTTCGCGTGCCTAGTCCTTCCTCCGATTGTACTGTAAAGTTTTTATATCGGTATTCTTTTCCTTTTCTCATCCAATATAGTCCGATTCTTCTTTCGCACTCTAAGTCAATCGGTAGGTGACCTGTAATCATTGTAATAGATTCGGCCGAGATGGTTCTGTACGCTCCTGTGGTTTTCATCAGGGCATATCTTTGCGACATTATGAGTTTCTTTTTCTGGACATTATTTGTGAGCCCGTACCATCCTGCTGCTGCATATGTTATTATGGGTATGAACACTCCCTTATATATTATATCTAGAGATCGATAGCCTAGGCCCCATTCCTCTCTTGCCAGGAAGGCCAGCCTTTCGAAAATTCCTCTGGTTTTCTTTGAGATCTCCGTCACATGCGTTTGTACGCTAAGGCCTTTGCCAAAAGAGACGCCCAGATATTTAAACGGTTCTTGCCTTTTAATTCTTTGCCCGTTTATTCTGATTAGTGGGTAACATTTAGGATGAAATGTTCCCTTTGCTAGTAACATTGCACATTTATCTGGGGCATGTTTCATTTTGACACTTTTACTCCATTCTTCTATTATATTTATGGCCATTTGTCCTTTCCGTTCCAGTTCTTTACGGGAGTCTCCTTCGATTATAATTGCTTGATCGTCTGCATAGGCTATCGTCTCATGTCCTTCTCTGTCTAACTTGTGAAGCACTTCATCAAATACGACATTCCATAGGATTGGACCTAGTAGGGATCCCTGTGGGCATCCCTTTGTCACATTTTTGCTTGCAAAATTGCCACCTTCGGTTATTATTACTTTCCTATTACAGAGGTAATCCCTAACGATATTGTACAGTCTCCAGGGGCAGTTCATGCCTCTCAGGTTCTTTAGTACTCCCGGCCACCATACATTGTCGAATGCACCCTTAATGTCCAAAAACATTATGAGTACATATCTACAGCTTGAGTTGTGCACCTTGGTCTTTAAGTACACTATCGCATCTTCGGTTGATCTGCCTTTTCTAAAACCGTATTGTTTGTCAGACAGACGTGGTTCCACGATTTGATCTAATTTTTTGATTATCAGACCTTCCAGAATTTTTCCTAAAACTGGTAGCAGGCATATTGGTCTATATGAGCTAATTAGACCAGGATCTTTGTCTCTTCCCTTTTTGATTGTAATTACTTTGCCTGTTTTCCAAGTATTCGGAAATATACCGAGTTTTAGACAGTTATTATATAACTTTAGCAGTTCTTCACCCACTACTGTAAGAGCAACTCTTATTATCTTCAGATCGAAACAGTCGATTCCTGGCGCTTTTCCTAATTTCATTTTCTTTACGACTTGCACCATCTCCTGCCTTGTAAAATTTTCGGTTTCGCTGTATTCGTCTGTATATCTTTGATTTTGTTGCCTTACTTTTGTCTGTTCTCTCGTTTCTGTTTCCAGGTTATCGTCTGGAAAGAGCTGATGAAGAATTTGCTCTGCTGTGTCATTCCAGGTCATAGTGTAACCATCGTCTGTCTTCACGTTACTTGCGATTTCTTTAACTCTAGCTTTTTTGGCAGCCAGTTTGTATGGTAAGCTCCATGGATTGTCGTTACCTTGTTTGGTCACAAATTCTTCCCATTTTTGGGTTTTGGTTGTGTCTATTAGTCTTGTATATTGTCGCTTGGCCAGTCTATAGGTCATTTTTGCACGTTCTCTTGTGTCCGGATCTCTTTCCCTTTGGAATTGTCTGCGTAACCTGTTTGTGTGTTTTTTGGCCTTTGTCAAGTCCTCGTTCCACCATGGAACTTTCCTACTATTCTTGTTCTTAGTGGGTATAGCTTTGTCACATGCTATTTTTATCCCATTTATTATGTCTTTAATGCCAGCGATTGTTGAACCAATATCCTGTCGGTACGGTTGGGCTTTCCAATTTTCTCTCAGTGTGTTAATAAACAATCCCCAGTCCGCTTTGCTTGTTATATAGCTTTTGATGTACTCTTGCTTCCTATATCTACCTCCCTGAGCTTGTTCCACTAATTCAAATGTTATTGCTCTATGGTCACTTGATGTCCAGTTTTCTTGGCTTTCCAGTTTCGTATTCTTTGTGCCATATCTGGTGAGGTTAGAGTTACATCGACATAGCCTTCTCCGACTTCGTTTGCGACTGTTGCAATGCTATTGGGATCGTTTATTACTCTGAGGTTATTCTGGAGTATAAATTCTTCTAGTTTCTCTCCTTTTGCATCCGTTTCCATAGGGCCCCATAGTGGCGATCTTGCATTCGAATCAATACCAATTATAAAGCTCTTTCCTCGTAGAGCCGTTACTATCTCCTGAAGCGATCTTAGATGTATCTCAATATCATCTTTTAGTTGGAAATATCCACTAATTAGGTAGACTTTATATGGTACTGATAGTTCTGCTATTGCGAAGTGCGGTGTGCATAAGTTAGTTATTTGCATCGCTATCACGTTCGGGTCTGTTATTGCTATGGCTGCCCACGGATTTTCTTTAGAAGAGACTATTCTTACACCCATACCAGATCCCGTCACTTTATTATTTCTTGTGTATGGTTCTTGTAGCATAATTACGTGAACTCCCTTTTCATACGCTTTTTGCTTTATTTCGGGTACCACCCGCTGTGCTCGTCTGGCATTAAGTTGTGTTATCAGAATACAGGGTTTATTGCTCCCCGTAATCTGTGTTATTTACTAGGCGTTCTAGTGCTTTTGTATAGCACGGACATTTAGTGTCGAGAACATTATGGTCCGACTTCTTTTTGGCCTTGACGCAGTTTATGCACTTTTTATTTTCCTGTTTTTTCGGACATTTGTCAAAAGAGTGACCTTTTTCGGCGCAATGCGAGCAATGTACGTCGTTATTGCAGACTTTGCTGATGTGACCGAATCCCTGGCACTTAAAGCACCTGGAGACTAGTACAAAGTCCTGTACCTTACACGATTGGTAATCTACAAACATCCTCCTTCTTTGCAACAACCTAGTTCTAATTTTTGGGGTTACCTCGATAACCCAGTTGGTCCTGCTCGTATCCCTCTTTCCTGTTTTAAATTTCGGCGTAATTTCTCTTTCCGCCTCGTCAGCCGAGCAAACGTTTTGCTCGACTATTATCTCTCTTATTTCTTTCTCGTTTAGATTTTTAGGAAGATCATATATGATCATCCTCGGCTTCTGTTTTGTTGGTCTATGCATTTCAAAGGTCTCCTTCAAGGACGGTTTATTTAGAATCTTTTGTAAAGACTCTTAATTTTCCGTCTCGATAATTAGACCTTTGTTAATTGTCCTGAGGCTTCTGATCTGAGCCTTCTCTGCTCTCGGTCGGAATTCGGCTTGAAACTTGGATTTTATCTCCTCTTCGTTTCTAAACTTGTCTGCTCTTTTCGGCTTAATGATGAGCTTGTGCATAGCCGGATTCTTTATTACAACAGCCCTAGTCGTCTCTTTCGGCGCAACTAGTTTCTTGGTAACGTCTGCGTACGAGACGTTACCCGGATTTACTGCCTTTTGCCTTTGTTCGGATAGGACTTTAACTTGTCCTTCCAAAAATGCTGCTTTCGCCAACAGTGTTGAGACTAGGCTGTGCATGTTGTCTAAGACCTCATGTGCGTTTTCGCTATCTTTCTTCGTTAAGTGTCTCTTAACGATCTTTATCTGGTCCAACATATACATTGGTACCTCTATCAAGCTTTTGACCTCAATTTTCCTGCTTTGTTTGCCGGTTTCTACTTCCATGCCTTCCGACTCCGACGAGCTTGAAGACTCAGATACTGATTTCGTTATTACTTTTTTTGCCATTGCGGGCTTTGCCCTTTTTGGCTCTTTCGACTCCTCATCCGAGGAAGACGACAGGCCGCGCTTGTTACTTTTCTGATCTTTTTCTGCTTCTTTATCTTTTGGTTTCCGCTTGGGTAAACCAGCTCCTGTTGTTGCTTTGGGGTTGGGTTCCCCTTCTGATTCATTTCTGTGCACCATTAGTTTATGTTTACTAGTGGACATTTCTCATGTTTGTTATTAGTGTGTTCATTGTGCATCCTCTTGATTACACGACGCTATAAGACTCTAGCAAGTTATTCGGTGATCACCTATTAGCAGTTGTTGTTTGACAGGTTTGACCGTGAGCCTTGAAAGTATCGTGGCCTCGTCAAATACAATTTAAACCTCCGAGTGCCGCCTCCCTTCCGGGTGCCACCTGGAGCAACCTCAGCAAGTTTAATTTTTACACACGCTGCTACAGGGCAGCCCGACTGACTGGCGAAGAAAGCCCGGGCCCTGGTACTATCGTGCGGTCCGGGCGTGCACGATCGGCGATCCGAACGCCGACCTCCCGGTTTATATGATGTACCCTCTTTACATCCAGGTATTCATAGTACTTCCCGTCGAGCTATAGGTTTTCACTGCCTCCCTTGCTTGGCGCACTGCCTTCTCGTGTCGCAGATACGTTTATCCTGAGTTTGCGTCTTAACACCGGCCGGCCACCTCTCCAACCGACCGATGCCCATTGCTGCGATTTAGCCTACCGAGACGCTGATGCCTACGCAGTCAGCCTTCGGCGTTTCCCCTCTGGCGGCGTGGACGCACGCAGTTGGTTTTTCAGAGGGCTACTGTGCATACTCGCCAGTTCATTGACCCCGTCCGGAGTGGGGGGACAGGCGTTATACGCATGCGCGCTCTCGTAGAGTCGGGTATATAAGGCGCACCGAAACCACCAGTAGGCAGTCTGCAACTGAACATCAGATCGGACTGGCCGTGAGCACACGACCAGCCCCTTTCTCCGACCTAGTGCAGCAACCGTGGATACGTTCGAGAGCACACGTTTGTAAACACGGTTACCGTATACCGTACGGACCGTTACCGTAACCGCATCCTACCGTAGTCACCTCGTGAGCACACGTGGTGTCTAATCCTGTTCGTACCCTCGTGAGCACACGTAGATTATCTCGACCGCACCCTCGTGAGCACACGTGGGCTATCCCGATCGTATCCTCGTGAGCACACGTGGATTATCCCGACCGTATCCCCGTGAACATACGTATTAGCCCGAACCGTATTCCCGTGCGAGCATACACGATAACCGTTAGTTGCGTCCGTTTAGGAAACTAGTTATAAGATAACATTGTAAAGTTCGTAGATCAAAACTACTGCACCGCTTAGCAAATTGTTAAGAAGAAACACCACTTGGCACTACATTAAAGAACATTTAACAAATGCTTCCATTTTAACATGCCCGGATTTTGAAAAAACAATGTGTTTACAAATAGATGCTAGTAACGATGGGCTAGGAGCAGTATTAACTCAAGAAATAGATGGACAAGAAAAAGTCATAGCATATGCCAGCAGAACTTTAAATAAAGCAGAGAAAAACTACTCTGCCACCGAAAAAGAATGCCTAGCAGTAAAATGGGGTATCTGGAAAATGCGAGACTACTTAGAAGATTATCATTTTGTAGTATTAACCGATCATCAATCTTTGAAATGGTTAAAAAAAATTGATAATCCGTCAGGAAGAATTGCTCGTTGGAGAATGGAATTAGACCAATGGGATATGGAAATCCGTTACCGAAGAGGAGCCGAAAACAATGTAGCCGATGCTTTATCACGACAGCCTATCGAAATATGTTGTCACGCTGCACTGGAGATTAGGGTGCAGGAGATGGGGATAATAAAAATAAGCAATATGTAAAATAACTTAATTTATTATCCGATGCGATTTCTATAAAATAATCTGCTTACTTTAAGTAATTATTACGGGTGCCAGTCGCGTCCGTTACGCGGGCTCAAGCTCGGCTGAGATCGGCTCAGGGAGGGGGCGAATTTAGGAAGGCGAAATGCGGCGCACTGCGGATTGCACGAGTGCAATCTATAAATTAAAAAGCACGGATTGTTAGCTGAATCGGTGCTACTCGTCCGCGACGAGTTGATTGTCGACCGACGGCGCGGCTGCGATACGCGATCGCGGGTCGAAAGCTGCTCGAATAAGAAAGGGGGCAGAAGGGGGAAACCGTGATAACTCGCACACACACGGTAAGGAAGCACGGGATGGGATTGCACAAAAACAAAATAAAGGAGGCACAAATAAAGATGCACCAACCATTGCTGCTATGCTGCTCTCGCTTAACTTCGCTAAATAAAAATCGGCACTCTCGCTACACACGGTGATTCGCACACAGGATCGAAGTCGTGACGCTACGGCGATCGGAAGAGCTCTCTCTCCTCGGCGTGGTCGACGCATTGCCCGAGTGCGCGCATGCGTCGCGACGGCCCACTTGCGGTGCGTACGCGGCCTTACTCAAGTGCGGCTTGAGTAACATGGCCGCCGCATCGTCTCGAAGTGTACACCTCGTCCGTTCCCGCAACAACAATGGTGCCATTGACGACGACGTAAGCTGCTTGCCAGGTAATTATTCTTTTCGTTCCTTATTGTTCGCCCGTCGGCTAATAATTTCGGTGGTTACAGGGCTGCGGGAGGTGTGTATCCACGGCACGTCGATACGGGCTCATGTGTGTTGCCGCGACCGATATCTCTTTCTCTCTCGCTCTTCTGGAGGCGCACGGCTTGACAGGTGCAACGGCGGGTTCGGGCTGCTTGGACGGACACACGGCGATATCCAGGTAAATGTTTATTTGGAAGACGGCTTGTTGTCTTTATTAATAATTTGTGTGTGTGTGTGTGTGAGCACTTATAATGCTCACCTAACCTCTTCACAAGTCCTCTCCTATACACACTTATTTAAGTAAGTGTGTGCTCCTATCTGCTCCCTTATAGTGAACATTACTACATTAACTGGTGCTTACAGGTTCCCTGGATTATTGCTGGCTGACGGACTTCCTGGATTTATTGGCTTCTTCTTCTGGCTCGGTCTTCCTTGGCTTGCTGGGTACGCTGCTACTAGGTTCAGGACTTTGGGGCTCGCTGTCAACACCTCAGCATGCTGCTTCATTGGTTCTTCGTCAGGCTCCTTCTTAGATTATTTAAAAAGTAATATATGCTTGGGTGAACACCTTCTGTGTCCTGCTCGGCTGCTCCCCTGTGTACCTTTGTTAGTGGGCTCGGTGGTTTATTATGTGTGTTAAGGAGCTCTGTTATTGGGAGGGTGTTGCAATTATCATTATAGGCTCTTAGGGAAATTCGAGAAGGATAGGTTTGATTAGACTTGTATGTGTGTGTGTGTGCTCGTACAGGGAAATAAGGCTAGCCATTTGTCGCTTTATACGACATGCATTATTTGCATTGTCACACTCCCCCCCACCAAACTGTAGTTACGCGGAGACGTAACTACCACAACAAAAAAATTATAATACCATTTGAATAAATGGATTTCGCGTTCTGTGTATGTTGGTGGGGTAAGTATGCTATCTAATAAATATAAATAATTAATAAACGCTCGATAAATTGCTCGTGCTATTTATCTCGAGGTGTAAGTGTTTAATCTCGCTGATTACTGCTTGGCTGGACATGACTGTGTTATGTGCGCGCTGAGTGTGTATATTTCCTATTATATTATATGCTATAGCATTTATATATACGAGTAAGGACGACTGGCATACCCTTTACAATTATTTTTGCTCGCTTGAGGACTCTTCCCGCGAACGCGGATCTCTCATTCTTGCACACTTACATGTTGCTCGCATACTCATACATAATAATATATAAAATATAAATTATGAGAATAAATTAATAATAAAAATAATAATAATTATTAATAGATTTGTGCATACCTTTGCCTCGTCTATTTGCTGCTTGTGTAATTTCTTGCTGCTTATTATTTAGTTAATTCATTTAAGCACGTTAAAAGAATGTAAGAATAAACCAAAATAAGAACTTGCTTTCAATTTGCATATATCATATCGTTAAAATAAAAACTTATTGCTTGCTACTAGAAGGAAAGGGGAAAAAGAAAAAAGAAAAATTTCTTGATTTCATAATTTATTATATCTATAATTTTTAACAAATGGAGACAAAGGAGAAGAGAAAAAAAAATTCTGGCTTAGTGCCGTTTGGCCAGATATGCCTCCTTGCAGCGTGGGCAGCTGCTGGTGGAGATCCCGGGAATCCCACAATTCTTACAGAATTGGGCCCTGGGTGAGGAGAGCTGCTTAGCCCTATATAGAGCGGTCTCCGTTGAGTGTCCTGCTCTGTAGGCATGTTGATCCTTGTTCAGAGGCTTGTTTTTCAAGACCCCGTCCCTTAAGAATCTATCTACCAGCCTTTCCAAACTCTTTAGTATGAATGAGGTCAGACTGATAGGCCGAAAATCCTTCGGTGTGTATGACAATCAACTGCTTCATTTTTATCAGTAAGCAAATTTTTATGCTTTTCTAACACGTATATAAACTGTTGCTTCTGCTCTTCGTCAAGAGTCATTAGTTGACACGCGATTGAAGAGAAAACCTCAGATAAGTTTGCTTGCTCATTTTTTCTTTGTTCGCACGTTTGTATTCTATTTATTCCCACTTTCAAATTATCCATTTCCATTTTTTCACCATTTATTAATTCATCTATCATGTCATCAAAATTATTCTCTTCACATATACTTATTTTATTACTTTGATACACAATTTTTTCATTTCGACTATCATTATCATTATCGATATTCATGTTTATTATATCCTCATTTTTAATAACATATACAAACGTCATATCATCTTTTTTCGATAGCAAAATTTTATCTGAAGTATTCTCCTCAAATAACTTTAACTCAGGCAAAACAACAATATTTTCAATCAGTATTTCTTTTGTTTCATAATTTATTTGTATTTTATTTTTTAAATGCCAATCATTTCCTAATATTACATCGGTTGATAAATACGGAACGACTAGAAACGTGTGAATGTTTTTATACTTGTTTATTTCAAATTCTAAGCAGACTTGTTTTCTAATTGACGTACTCTTTTTCCCGATCGCAGTTGAATTTAAAATATTTGTTACAGGTAATTCTAATAGCTTCATTTTTTGTTTAAATTTCTCATAAAAATTATCGGAAATAGCCGTAACCTGGCTTCCCGTATCTATCAAAGCCCATGTAGAAAATCCGTTAAAATTCAATTTTATGTGCGGCGAAGGAGAAATCATAGAAGATTTTTTATTTTTATTTGTCGAGTCCTTTTTATTTTGTATTCCGATTGATAAATCTTCGCATATATTATATTCTTGCTGACACGTCGACGGACTACATCTCATCGTGTCTAGATCTAGTTTAAATGATTATTTGCCGTATTAGTCAATTGATTCGCATTCTGATTTGAATCGCCTTGAAAAACGGGAGGTGGAAAACGCGTATCTGGTAATGTCGAAGTTAAATCAGCGTTATTTTCATTTTGTTGCGTGTTCGAATTATTTTGATTATTTCTATTATAATATCCGTTGTAGTATCTAGCATTATAATGATAACGATTTTGATTGCGTCCAAAATTTTGTCTAGCTCGAAAATTACGTCTATTGTTATTGAATCTGTTATTGTTTTCACCTTGTACATTCATGTACCTCATACGCGCTTCTTGCGACTCTCTATTAGATGGTTCATTGTTTTGATTTTTCTTTTCAAATTCACGCGAATTATTAAAACCTATTGTATCTAATTGTGCCAGAGATTGTCCTATCAAACTCGTATTTTCGTAATCAACCATAGCCAACGATCTTTTCACCCAAAACGGAAAGTGTTGCAGAATTGTAAAATTTTTCTCGAATTCACTTAGCTTCGGCAAAATGTAGTTAGACTCCTTTAATTGTTTAAAATAATATGTTTGAAAACTACCATCGCTTTCTTTATATTTTTGACATGCCCATCTATTTTTTACTTTAACTTGTATTGGTACGGTGAAAAATTCTTTTTAAAAAACAGATTTAAATTGATCATAATTTTCGAATGGTACCTGCAAATCCATCCAACAACGCGCCTTTCCTTCCAATGCCACTTCAACAATAGTAATTTTTTTTTCATTTTTTACCTTTTGTGCCTTATAAAATCTCTCGATATCATTTAAAAATGCCAAAGGGTTTACCGATATCTCGTCAGAAAACTTAGGAATTTTGACATCCAAATGAGAAATATTTATATTACCTATGATTTCACAAATGTCGACAGTCGTTGTATTCTCCACCCGCTGTGAGTGACTCACAGGCTGCTCTGTTGAAGTAAGACAAGAAGCGGTACCTTGATTTGCCCTCAAACTATCAATTTCTTTTCGCTGATTTTCGATTAATGTTCGCATTTGTTGTATCTCGCTTATTCTGCTTTGCAGCCTTTTGCGATCGTCCTCCAAACTCGCTTTCATTCGCTCCAAATTTTCTCTCTCTTGCGACAATTGCCGTCGCTCTGTTTGTAATTGTTGATCGGATTCAGACTTAGAAGCCATGTCGGATTGGTCGTCTCTCGGTACAAACATCAGCTTTCTCGATTTTTTCGCTTTAGGATTATTTATAAAGTTACTTACAATTTTTTTGATTGCCTACCTGATCTTGTTAAATAAACCCCGCTATCTTCCATACATTACAATAACAAAACAAATATTATTTGTAGGGTCAAAATTTATTTTTAATACACCGAGAAATTCTTGGGGCACCCTCTGTACTTATGTGAAGGACAAATACAGTACATTACCTTTAGTACAGCATCTCTCCTAGTTTTGGGAGCTCTGCTATCCTAAATGATGAAAAAGTGTTTTGTTTTGCGACTACAGCGCCACTTTTGAACTGTTCTTATACCATTTTGGGGCAACAGCCGTCCTAAACATGGTACGAATGCACGAATAATGTAGTTGGACATCGGGTACCCCAAGAATTTCTCGGTGTACGTAATATTAAAAACATAAATTTTTTTTTTTTATTATTTGCCCGTTGAGCGCCAATGTATGAAATTTACTTTCTATTATTATAAATGTATGGGTATAGAGGGGATAATCAAACAAGATTACAATTATCAATCTCATTCAGGCTATTGCGCATTTTTTTTATTGATAACTACAATTCGTAATTTTAAAATTAACAACTCATTAGATTTTATATACATATGACACGGAAAGATCTTAACCTTCTAGCGAATGGAAAAGATAAGATAAACCCTCCATTGAATATTAGTCTGAATTTTCGACCGAAGTCAAGTACAACTTATCTTTTTTTTATGATGAGAAGAAGTGATGGCTCAATCACTCGGCCCGCAATGACCACCTGCTAGCTGCGATCGTAGACGGCTTTAAATGATGTCAGCTGGTTGATGCCTTCGAGATATTCGTCGTACTCGTTGCCTTGGCCAGTGTTGAGAAGGTCCTATTCGTATGGCGGTTGCCGAGTGAAGAGAGCTCTCTCTCTCTCTTACTTTACTCGATACCTCGCATTATATATAATTACAGCGCAAATGTCGCTTTTATATTGCGATGCGCAGTGAGGCTTGACGAGCTATATGGTAAACAGCGAAACGCTAAATTTAAACGCAAAATCGCTACATACAAAAACCAAAATTGGACACCTAGAACCTCGGAAGGAGAACAAGGTTATCCGAAAAAACCACAATCCCCACCATATAGAGGAAACTTTAATCCAAACCAGGAATACTCACGAAGGGCAAGGAACACAAGTCCCAGAGATAAAGTAAAAGAACCCTGTTTCAGATGTGGAAAAATGGGACATTGGGTAGCAGAATGCCCAGAACCAAGAAAATGTTTTGGTTGTGGCCAAACAGGAGTAAGCAGTAAATACTGCGAAAAATGCTACAATAATCAGGGAAACTTCAATCAGAGGAAATAGAGGGCCATATTTCCTCAACATTTGCCCCGAAAGGGCCCCATACAGAAAAATCCCATAAACCCCAATCCCTGATACAAAAAACCCCCGGAGTTGATCCCAGACTATTTTTTAACTTAGAATTAAACGGTAGACTATTGGTAGCTTTATTGGATAGTGGTTCAGTTCACTCATTCATTGGAAAGGGAATGAGTGGAATATTGGGAAGCAAATTAAGACCATCAAGGTGCACAAGTGTTAAGGTTGCAGATGGGATCCAGGTTCCAATACAAGGGATAGTAGAGATTAAAGTTAAACTGGACTAGGAAGAAATCACAATGCCCATTCAGGTTGCTGATGGGTTGCATTATGATTGTATTTTGGGAATGGATTTTAAAAGAAAGGCTAATATTAAGGTAGATTTTACGAATGATACTTGGTGGACAAATAAAGGGATAATTCATCAATTCTACCCTTATGGCGAAGGCCCTAGCTGCTTCCCCGCGATAGCTAGTATCGGTGGACTAGTTAGAGCAACCCCAGAACAAGTCCAACAATTCAACAAACTGTTGGATGAATTAGTTCCCCCCACCCCGAAAACATTAGGAGTAACCAATATAACGGAACACAAATTGGAGTTAATATATAACAAACCTATTCGGCAGCGGAATAGAAGGTATTCCCCAAAAATGCTCAAAACAGCCTACGAGGAAGTCGATAGGATGTCAAAAGAAGGAATAATAGAACCGTCGGATAGTCCTTGGGGTAGCTGTCCGGTTATAGTACCCAAGGCAAACGGGAAATACAGGTCCTGCATTGACTATCGACAAGTCAATGCCGTAACTAAAAAGTATGCTTATCCATTACGGAATATGGATGACATACTGGATCAGCTTAGGGAAAGTAGATACATAACCAAACTCCATCTCTCGCAAGCCTACCATCAAGTCCCCCTTGCCCCCGAAAGTCGAGAGATAACGGCGTTTGCGGTTCCCGGTCGCGGTCTATTTCAGTTTAAAAGAGTCCCCTATGGATTGACAAATGCCCCTGCCATGTTTCAGCAAATAATGGATAAATTAATTAAGCCAGAATGGGAACCTCATGTCTTTGCCTATTTAGATGACATAATCATCACGGCCAAGACATTCGAGGAACACATACAGTGGATTAGAATAGTCCTTACAGCGCTACGAAGAGCAAACTTTCAGATAAATCAGTCAACAATAATAATAATTCAGTCAACAATTCCCCCGTATCATGCCCAGGCTAACCCAGTAGAACGCGTGAACAGGAATATAAAGCCCATGATAAATAGCTACCTAGATCAGGACCACAGGGAATGGGATAAACACCTAGGAGAATTTTGTTTTGCTCTTAATAGCGTAGTCCACGCATCCACCAAATATTCCCGAGATTTCCTAAATTTCGGTAGATATCCCACCCCGGTAGCTTTACTAAGAAAACACATAGAGTCCCCATCTCTAATTCCCCGACCAGATACTGAAACATGATCAAATAGAGTAAAAAGATTACCCATAATCTATGACTTGGTAAAAAGGCACATCGTCAAAGCAAACGATAAACATGCCAAATATTATAATAAGGGAAGGAGAGAAATAACCTTCCAAGTGGGAGATTTAGTCTGCAAACGGAACCACGTTTTGTCCTCTGCAGATGATAACTTTGCTGCAAAGCACGCACCAAAGTTCATAGGCCCCGCAAAAATAGTAAAAGTTTTATCCCCAGTAGTTTACTTGGTCGAGGAAGAGGATACAAAACGGCAGACAAAAGTGTTTGTAAATGACTTAAATACTCAATTTAAAAACCGTACCATAAGGCGAAGCTCTGCTAGTCAACTCTTTGATTTTTATCCGAGGGCGTGGCACAGCTACTCGGAATTTAAAACAATACGCATTCAAAATCAAGAGTGATCTTCTATTCGGGAATCGAGACGCATCGTTGACATCTACGAGCCATAATCAAGGAACTACTACTTCGACATCTGGAAATCATCGGACTCCAACAGCATACACATCTAACGTCGACGCCCGCAGGTCTAGCATTAGACATTATCCAGCAACTTGACACCGCTATCCACGTTCGAGGCGGACCTTCGTTCCTCACCGGATGCACATATATATATATATATGTATATATATATATATATATATACTTATATATATATATATCTATATATTTGGGTACTTAAGGTATATTCTTTTCGGCTATCTATACGCTTGTATTATTCGTAAAGGCAAACCTGATATTTTATGTTATTTCGATTGCTGAACCAACCGTTTTCTCTTAAAACAATTATTATTTGATACTACAATTTATTTATAATAATTATTCGTTGCATTGCATTTTATTTGCAATATTCACGGTTTGAATTGCAATTTATTAACAATAATTCATGTTTTAAACGACAACAATTTTTAATTCAATCTGCATTTATTTATAATAATTCTCATTTTGATTATTAATTATTAATGTTTATAAAAAATAACCTTGTGTATATTTTATTCTATAATTTGTTAACGTATTCGCAGTACAATAGTTTATTCAATGAAATTGAAAATTGTTATTTGACTTAAATAAGTTTACGCAATTGTTAATAAAATAGTGTAATTTTATGTGTTTTTGCCCATTAAAAAGCTGTAAGAATTTAGTTACACGTGTTCATTTGAAGGAAAACAGCATATTATAATGTTAACATATTTAAATAAATAATGCATGATTAATACGAAATAAAACATATATTATTTTATTTATCCCACATTATATCCTGCATCTCTACTCTCAAAATAACTTCGCTCGCTTCTCCCGGAGACGTAAGGCTACTCCCAGTCAAACAAGAGCGAAAGGAACGCGAATGGTTTATTAACCAGTTGCCTTTTTATAACATTTTTTATGGTAATTGGTACAAGTCTGGACGTGACAGATTGTATTAATTATTATAATAAAATTTGGTGCATCGGCCGGGAAATTCACATTTTTGAGAGAAAAAAAGAGATTAAAGGAATAATGTGTTTAGAAATAAAATGTCAGGTTCACCTAAAAATACTGATTGTTATGTAAATAAACAAACAGAATAAGAAACACGAGTTTAGAATTTTCTATGCATGATACGCTATTAAATTTATACAAAGAAAAAGTTCAGACTCTCGATACTCTCGATTTAACTAAAACTTCTAGGGAAACAGTGTAGAATTTGACAAAAGAAATAAATTATTTAAAGGATAGACTAGAAAAAAGTGCAGCAAATATTTCATTATCTATAAAAATACCTCGTGATTTTGAATATAGAGACCCTTTTTTCCAACTGATCTTTCTATTTCCGAAGTTAGTGAAGACGAACAAGAAGACACAATAATTACTCCCACGCGCGTAAAACGTTTTAGTTTAAAACCCGCTGTTTTGAAATACGAGGAACAAAAAGAACTTATCGCGAATAATCCTGTAAATTTTAGTACGTCAGCCCCAATTTATCGTCCATATGAACCATTGATTTTAACACCGGGTAACGTTATAAGCTCGGTAAGAAAACGGCTCGCGACTGAAGTAAAAAAAGAGTTGTTAGATTCTTATCTCGAGGAACCTAAAATCATAGAAAGTTTACAAGAAAGTGTAAAAAAAGGGACAACTTTTGAAGGTATCATAAATAAGATTATAGGCGCGTTAAATATTTTTTCCGCACCGATCGAAAAAGAGACTAAGGAAGCAAAGGCACTAGTGACAGACACGGCGAAAGTACTCGACGAAAAACTAATTCAAGGCGCGACAGATGTTACAATTCCCTTCGATAATCAATTAATTATAAGATCACCCGAACAAGCAAACTCTTCTAAGATTACAGACGAATTATTTAATAAAATTAATTTAGACGAATTAAGAACAAACACCGGAACAAAACCAAAAAAATTAGATAGGAGTGAAGTTAAAAAACAAATTAATAATAAAACAATGACATCTCAAATTCGAGGTTTATCGCTAAAGGACGCTCTAGATTTAATACCGCGGTTTAACGGTCATAACATAAATTTATCACAATTTTTGGACAGATGCAATGAAGCAAAAGAAATTTTACCGTCGGAGTACGAGAAAGAATTAACAAAACTTATTCGAATGCGTGTATATGGGGAAGCTTTAACTTGTGCGCGCGGAGAAAATTTTAATTCTATCAAAGAGATATCCGATTTTTTCAAAAACACCTTCGGATCGATAAAAACATATTACGAGTGGACGGGAGACCTTGCTAAATTAAAACAGAAAAAACAATGAGACAGTCGTTGCTTATTTTAATCGGTTACAAGAAATAAAAAATGAAATATTCAAAGCGGCCGACAGAGAGGGACGGGTCGCGATAGCAGATCATTTCACGCTTGAACTAAGGCGAGATTGTTTAAAATTCTTTCTAAAAGGGTTTCTTTGAGAAATCTATGCGCGTTTAAACACTCCAAGTTCTATAAAACAGGCTCGTGAACAAGCGCTCGAAGTGGAGCGCGAGTTCGCTTGTAGCGTCTTGGACGAGGAGACGTCGAGCCGAGAAGAGGCTCGTTCTCGTTCAACTCGAGAAACACGTAAAGTAAACTATATTTCGAATAACTCTCCGATCGTATGTCAATATTGTTCTACAACTGGTCACGGAGTCATAAATTGTTTCAAATTAGCACGAAGTTTTGCGGAAAGATTTGCCGTTATTAACAACCGACGCAATCCCATAAACAGTTCATATAGCCCACAAAATCGCTCGGATAACAGTCGTAATTATAATAGACCGAATTTACAAATTGGTGGTTGGAACGAGTATCAAAATCAGACGGAATTGTTACCAAATAGAGATAGAGACAAAAATGATTCCTTTGTTCGCTATAATAATAATAAATATTCATCGCAGCAATTTAACAAAGAAAATCGGGGAATTAATTCCGGGGCTCGCGGTGTGCGCGAGCCGGTTAATCCAACTTCCCAAGAATCACGATATATTAATAACGAATCGAATAATAATATAAGATCACCAGTTACTTGTTTCCATTGCGGAAAACCCGGTCACATAAAGCGCGATTGTTATAAGTTACAAAGAGAGATAAGAGAAGGAAATCAAAATCAGGGAAACACCGATACTCTCTCTCTGAGGAGGGTCTGGAGAGAGAGGCTACGAATCAAATTCCCTCTACTTCGAGTGCGGCAACCCGCTCAAACGTCCCCTCCGCACCGCGAAAATAAATTTAAGCCAACAAAGTTCAGCCCCGGTAGTAATCTTCGATACCGGTGAGTTAAGACGTCCGTTAAAATTCTTGCTAGATACAGGAGCATCGGTAAGTCTAATTAAAGAGTCAGAGGTAGACTCGCGCGTAAAAATTGACGAAAATGATATTATATTATTAAAAGTCATAATTGATCACTCATTAACTACTTGTGGTAAAATTAGAATAGATTTCGAAGGATCACCCGTGGAACTCAATTTAGTACATGATTCGTTCCCTATACAACAAGACGGAATCTTAGGCACCGATTTTTTCCGTAGAAACGATGCAAAAATCAATTATTTGGAACAATATTTAGAATTTAACGGATTAATCCTCCCCTTTGAACATGCAAATAATATGCAAACGGATGAATCGATTTATATAATGGAGGATATCGAAAATAACGACCGAAAAACAATACGATATATGCTAAAACCAAGGGAAAACAATGATTATACGAACATGAAAAACTCAAGATTTTATAATTATACCGATAGTGACTCAGAAACGTCAAGTGATTTTCAATTACACGAAAATCATGAAACGTTTATAAAATTTGACACAAACGAATCGTATGAAATCTACGAGCAAGAACAAAGAAATGAAAGAAATCAAAATGGCAACGACAAAAACCTATACAATCACAGTGAAAAAGAACAAGAGTTGTATGACGATTATAAAAATGACGAAATACAAGTACATCAGATCGACGAGGAGTCGGATCTAAAGAATAATACATGTAAAGGAAGTGAAAATTGTTATGGATTAATGAAGGAAGAACGATTACAAATAAATAATGGAAAAGCGTAGCCACGGGTATGTGATGTGACTGAGCCACGTATTAAAGAAAAATTTGATGAAATTACTGAAAATTATGGTATTATTGAAGCACCACTGTTCGATAGGATGGCTGAGAGTCCATCCTGTACTAATTATGAAAACGAAGTTGACCTGAAGTATGATATTGAAAATGAAATAAAAAATGAAGAAAATTTATTGGATAAGACAGTTAATAATTGTCGAGTACAAATGGATTATGAAATCGAGGAGGGCGATAAATGCAGACCTCGTGAAAATAAGGAAGATTTTGTTGATAAAAAGTTGAATTGTCAAGTACGAATGGATTACGAATTTGAGGAGGGCGATAAATGCGGACCTCGTGATAAAAATGTTAGTTATGTTTGTAAATTGAATAACAAAGAATTGGTTATGTCGGGGGAAAAGTTAGATACTATCCCGAGAACCGAAATATTATGGATAAACAAACAAGGAACTGAAGAAACTGAAAATGAGATAAATAATGAGAATTTAATAAACATACAGGAAGAAAATGAACAAGATGAGGACCCTAGTGATTTTTTATTGAATGAACGAGTTATAAACGAAAATTTACGAAGTGAATTTGTCGGAGCCATACACGAAAACGAAATCAATAACGGTTATTTGGTTTGTTCAAATAAACCTTATATTAATAATTTTCATAGTTATGAAAGTGAAGAGGTCGACATACACGACATTTCTGACGATCGATCTGAAGCGAGGATACTTAACATAACAGAGGATACAAGTGCACTTAATCTTAATGAACGGTTAAAAGAAGCCTTGCATTTTGATAAAATGGACGAGGAACAAAGACAATCTATAGAAAATTTAATTGATAAATATTCGGATTGTTTCTGTCTAAAAGGAGAAAAATTAGGCGTGACAAATGCTATAGAACATAAGATACCGACTGTCGACGACATACCAATTACAGCTAAGCCATATAGATTTCCTCATGCTCTCAAAAGCGAACTTGATAAACAATTAAAAGAAATGATTGAATGAGACATAATTGAACCATCAAGTTCCAGATATACATCACCTGTTTTTCTAGTAACAAAAAAGCCTGATAGTCAGGGTAATAAACGATACCGACTAGTTGTCGATTTTCGACAATTAAACGATAAAACCGTAAAAGATCGATACCCATTACCTAATATACTAGATATTATCGATCAAATCGGACCAGAAAATCGTGTATTCACCGTCTTGGATTTATGTCAAGGATTTTTACAAGTTCCGTTAGCTCAAGAAGATCGACATAAAACAGATTTCGCCTCTTCATTCTGTTTATTTCAATTTAAAACAATGCCTATGGGACTGTGCAATTCTCCAGCCACTTTTCAAAGGATGATTGATCGTGTTTTCGAAGGCATGCAAGGCAAAGAAATATTTTTATTCCTTGACGACGCAGTTATATACGCTAAAAATATTCAGGAACATAACCAAAAGTTTGAAAAATTTTTGCAAAGAATACGCGCCCCAAATCTGAAATTACAGCCAGACAAATGTGAATTTTTGAAGAGAGAAGTAGTGTATCTGGGACACGTACTACCACCAGAAGGTGTTTTGCCGGATCCAAAAAAATTAAAAGCAGTAAAAAAATTTCCAATTCCAAAAACAGTGAAAAACATACGTCAATTTTTAGGATTAGCAGGTTATTATAGACGATTCATTGCGAATTTTTCGGGTATTGCTAGACCATTAAGTAATTTATTAAAGAAAGACGCACCTTACCTATGGTCTAGCGAGGTTCGAAAGGCATTCGATGATTTAAGAGAAAAATTGTGTAAACAACCAATACTACAAATCGCAGATTTTAATAAATCATTTATAGTGACTTGTCACGCTAGCGGTACAGCAATAGGAGCAATATCATCACAAGGAGAGGTGGGAACCGACCTGCCAGTTGCTTATGTTTCGCGGGTATTAAACAAAGCCGAGCAAAAATATGATACTTATTCAATGGAAGCATTAGCCATACTGTATGCCGTTACTCAGTTCGATTGCTTTCTAAGAGGCCGTCGTTTCCTCATTATAACAGATCATAAACCACTTGTTTGGTTTAAAAACTCAGTAGATCCGACATCTAGAGTTAGTAGATGGAGAATAAAACTGAATGCATACGACTTTGACATCGTATACAAAGCCGGTAAAAGTAACGTTAATGCTGACGCGTTATCAAGAAATCCAATAGAAGAACCCGTTTATGTAATTAAAAAGCATTATATGGAAACACGCAGTCGTGTAGGAAAAATAACACGGTCAAACTACAACGAAAAGAGAGCAAAACAACCCAGCAAGTCAAATATATCAAAAGAACCAGTCAAAAACCTTCCTATAATACAAGAAGCCCCCGAGGAAATTGAAACGATAGTCAATTCAGACAAAAGATTACAACCCATGGAGATAGATATTTTTAACAACAAATTTTACGAGTCCTGGGAAGAAAAAGATGTTTACGAAGAACCAAATGATGAAAAGAAATTCATTGAAGTTAAAGAACAACTCTTTATGAGAAAAGATAATTACGTTTATTTCATAACTACGACCGGAATGCCTTTAGACGAAGGATCCAGAAATTTGGCTTCAAAATTATTATTACCTCATTTTTCCAATTTAAATCCAGGAGAAATAAGAATCAATAACAAAAACGGAAAAATGCATTTTGCTATGGTGTTACGTGACGAAGAGCGACTGAGTACTTCAGAGATTATTAATAATCTAAAAACGAATCTATTCAATTTGAAAAATATTATATTAAAAGAAAAATTACGTTCAATAAGTATCGCGAAGAGCGAATTTATTGAAAACGTTTCATGGAACGAAATATTGAAACAAATAAGTATAACTCTACGAAAAATTAATGTAAAATAATTATTTGTTTAGGATTCATAAAATGTGTGGAAGGGAGTAATAGGGAAAATATTATTCGCGAAATGCACGAGTCTGCTTGTGCAGGGCATAAAGGGGTAACAAAAACCTATAAACATATAAAACAACGTTTCTATTGGCCAGATATTAACAAAGACGTGCAAAACTACATTAGACATTGTTTAACTTGCCAACTAAAAAAGTTGGTTCGTGTTAAAACTAAACAACGTATGATAATAACAGATACTCTGTACTCGGCTATGGAATCCATATCGGTCGATATTGTGGGACCATTTCCCAGATCTCGAAATAATAACAATAATATATTAACCATTCAATGCAACTTTTCAAAATACTGTATGGCGATACCCATACCAGACGCGACCGCGGCGACGATCGCCGAAGCGTTAGTTTGTCGACACTTTTCAATTTTTAGCGCCCCATTGTTAATTATCTCCGACCAAGGTACTTCATTTTTAAGTAGTCTGATGAGAGAAGTAGCGAAAATTTTTAAGATTAAACAAGTTAAAACCACGGCTTATCACCCTCAGTCCAACTCCGTTGAGCGTTTTCATAGCAGCTTAGCAGATTATTTAAAAACAAGGATAGAAAGAAATGCCGCATGGGATGAGTTATGCGAATTAGCCGCGTTTTCGTATAATACGTCGGTACATGAGGGTCATCTCTACACACCTTTTGAAATTGTTTTTGCACGAAAAGCGCGACTACCATCAAACGAACTTTTAAACCCACAAGAACGAATTCCAACGTATGATGATTACATTATAAATTTACGACAACGTTTAAACGAAATACAGGAAATCGCGCGAGAAAAATTAATAGCCTCTAAACATAGGTCGAAATTCTATTACGACAGAAAAGCCAATCATCAAGAATTTCAGACAGGGGATAATGTCTGGTTATTAAAAGGAGGGAAGAAATACAAACTAGGCGATTAATATACTGGACCACATCGGATTTTAGAAATAGTGAATAACAAGGGAAATGTAAAAATAGAGCTAGCTCATAATAAAACGAAAATAGTGCATGTTAATAGGTTAAGATATTCATATATGGAGCCTTTGTAGTGCCTAAACATAGGTATATAATATATAATAGCCCCAATGTGCTTGAAAATATGTATACGCATATATATATATATATTTTACAGTTCTAAGAGGTTGTCAATAGAATAATATTTAATATCTTGTAATCACAATTGGCATACATTCTACTTAAAATAAAATTATTTCAATCTTTATATATTAAAAAAAACGATATAAAAATAATATGTATATATCTAAATTAACGACGAAAATATACTACAAGGAAATAATATTTTTTATTATACAGAAAGATCGTTACAAGAAAAGTATATACTCACTTAAATTAAATAAATAGGCTATTATTAAATTAGAAACGAATAAGGCAAATAACAAAAAAAATAAGGTCTTTTTCTCTTTATTCTTCTCGTCTAAGATAACAATGATGTTAATGTACAAAGGAAAGTAAGGAAAAGGTTTAAATTTTCAATGTCAGTTGAGCTTAGTCAAATTTAAATTTAACTGCTATAAAAAAAAGATTTACAATCAAATAGAATCATTGGAGTCTAACATATCACTAACTAGGAGAGGCCACGGCCTTCGGATCACGGATCTTGACCAAACTCTGGGATATGTTTTGTAATATAAAAATATGAAGAAATCCAGATTTGTAGACCCTAACGCGCAAATTTACCAAAGTTATGGACAACTAAAGCAAATTTTGTAGAAAAGTAACTTCCACTTTAATCGCTTATAACTCTGAAGCAAATAGAGATAGACACTCAAACTAAAATTCAGAAGAAAGCTGAGATCAAGTAGATATAATTTCAAAAAAAAGAAGCTCAGATCGGTTAATTTGGCTTAGAGTTATGGAGAAAATACGAAATAGTAGAAATTTTGGACAAAAAATCAATAAATATTTATTAGTAAATTTTGGTTAAAACTTCTACTATTTTTTAATTTCTTTATAACTTTGAGCCAAATTGACCGATTTGAGCTTTTTTTTCAAATTATATCTACTTGATCTCAGCTTTCTTCTGAATTTTAGTTTGAGTGTCTACCTCTATTTGCTTCAGAGTTATGAGCGATTAAAGTGGAAGTTACTTTTTTACAAAATTTGCTTTAGTTGCCCATAATTTTGGTAAATTTGCGCGTTAGGGTCTACAAATCTGGATTTCTTCATATTTTTATATTACAAAACATATCCCAGAGTTTGGTCAAGATCCGTGATCCGAAGGCCGTGGCCTCTCCTAGTAAGCCTAAAACCTATATCCTATCCTTCCTAAGGAGTGCTTAATTGCACCCTTTCCTCCTCGTTGCGGTAAAAGCTCCGGCAACACCGTCACTTATCCTTCCTACATACCATTCAAAATGTAAACCTATATAAATAATTACAACTGACCTCACCTGCACTCTAGTAATTCTGTTAATTAGTCATACTTTCTTAAGGACACGCAGGTATATATAAGAATAAATATATAAGAAGAGTTTGGCATACTAGAAAAAAAAATCAAAAAATAATCTAACACTAGGCTCAATATACATGGGAGAATCTGTACAACAAAATAACGATTGCAAAGAAATCAGAAGAGGCGGGAAAAGAAGTATTTTATCAAAATTAATTATTGAAAAGAGAACTTTATTAAGAAAATTAAGTAAAGTAAATTCACAGATAGCTTCAATACACATGTCGGATAAAACCATGAATTCAAATTTAAAGTATAAAAGAAAGTTTTCTGATATTGATTTTAATAAAAAAAATGCAGCAGAAATCGATAGATTAGTTAATTTTGACGAAAAAGTTGAAAATTCAACGATTAATAAAAATAGTAATTAAAATTGTACAATTTAATGTTTATGCCAATGTAGTTCATACTAGTGCTCAATCTAATAACTTGTTGATAAGTAATGATTTAAACAAATAATATATATAAAATTTATGGAAGATTTACACATTACATTCACATTAGAAGATTTTCCTCTTATTTATAAACAATAGGTATGCTAATTGTTTCGAAAGGTATAAAAAAAACATAAATAACAAATAAATTTTAAAATTTTATAAAACGATTCAGGATATACAATAATAATTGATACAGATAAATAAATTTTTTTTCATGTTTATATTACCAATAATACAATATGTAGCAAAAAAATACAAAAATAATATAATTAATATTAAAATTCTGGTGTATTTATTTATTATTCGAAATTAATTTTTTTTTCATTTGGAACTGACAAGTAAACAAATACAAACGATTTTTCTTCATTTACTTGAAAGTAACAAATAAGTTTCTACAGTTGTTAGTTTAAATGAAATCAAGAAAATGACGAATATTTAAACAATCCTTCAAGATATAAAAATAAAAATAGTGTAAATTAGTCATTTTAACGTGAACAATGGAATTAAGTGAATAAAAAAGAACGTTGGTACCACAATTCTATGATGCGGAAGCATCGGGCAGTTCCGTAACTGCTTGGGTTATTCCGTCGTACCGTTTATTCAGTGTAGTCCACTTTTTCTCCCAAGATGTAGGAGCATGGTTCTACATGAGCCTACTTAACCTATTTTCGCACTGTCACTTATGTATTGCTCATTTTATTTTTTCATTTGTATCGATTGTATCTTTTTCTTATAAAACTGAATTAACTATTTTTCAATTATATATTATATTATATGTGAATCTTTGTTTATAATGGCTGAAAAGAAAATCCTAAACAAAAAAAAAAGTCAAATAATTATGAGTTCGTTTTAGTTTGGTGGGGAGGGGGAGCGAAGAAAATTAATTTTTCTTCACTCCTAATCCTTTTATAAAATAAAATATATAAATATATTATTAAGATAGGATGTACTAACATTGTTCACATTGAAGGGAGTATCTATATTGCATTAGAATAGGAATTTTTTTTTCTTCTCTTTAACAATTCGTAACAGTAGAATATCTATAATAAATTGTAATAATAAAACTTTTTTTATTACGTATCTATTTGTATAGGTGAATTATATCAATACTGTTAAACTGTTTGAAATAATGAAATAGAAGTATGCAAAATAATAACAAACGAAGTTGAACTGCGAAATAAATAATTTTAATATGGTTTATAAAGTTCACCGTAAGAAATATAAAAAATTAATCGAAATAATGTTTATAATTTAAAATTAAGTATGATATCTTATGTTGAGAGAAATAATAATATAATAATAATATTGATCAACGACGAGGGCGTCGTTTTTAAAAAGGGGGGAGTTGTCGCGTCCCGACGAAAATTATATTATTATTTTTCGTAAAAAGTACTGCGTAGTTTAGAATAAAAATACGGCGTAGAAGACGAACAAAATAAGGTTGATAAAGGAGGATTCTAAGTAAATGCAGTAATATAAAATATAATTTATAGAGCTAAGGAACAGATTATTTTACGAGTGTTTCAAACGAAAAAGAGACTGATAAGTAGAGTTGAAGATATTATTCAAAGCCAATACGCACATAAGCGGGATCGCCGATAGTGAGATCGAAACGAAGGGTTACGCAAGAGGCGATGGGAAACATCGACTAAAAAATTCGAGCATTAGAAGGAAGTAATAAATTAAGCCGTTCTTTGGGTAACGTCGCAGTAATAAAAGGGGGATAGCAAATTCTCCGAATTAACTACGAAGAGATACAGAAAATGAACGGGATTCGATAATTTTTAATCACGCACATCTAACGGCCCAATCGGGTGCAAGCACAGAAAAATCGAGAACTACTTACGCAATTTCCATATAAGGCAAAGCGTAAGACAAGGACAGATGCATAGATTTTTAGGGTATATAAAGAGGACCCAGAACAGACACAGCCACTCCTAATTTTTCATCTAAAGTTTTCATAAGGCGAAGCTCTGCTAGTCAACTTTTTGATTTTTATCCGAGGGCGTGGCACTGCTACTCGGACTTTAAAACAATACGCATTCAAAATCAAGAGAGATCTTCTATTCGGGAATCGAGACGCATCGTTGACATCTACGAGCCATAATCAAGGAACTACGACTTCGACATCTGGAAATCATCGGACTCCAACAGCATACACATCTAACGTCGACGCCCGCAGGTCTAGCAGGACATTAACCAGCAACTTGACACCGCTATCCACGTTCGAGGCGGACCTTCGTTCCTCACCGTATTCACACACACACATATATATATATATATATATATACTTATATATTATACATATATACTTATATATATATCTACATATTTGGGTACTTAAGGTATATTCTTTTCGGCTATCTATACGCTTGTATTATTCGTAAAGGCAAACCTGATATTTTATGTTATTTCGATTGCTGAACCAACCGTTTTCTCTTAAAACAATTATTATTTGATACTACAATTTATTTATAATAATTATTCGTTGCATTGCATTTTATTTGCAATATTCACGGTTTGAATTGCAATTTATTAACAATAATTCATGTTTTAAACGACAACAATTTTTAATTCAATCTGCATTTATTTATAATAATTCTTATTTTGATTATTAATTATTAATGTTTATAAAAAATAACCTTATGTATATTTTATTCTATAATTTGTTAACGTATTCGCAGTACAATAGTTTATTCAATCAAATTTAAAATTGAGGAGCTGGATGCAAGAACACGCCGAGCGCGGCGAATGGATAGAGGAGGCGGAGAGAAATTAAGAAATTGACGTCACCGTGACCAAATTTTTTAATTTGCCGAATTTAATTTAAAAAAATACTGTCGTATGCAGAATTAAAAGAGGCAACTTTTTTCTATTTAATGTTTTTCTGTACGATGTGCAGATCAGATGAAAAAAATTAAGAACTGGAAATTTAGAGAACGGATTTTTATCCATTTTTCAAAATTGAATCGCTGTAACTTTGACAAATCTTAATGAAATTCCCTGATTTTTCGTACAGATACTTAATATAGTCTAACGATAAATATAAACCTGTAACAAATTCTACTTTAAACAAATTTTATACAACAATTGAACTTATCGTAAATAACAAGCTTTTAATATGGTTTCAGTATTTAGTACCCGAAAGTGTGTTGTAAAATCTTAGACTTCGCAAAGTTCCAGCGAGAGATTTGTTCGTTTATATTTGAAGATAATTTCTTAAATATTTCAGCTTATTTGGATAAAAAATTTCGCAAATAGAGCAAGGGCCAAAATCAGAGAAATAAATTTTGTGTACACTCATCAATATAAACAACGAAATTGTAAACAAATGAACATCGATTTCGTCGCCGTAATGGTCATCTGCTTCGCGGCATAAATCAGTGGCCGTCTTTGTCATTTATTGAAAATCGCATTGTAATATTGTATCCAACTACAGCATAAAAATGGTTTAAATAATAACTGCTTTTTGATGCTATAAAATATCTTTATTTATCTTTATATTCTTAATTTTTTTCATCTGATCTGCACATCGTACAGAAAAACATTAAATAGAAAAAAGTTGCGCCTTTTAATTCTGCATACGACAGTATTTTTTTAAATTAAATTCGGCAAATTAAAAAATTTGGTCACGGTGACGTCAATTTCTTAATTTCTCTCAGCCTCCTCTATCCATTCGCCGCGCTCGGCGTGTTCTTGCATCCAGCTCCTCAATTGTTATTTGACTTAAATAAGTTTACGCAATTGCTAATAAAATAGTGTAATTTTATGTGTTTTTGCCCATTAAAATGCTATAAGAATTTAGTTACACGTGTTCATTTTAAGGAAAACAGCATATTATAATGTTAACATATTCAAATAAATAATGCATGATTAATACGAAATAAAACATATATTATTTTATTTATCCCACATTATATCCTGCATCTCTATTCTCAAAATAACTTCGCTCGCTTCTCCCTGAGACGTAAGGCTAGTCCTAGTCAAACAAGAGCGAAAGGAACGCGAATTGTTTATTAACCATTTGCCTTCTTGTAACATTTTTTATGGTAATTGGTACAAGTATGGACGTGACAGTAGATTACTGCTGGAACTTTATAAACGACTTCTAATAATACATTGAACTAAATAGAGTATATTCTCTTTTAAATTATAGAAAATTGTTTTACTTTGTTAATAATGTATTTTCTGGACTTGACCTTTACCGCACCTTGACCATGACCTAACCGGGTAAAACGGATTTGGATTTAGCAACCACAGAAACGTACCATGTATCATCTTTTGCAAATACAACTTCTTGTTAATGAGACTTTGTAATCAGTGTCTGCACCAAAGTTAACATTAAAAGCTAAGAAAAATCCTGTTTGTCATTCTACTTGCTCAAGAAACATGAAGCTAAAATGATTCTTTTTTACAGAACTAAATTGTTTGAATCGAAGTCTACCTTTTTATAATAATAGACTTTCATATATACATATATTGTTCTCTGAAATAAGGGCTTTTAAGAATTTATTTTTTAGATGATCTTCGTTATCGTGAAAATGTGGAAGTTTCACGTTTCACGAAATTTGGAAGTGAAAAGCAAATGATTTTTAGACCAATAATCTTCGAAATTGCCTTATCCAACGCACCTCATTGTTGCGTCCCGACGAAAATTATATTATTATTTTTCATAAAAAGTACTGCGTAATAAAATAAAGTGTGAATGAAATAAAGTGGATACCGAAAATGAGTTTTTACGTACAAAATTAAGGAAGAAGTGAGTAGGAAAGGGTAATGGGTGATCGTGCTAGCCTAAAAATAATTAAAATGCACAAATTTATTGAACTAAATGCAAAAACAGGAAAGAAATACCAGTGTTAAAAAACCCCAGCTGAAGTGGGGAAAAAGCTTGGTATATAAAAATTAAATTGTTTCTAAGTATTGATGAAAGCGACATTACAATATGAGTTAATTAATTTATCACAATATAAAACCAATGTTATTTAAAGAGATTAGTCTAAAGTTAAGTAAGTATTGTATTTGACGAATAATAAGTAAAAGATTAAATAAATTGTGCTGGTAAATATTCGGTATATTAATCAGTGTCAGGTTAGAAATAATTATATGTGGTTATAATTATTTTTATACAAGAATATAAATTTATTGAAATCTTTTTTTATACAATACAAATTTATATTATCAAGGGATTAAATTATATTATTGTTTGTTACATTAAATTATAACATAAAAATTAAATTTGTTTAATAAAAGAAATTAGTTACTATATATAAAAGAATTATCATTTATTTTTTCAATATTAAAAATATAGCGAACCGCTATGAATTTATGGAGTTTGAATTATATTGAGATAAAAGGATTCATTTTGTTAATCGGGAAAAAGTGAAGTGAGTTTACTAGGCAGGAACACGCACTTGGATAGGTTCCGTGAGGCCAGGTACAACACCTGATTACCCTTAGGGTTTAAGCGCTGTTAGGCCGAGGGCCGACAGAGCGATCCCGGTTATCAGGATGGATCGACGATCCTTTTTAAGTCCCTTTGTGGGCTCGTGTTAATAGAAATAGTCTATGAAATAATTTAAACGGAATGAATATCTAATCTAACATTATATTAAAGTACAAATCTACGTCCGGGCGTCCGTCCGTCCGTCCATCCGTCCGTCCGACCGTCCGTCCGGGCAAGTGTTCCCTTGATCCCCAAGGATTACTTTTACGACGTTACACTTATATACATATTACACTTATAATTTTTGGGACTTAATATTTTTGGGACTCAATATTTTGGGCCTTAAAAACTTTAGTCTTAGATTTTGCCGTTAAAACTTTTGGGACTTAATATTTTTGGGACTCAATATTTTGGGTCTTAAAAATTTTAGTCTTTGATTTTTCTGTTGAAACTTTTGGGACTTAATATTTTTGGGACTCAACATTTTGGGCCTTAAAAATATTAGTCTTAGATTTTGCCGTTATAACTTTTAGGACGTAAAATTTTTGGGACTCAATGTGTTGGGTCTTAAAAATTTTAAAAATATAAAAATTTTTAAAAATTTTAGTCTTAGATTTTGCCGTTTAAACTTTTGGGACTCAACATTTTGGGGCTTAAAAATTTTAGTCTTAGATTTTGCCGTTAAAACTTTTGGGACTTAATATTTTTGGGACTCAATATTTTGGGTCTTAAAAATTTTAGTCTTTGATTTTTCTGTTGAAACTTTTGGGACTAATATTTTTGGGACTCAACATTTTGGGCCTTAAAAATTTAAGTCTTTGATTTTCTGTTGAAACTTTGGGACTTAATATTTTGGGACTCAACATTTTGGGTCTTTAAAATTTTAGTCTTTGATTTATCTGTTGAAACTTTTGGGACTTAATATTATTGGGACTCAATATTTGGGTCTTAAAAATTTTAGTCCTTGATTTTTCTGTTGAAACTTTTGGGACTTAATATTTTGGGACTCAACATTTTGGGCCTTAAAAATTTAAGTCTTAGGGACTCAATATTTTGGGTCTTAAAAATTTTAGTCCTTGATTTTTCTGTTGAAACTTTTGGGACTTAATATTTTGGGACTCAACATTTTGGGCCTTAAAAATTTAAGTCTTAGATTTTGCCGCTAAAACTTTTTGGGACTTAATATTTTGGGACTTAAAATTTGGGCCTTAAAAACTTTAGTCTTAGATTTTGCCGTTAAAACTTTTGGGACTCAACATTTTGGCGCTTAAAAATTTTAGTCTTAGATTTTGCCGTTAAAACTTTTGGGACTTAATATTTTTGGGACTCAATATTTTGGGTCTTAAAAATTTTAGTCTTAGATTTTTTCTGTTGAAACTTTTGGGACTTAATATTTTTGGGACTCAACATTTTGGGCCTTAAAAATATTAATCTTAGATTTTGCCGTTATAACTTTTGGGACGTAAAATTTTTGGGACTCAATGTTTTGGGTCTTAAAAATTTTAAAAATATAAAAATTTTTAAAAATTTTAGTCTTAGATTTTGCCGTTTAAACTTTTGGGACTCAACATTTTGGGGCTTAAAAATTTTAGTCTTAGATTTTGCCGTTAAAACTTTTGGGACTTAATATTTTTGGGACTCAATATTTTGGGTCTTAAAAATTTTAGTCTTTGATTTTTCTGTTGAAACTTTTGGGACTAATATTTTTGGGACTCAACATTTTGGGCCTTAAAAATTTAAGTCTTACTTTTTGCCGTTAAAACTTTTGGGACGTAATATTTTTGGGACTCAATGTTTTGGGTCTTAAAAATTTTAGTCTTAGATTTTGCCGTTAAAACTTTTGGGACTTAATATTTTTGGGACTCAATATTTTGGGTCTTAAAAATTTTAGTCTTTGATTTTTCTGTTGAAACTTTTGGGACTAATATTTTTGGGACTCAACATTTTGGGCCTTAAAAATTTAAGTCTTACTTTTTGCCGTTAAAACTTTTGGGACGTAATATTTTTGGGACTCAATGTTTTGGGTCTTAAAAATTTTAGTCTTAGATTTTGCCGTTAAAACTTTTGGGACTTAATATTTTTGGGACTCAATATTTTGGGTCTTAAAAATTTTAGTCTTTGATTTTTCTGTTGAAACTTTTGGGACTAATATTTTTGGGACTTAACATTTTGGGCCTTATAAATTTTAGTCTTAGATTTTGCCGTTTAAACTTTTGGGACTCAACATTTTGGGGCTTAAAAATTTTAGTCTTAGATTTTGCCGTTAAAACTTTTGGGACTTAATTTTTTTGGGACTCAATATTTTGGGTATTAAAAATTTTAGTCTTTGATTTTTCCGTTGAATCTTTTGGGACTTAATATCATTGGGACTCAATATTTTGGGTCTTAAAAATTTTAGTCTTTGATTTTTCTGTTGAAACTTTTGGGACTTAATATTTTTGGGACTTAACATTTTGGGCCTTAAAAATTTTAGTCTTAGATTTTGCCGTTAACACTTTTGGACTCAATGTTTCGGGTCTTAAAAATTTTAAAAATTTAAAAAATTTTAAAAATTTTAGTCTTAGATTTTGCCGTTTAAACTTTTGGGACTCAACATTTTGGGTCTCAAAAATTTTAGTCTTAGATTTTGCCGTTAAAACTTTTGGGACTTAATATTTTTGGGACTCAATATTTTGGGTCTTAAAAATTTTAGTCTTTGATTTTTCTGTTGAAACTTTTGGGACTCAATATTTTGGCCTTAAAAATTTAAGTCTTAGATTTTACCGTTAAAACTTTTGGGACGTAATATTTTTGTGACTCAATGTTTTGGGTCTTAAAAATTTAAAAAATTTAAAAAATTTTAGTCTCAGATTTTGCCGCTAAAACTTTTGGGACTTAATATTTTTGGGACTTAACATTTTGGGCCTTAAAAATTTTAGTCTAAGATTTTGCCGTTAACACTTTTGGGACTCAATGTTTTGGGTCTTAAAAATTTAAAAAATTTAAAAAATTTTAGTCTTAGATTTTGCCGTTTAAACTTTTGGGACTCAACATTTTGGGGCTCAAAAATTTTAGTCTTAGATTTTGCCGTTAAAACTTTTGGGACTTAATATTTTTGGGACTCAATATTTTGGGTCTTAAAAATTTTAGTCTTTGATTTTTCTGTTGAAACTTTTGGGACTAATATTTTTGGGACTCAATATTTTGGCCTTAAAAATTTAAGTCTTAGATTTTACCGTTAAAACTATTGGGACGTAATATTTTTGTGACTCAATGTTTTGGGTCTTAAAAATTTAAAAAATTTAAAAAATTTTAGTCTTAGATTTTGCCGCTATAACTTTTGGGACTTAATATTTTTGGGACTTAACATTTTGGGCCTTATAAATTTTAGTCTTAGATTTTGCCGTTTAAACTTTTGGGACTCAACATTTTGGGCCTTAAAAATTTAAGTCTTAGATTTTGCCGTTAAAACTTTTGGGACGTAATATTTTTGGGACTCAATGTTTTGGGTCTTAAAACCTTTTAAAATATATAAATTTTTAAAAATTTTAGTTTTAGATAATGCCGTTTAAACTTTTGGGACTCAACATTTTGGGGCTTAAAAATTTTAGTCTTAGATTTAGCCGTTAAAACTTTTGGGACTTAATATTTTTGGGACTCAATATTTTGGGTCTTAAAAATTTTAGTCTTTGATTTATCTGTTGAAACTTTTGGGACTTAATATTATTGGGACTCAATATTTTGGGTCTTAAAAATTTTAGTCTTTGATTTTTCTGTTGAAACTTTTGGGAATTAATATTTTGAAACTCAACATTTTGGGCCTTAAAAATTTAAGTCTTAGATTTTGCCGCTAAAACTTTTGGGACTTAATATTTTTGGGACTTAACATTTTGGGCCTTATAAATTTTAGTCTTAGATTTTGCCGTTTAAACTTTTGGGACTCAACATTTTGGGACTCAATATTTTGGGTCTTAAAAATTTCAGTCTTTGATTTTTCTGTTGAAACTTTCGGGACTTAATATTTTTGGGACTCAACATTTTGGGCCTTAAAAATTTTAGTCTTAGATTTTGCCGTTAACACTTTTGGACTCAATGTTTCGGGTCTTAAAAATTTTAAAAATTTAAAAAATTTTAAAAATTTTAGTCTTAGATTTTGCCGTTTAAACTTTTGGAACTCAACATTTTGGGTCTTAAAAATTTTAGTCTTAGATTTTGCCGTTAAAACTTTTGGGACTTAATATTTTTGGGACTCAACATTTGGGTCTTAAAAATTTTAGTCTTTGATTTTTCTGTTGAAACTTTTGGGACTAATATTTCTGGGACTCAATATTTTGGCCTTAAAAATTTAAGTCTTAGATTTTACCGTTAAAACTTTTGGGACGTAATATTTTTGTGACTCAATGTTTTGGGTCTTAAAAATTTAAAAAATTTAAAAAATTTTAGTCTTAGATTTTGCCGCTAAAACTTTTGGGACTTAATATTTTTGGGACTTAACATTTTGGGCCTTATAAATTTTAGTCTTAGATTTTGCCGTTTAAACTTTTGGGACTCAACATTTTGGGGCTTAAAAATTTTAGTCTTAGATTTTGCCGTTAAAACTTTTGGGACTTAATTTTTTTGGGACTCAATATTTTGGGTCTTAAAAATTTTAGTCTTTGATTTTTCTGTTGAATCTTTTGGGACTTAATATTATTGGGACTCAATATTTTGGGTCTTAAAAACTTTAGTCTTTGATTTTTCTGTTGAAACTTTTGGGACTTAATATTTTTGGGACTTAACATTTTGGGCCTTAAAAATTTTAGTCTAAGATTTTGCCGTTAACACTTTTGGGACTCAATGTTTTGGGTCTTAAAAATTTAAAAAATTTAAAAAATTTTAGTCTTAGATTTTGCCGTTTAAACTTTTGGGACTCAACATTTTGGGGCTCAAAAATTTTAGTCTTAGATTTTGCCGTCAAAAATTTTGGGACTTAATATTTTTGGGACTCAATATTTTGGGTCTTAAAAATTTTAGTCTTTGATTTTTCTGTTAAAACTTTTGGGACTAATATTTTTGGGACTCAATATTTTGGCCTTAAAAATTTAAGTCTTAGATTTTACCGTTAAAACTTTTGGGACGTAATATTTTTGTGACTCAATGTTTTGGGTCTTAAAAATTTAAAAAATTTAAAAAATTTTAGTCTTAGATTTTGCCGTTTAAACTTTTGGGACTCAACATTTTGGGGCTTAAAAATTTTAGTCTTAGATTTTGCCGTTAAAACATTTGGGACTTAATTTTTTTGGGACTCAATATTTTGGGTCTTAAAAATTTTAGTCTTTGATTTTTCTGTTGAATCTTTTGGGACTTAATATTATTGGGACTCAATATTTTTGGTCTTAAAAATTTTAGTCTTTGATTTTTCTGTTGAAACTTTTGGGACTTAATATTTTTGGGACTCAATATTTTGGGTCTTAAAAATTTTAGTCTTTGATTTTTCTGTTGAATCTTTTGGGACTTAATATTATTGGGACTCAATATTTTGGGCCTTAAAAACTTTAGTCTTAGATTTTGCCGTTAAAACTTTTGGGACTTAATATTTTTGGGACTCAATATTTTGGGTCTTAAAAATTTTAGTCTTTGATTTTTCTGTTGAAACTTTTGGGACTTAATATTTTTGGGACTCAACATTTTGGGCCTTAAAAATATTAGTCTTAGATTTTGCCGTTATAACTTTTAGGACGTAAAATTTTTGGGACTCAATGTGTTGGGTCTTAAAAATTTTAAAAATATAAAAATTTTTAAAAATTTTAGTCTTAGATTTTGCCGTTTAAACTTTTGGGACTCAACATTTTGGGGCTTAAAAATTTTAGTCTTAGATTTTGCCGTTAAAACTTTTGGGACTTAATATTTTTGGGACTCAATATTTTGGGTCTTAAAAATTTTAGTCTTTGATTTTTCTGTTGAAACTTTTGGGACTAATATTTTTGGGACTCAACATTTTGGGCCTTAAAAATTTAAGTCTTTGATTTTTCTGTTGAAACTTTTGGGACTTAATATTTTGGGACTCAACATTTTGGGTCTTTAAAATTTTAGTCTTTGATTTATCTGTTGAAACTTTTGGGACTTAATATTATTGGGACTCAATATTTTGGGTCTTAAAAATTTTAGTCCTTGATTTTTCTGTTGAAACTTTTGGGACTTAATATTTTGGGACTCAACATTTTGGGCCTTAAAAATTTAAGTCTTAGATTTTGCCGCTAAAACTTTTGGGACTTAATATTTTTGGGACTTAAAATTTTGGGCCTTAAAAACTTTAGTCTTAGATTTTGCCGTTAAAACTTTTGGGACTCAACATTTTGGCGCTTAAAAATTTTAGTCTTAGATTTTGCCGTTAAAACTTTTGGGACTTAATATTTTTGGGACTCAATATTTTGGGTCTTAAAAATTTTAGTCTTAGATTTTTCTGTTGAAACTTTTGGGACTTAATATTTTTGGGACTCAACATTTTGGGCCTTAAAAATATTAATCTTAGATTTTGCCGTTATAACTTTTGGGACGTAAAATTTTTGGGACTCAATGTTTTGGGTCTTAAAAATTTTAAAAATATAAAAATTTTTAAAAATTTTAGTCTTAGATTTTGCCGTTTAAACTTTTGGGACTCAACATTTTGGGGCTTAAAAATTTTAGTCTTAGATTTTGCCGTTAACACTTTTGGGACTTAATATTTTTGGGACTCAATATTTTGGGTCTTAAAAATTTTAGTCTTTGATTTTTCTGTTGAAACTTTTGGGACTAATATTTTTGGGACTCAACATTTTGGGCCTTAAAAATTTAAGTCTTACTTTTTGCCGTTAAAACTTTTGGGACGTAATATTTTTGGGACTCAATGTTTTGGGTCTTAAAAATTTTAGTCTTAGATTTTGCCGTTAAAACTTTTGGGACTTAATATTTTTGGGACTCAATATTTTGGGTCTTAAAAATTTTAGTCTTTGATTTTTCTGTTGAAACTTTTGGGACTAATATTTTTGGGACTCAACATTTTGGGCCTTAAAAATTTAAGTCTTACTTTTTGCCGTTAAAACTTTTGGGACGTAATATTTTTGGGACTCAATGTTTTGGGTCTTAAAAATTTTAGTCTTAGATTTTGCCGTTAAAACTTTTGGGACTTAATATTTTTGGGACTCAATATTTTGGGTCTTAAAAATTTTAGTCTTTGATTTTTCTGTTGAAACTTTTGGGACTAATATTTTTGGGACTTAACATTTTGGGCCTTATAAATTTTAGTCTTAGATTTTGCCGTTTAAACTTTTGGGACTCAACATTTTGGGGCTTAAAAATTTTAGTCTTAGATTTTGCCGTTAAAACTTTTGGGACTTAATTTTTTTGGGACTCAATATTTTGGGTATTAAAAATTTTAGTCTTTGATTTTTCTGTTGAATCTTTTGGGACTTAATATCATTGGGACTCAATATTTTGGGTCTTAAAAATTTTAGTCTTTGATTTTTCTGTTGAAACTTTTGGGACTTAATATTTTTGGGACTTAACATTTTGGGCCTTAAAAATTTTAGTCTTAGATTTTGCCGTTAACACTTTTGGACTCAATGTTTCGGGTCTTAAAAATTTTAAAAATTTAAAAAATTTTAAAAATTTTAGTCTTAGATTTTGCCGTTTAAACTTTTGGGACTCAACATTTTGGGTCTCAAAAATTTTAGTCTTAGATTTTGCCGTTAAAACTTTTGGGACTTAATATTTTTGGGACTCAATATTTTGGGTCTTAAAAATTTTAGTCTTTGATTTTTCTGTTGAAACTTTTGGGACTCAATATTTTGGCCTTAAAAATTTAAGTCTTAGATTTTACCGTTAAAACTTTTGGGACGTAATATTTTTGTGACTCAATGTTTTGGGTCTTAAAAATTTAAAAAATTTAAAAAATTTTAGTCTCAGATTTTGCCGCTAAAACTTTTGGGACTTAATATTTTTGGGACTTAACATTTTGGGCCTTAAAAATTTTAGTCTAAGATTTTGCCGTTAACACTTTTGGGACTCAATGTTTTGGGTCTTAAAAATTTAAAAAATTTAAAAAATTTTAGTCTTAGATTTTGCCGTTTAAACTTTTGGGACTCAACATTTTGGGGCTCAAAAATTTTAGTCTTAGATTTTGCCGTTAAAACTTTTGGGACTTAATATTTTTGGGACTCAATATTTTGGGTCTTAAAAATTTTAGTCTTTGATTTTTCTGTTGAAACTTTTGGGACTAATATTTTTGGGACTCAATATTTTGGCCTTAAAAATTTAAGTCTTAGATTTTACCGTTAAAACTATTGGGACGTAATATTTTTGTGACTCAATGTTTTGGGTCTTAAAAATTTAAAAAATTTAAAAAATTTTAGTCTTAGATTTTGCCGCTATAACTTTTGGGACTTAATATTTTTGGGACTTAACATTTTGGGCCTTATAAATTTTAGTCTTAGATTTTGCCGTTTAAACTTTTGGGACTCAACATTTTGGGCCTTAAAAATTTAAGTCTTAGATTTTGCCGTTAAAACTTTTGGGACGTAATATTTTTGGGACTCAATGTTTTGGGTCTTAAAACCTTTTAAAATATATAAATTTTTAAAAATTTTAGTTTTAGATAATGCCGTTTAAACTTTTGGGACTCAACATTTTGGGGCTTAAAAATTTTAGTCTTAGATTTAGCCGTTAAAACTTTTGGGACTTAATATTTTTGGGACTCAATATTTTGGGTCTTAAAAATTTTAGTCTTTGATTTATCTGTTGAAACTTTTGGGACTTAATATTATTGGGACTCAATATTTTGGGTCTTAAAAATTTTAGTCTTTGATTTTTCTGTTGAAACTTTTGGGAATTAATATTTTGAAACTCAACATTTTGGGCCTTAAAAATTTAAGTCTTAGATTTTGCCGCTAAAACTTTTGGGACTTAATATTTTTGGGACTTAACATTTTGGGCCTTATAAATTTTAGTCTTAGATTTTGCCGTTTAAACTTTTGGGACTCAACATTTTGGGACTCAATATTTTGGGTCTTAAAAATTTCAGTCTTTGATTTTTCTGTTGAAACTTTCGGGACTTAATATTTTTGGGACTCAACATTTTGGGCCTTAAAAATTTTAGTCTTAGATTTTGCCGTTAACACTTTTGGACTCAATGTTTCGGGTCTTAAAAATTTTAAAAATTTAAAAAATTTTAAAAATTTTAGTCTTAGATTTTGCCGTTTAAACTTTTGGAACTCAACATTTTGGGTCTTAAAAATTTTAGTCTTAGATTTTGCCGTTAAAACTTTTGGGACTTAATATTTTTGGGACTCAACATTTGGGTCTTAAAAATTTTAGTCTTTGATTTTTCTGTTGAAACTTTTGGGACTAATATTCTGGGACTCAATATTTTGGCCTTAAAAATTTAAGTCTTAGATTTTACCGTTAAAACTTTTGGGACGTAATATTTTTGTGACTCAATGTTTGGGTCTTAAAAATTTAAAAAATTTAAAAAATTTTAGTCTTAGATTTTGCCGCTAAAACTTTTGGGACTTAATATTTTTGGGACTTAACATTTTGGGCCTTATAAATTTTAGTCTTAGATTTTGCCGTTTAAACTTTTGGGACTCAACATTTTGGGGCTTAAAAATTTTAGTCTTAGATTTTGCCGTTAAAACTTTTGGGACTTAATTTTTTTGGGACTCAATATTTTGGGTCTTAAAAATTTTAGTCTTTGATTTTTCTGTTGAATCTTTTGGGACTTAATATTATTGGGACTCAATATTTTGGGTCTTAAAAACTTTAGTCTTTGATTTTTCTGTTGAAACTTTTGGGACTTAATATTTTGGGACTTAACATTTTGGGCCTTAAAAATTTTAGTCTAAGATTTTGCCGTTAACACTTTTGGGACTCAATGTTTTGGGTCTTAAAAATTTAAAAAAATTTAAAAAATTTTAGTCTTAGATTTTGCCGTTTAAAACTTTTGGGACTCAACATTTTGGGGCTCAAAAATTTTAGTCTTAGATTTTGCCGTCAAAAATTTTGGGACTTAATATTTTTGGGACTCAATATTTTGGGTCTTAAAAATTTTAGTCTTTGATTTTTCTGTTAAAACTTTTGGGACTAATATTTTTGGGACTCAATATTTTGGCCTTAAAAATTTAAGTCTTAGATTTTACCGTTAAACTTTTGGGACGTAATATTTTGTGACTCAATGTTTTGGGTCTTAAAAATTTAAAAAATTTAAAAAATTTTAGTCTTAGATTTTGCCGTTTAAACTTTTGGGACTCAACATTTTGGGGCTTAAAAATTTTAGTCTTAGATTTTGCCGTTAAAACATTTGGGACTTAATTTTTTGGGACTCAATATTTTGGGTCTTAAAAATTTTAGTCTTTGATTTTTCTGTTGAATCTTTTGGGACTTAATATTATTGGGACTCAATATTTTGGTCTTAAAAATTTTAGTCTTTGATTTTTCTGTTGAAACTTTTGGGACTTAATATTTTTGGACTCAATATTTTGGGTCTTAAAAATTTTAGTCTTTGATTTTTCTGTTGAATCTTTTGGGACTTAATATTATTGGGACTCAATATTTTGGGTCTTAAAAATTTAGTCTTTGATTTTTCTGTTGAAACTTTTGGGACTTAATATTTTTGGGACTTAACATTTTGGGCCTTAAAAATTTAGTCTAAGATTTTGCCGTTAACACTTTTGGGACTCAATGTTTTGGGTCTTAAAAATTTAAAAAAATTTAAAAAATTTTAGTCTTAGATTTTGCCGTTTAAACTTTTGGGACTCAACATTTTGGGTCTCAAAAAATTTAGTCTTAGATTTTGCCGTTAAAACTTTTGGGACTTAATATTTTGGGACTCAATATTTTGGGTCTTAAAAATTTTAGTCTTTGATTTTTCTGTTGAATCTTTTGGGACTTAATATCATTGGGACTCAATATTTTGGGTCTTAAAAATTTTAGTCTTTGATTTTTCTGTTGAAACTTTTGGGACTAATACTTTTGGGACTCAATATTTTGGCCTCAAAAATTTAAGTCTTAGATTTTACCGTTAAAACTTTTGGGACGTAATAGTTTTTATGACTCAATGTTTTGGTCTTAAAAATTTAAAAAATTTAAAAAATTTTAGTCTTAGATTTTGCCGTTTAAACTTTTGGGACTCAACATTTTGGGGCTTAAAAATTTTAGTCTTAGATTTTGCCGTTAAAACATTTGGGACTTAATTTTTTTGGGACTCAATATTTTGGGTCTTAAAAATTTTAGTCTTTGATTTTTCTGTTGAATCTTTTGGGACTTAATATTATTGGGACTCAATATTTTGGTCTTAAAAATTTTAGTCTTTGATTTTTCTGTTGAAACTTTTGGGACTTAATATTTTTGGGACTCAATATTTTGGGTCTTAAAAATTTTAGTCTTTGATTTTTCTGTTGAATCTTTTGGGACTTAATATTATTGGGACTCAATATTTTGGCCTTAAAAACTTTAGTCTTAGATTTTGCCGTTAAAACTTTTGGGACTTAATATTTTTGGGACTCAATATTTTGGGTCTTAAAAATTTTAGTCTTTGATTTTTCTGTTGAAACTTTTGGGACTTAATATTTTTGGGACTCAACATTTTGGGCCTTAAAAATATTAGTCTTAGATTTTGCCGTTATAACTTTTAGGACGTAAAATTTTTGGGACTCAATGTGTTGGGTCTTAAAAATTTTAAAAATATAAAAATTTTAAAAATTTTAGTCTTAGATTTTGCCGTTTAAACTTTTGGGACTCAACATTTGGAGGCTTAAAAATTTTAGTCTTAGATTTTGCCGTTAAAACTTTTGGGACTTAATATTTTTGGGACTCAATATTTTGGGTCTTAAAAATTTTAGTCTTTGATTTTTCTGTTGAAACTTTTGGGACTAATATTTTTGGGACTCAACATTTTGGGCCTTAAAAATTTAAGTCTTTGATTTTTCTGTTGAAACTTTTGGGACTTAATATTTTGGGACTCAACATTTTGGGTCTTTAAAATTTTAGTCTTTGATTTATCTGTTGAAACTTTTGGGACTTAATATTATTGGGACTCAATATTTTGGGTCTTAAAAATTTTAGTCCTTGATTTTTCTGTTGAAACTTTTGGGACTTAATATTTTGGGACTCAACATTTTGGGCCTTAAAAATTTTAGTCTTAGATTTTGCCGTTAAAACTTTTGGGACTTAATATTTTTGGGACTCAAAATTTTGGGTCTTAAAAATTTTAGTCTTAGATTTTGCCGTTAAAACTTTTGGGACTCAACATTTTGGGGCTTAAAAATTTTAGTCTTAGATTTTGCCGTTAAAACTTTTGGGACTTAATATTTTTGGGACTCAATATTTTGGGTCTTAAAAATTTTAGTCTTAGATTTTGCTGTTGAAACTTTTGGGACTTAATATTTTTGGGACTCAACATTTTGGGCCTTAAAAATATTAATCTTAGATTTTGCCGTTATAACTTTTGGGACGTAAAATTTTTGGGACTCAATGTTTTGGGTCTTAAAAATTTTAAAAATATAAAAATTTTAAAAATTTTAGTCTTAGATTTTGCCGTTTAAACTTTTGGGACTCAACATTTTGGGGCTTAAAAATTTTAGTCTTAGATTTTGCCGTTAACACTTTTGGGACTTAATATTTTTGGGACTCAATTTTGGGTCTTAAAAATTTTAGTCTTTGATTTTTCTGTTGAAACTTTTGGGACTAATATTTTTGGGACTCAACATTTTGGGCCTTAAAAATTTAAGTCTTACTTTTTGCCGTTAAAACTTTTGGGACTTAATATTTTTGGGACTCAATATTTTGGGTATTAAAAATTTTAGTCTTAGATTTTGCCGTTAAAACTTTTGGGACTTAATATTTTTGGGACTCAAAATTTTGGGTCTTAAAAATTTTAGTCTTTGATTTTTCTGTTGAAACTTTTGGGACTAATATTTTTGGGACTCAACATTTTGGGCCTTAAAAATTTAAGTCTTACTTTTTGCCGTTAAAACTTTTGGGACGTAATATTTTTGGGACTCAATGTTTTGGGTCTTAAAAATTTTAGTCTTAGATTTTGCCGTTAAAACTTTTGGGACTTAATATTTTTGGGACTCAATATTTTGGGTCTTAAAAATTTTAGTCTTTGATTTTTCTGTTGAAACTTTTGGGACTAATATTTTTGGGACTTAACATTTTGGGCCTTATAAATTTTAGTCTTAGATTTTGCCGTTTAAACTTTTGGGACTCAACATTTTGGGGCTTAAAAATTTTAGTCTTAGATTTTGCCGTTAAAACTTTTGGGACTTAATTTTTTTGGGACTCAATATTTTGGGTATTAAAAATTTTAGTCTTTGATTTTTCTGTTGAATCTTTTGGGACTTAATATCATTGGGACTCAATATTTTGGGTCTTAAAAATTTTAGTCTTTGATTTTTCTGTTGAAACTTTTGGGACTTAATATTTTTGGGACTTAACATTTTGGGCCTTAAAAATTTTAGTCTTAGATTTTGCCGTTAACACTTTTGGACTCAATGTTTCGGGTCTTAAAAATTTTAAAAATTTAAAAAATTTAAAAATTTTAGTCTTAGATTTTGCCGTTTAAACTTTTGGGACTCAACATTTTGGGTCTCAAAAATTTTAGTCTTAGATTTTGCCGTTAAAACTTTTGGGACTTAATTTTTTGGGACTCAATATTTTGGGTCTTAAAAATTTTAGTCTTAGATTTTGCCGTTAAAACTTTTGGGACTAATATTTTTGGACTCAATATTTTGGCCTTAAAAATATTAGTCTTAGATTTTGCCGTTAAAACTTTTGGGACGTAATATTTTGGGTCTTAAAAATTTTAGTCTTGATTTTTCTGTTGAATCTTTTGGGACTTAATATTATTGGGACTCAATATTTTGGGTCTTAAAAACTTTAGTCTTTGATTTTTCTGTTGAAACTTTTGGGACTTAATATTTTTGGGACTTAACATTTTGGGCCTTAAAAATTTTAGTCTAAGATTTTGCCGTTAACACTTTTGGACTCAATGTTTTGGGTCTTAAAAATTTAAAAAATTTAAAAAATTTTAGTCTTAGATTTTGCCGTTTAAACTTTTGGGACTCAACATTTTGGGGCTCAAAAATTTTAGTCTTAGATTTTGCCGTTAAAACATTTGGGACTTAATTTTTTTGGGACTCAATATTTTGGGTCTTAAAAATTTTAGTCTTTGATTTTTCTGTTAAAACTTTTGGGACTAATATTTTTGGGACTCAATATTTTGGCCTTAAAAATTTAAGTCTTAGATTTTACCGTTAAAACTTTTGGGACGTAATATTTTTGTGACTCAATGTTTTGGGTCTTAAAAATTTAAAAAATTTAAAAAATTTTAGTCTTAGATTTTGCCGTTTAAACTTTTGGGACTCAACATTTTGGGGCTTAAAAATTTTAGTCTTAGATTTTGCCGTTAAAACATTTGGGACTTAATTTTTTTGGGACTCAATATTTTGGGTCTTAAAAATTTTAGTCTTTGATTTTTCTGTTGAATCTTTTGGGACTTAATATTATTGGGACTCAATATTTTGGTCTTAAAAATTTTAGTCTTGATTTTTCTGTTGAAACTTTTGGGACTTAATATTTTTGGGACTCATATTTTGGGTCTTAAAAATTTTAGTCTTTGATTTTTCTGTTGAATCTTTTGGGACTTAATATTTTGGGACTCAATATTTTGGCCTTAAAAACTTTAGTCTTAGATTTTGCCGTTAAAACTTTTGGGACTTAATATTTTTGGGACTCAATATTTTGGGTCTTAAAAATTTTAGTCTTTGATTTTTCTGTTGAAACTTTTGGGACTTAATATTTTTGGGACTCAACATTTTGGGCCTTAAAAATATTAGTCTTAGATTTTGCCGTTATAACTTTTAGGACGTAAAATTTTTGGGACTCAATGTGTTGGGTCTTAAAAATTTTAAAAATATAAAAATTTTAAAAATTTTAGTCTTAGATTTTGCCGTTTAAACTTTTGGGACTCAACATTTTGGGGCTTAAAAATTTTAGTCTTAGATTTTGCCGTTAAAACTTTTGGGACTTAATATTTTTGGGACTCAATATTTTGGGTCTTAAAAATTTTAGTCTTTGATTTTTCTGTTGAAACTTTTGGGACTTAATATTTTGGGACTCAACATTTTGGCCTTAAAAATTTAGTCTTTGATTTTATCTGTTGAAACTTTTGGGGACTGTAGATATTTGGACTCAACATTTGGGTCTTTAAATTTTAGTCTTTGATTTATCTGTTGAACTTTTGGGACTTATATTATTGGGACTCATATTTTTGGGTCTTTAAAAATTTTAGTCCTTGAGTTTTCTGTTGAAACTTTGGGACTTAATATTTTGGGACTCAACATTTTGGGGCCTTAAAAATTTAAGTCTTAGATTTGCCGGCTAAAACTTTTGGACTTAGATTTTGGGACTTAAAAATTTTGGGCCTTAAAACTTTAGGTCTAGATTTTGCCGTTAAAAACTTTTGGGACTCAACAGTTTGGCGTTAAAAATTTTAGTCTTAGATTTTGCCGTTAAAACTTTTGGGGACTTAATATTTTTGGGACTCAATATTTTGGGTCTTAAAAATTTTAGTCTTAGATTTTCTGTTGAAACTTTTGGGACTTAATATTTTTGGGACTTCAACATTTTGGGCCTTAAAAATATTAGTCTTAGATTTTGCCGTTATAACTTTTAGGACGTAAAATTTTGGGACTCAATGTGTTGGGTCTTAAAAATTTTAAAAATATAAAAATTTTTAAAAATTTTAGTCTTAGATTTTGCCGTTTAAACTTTTGGGGACTCAACATTTTGGGGCTTAAAAATTTTAGTCTTAGATTTTGCCGTTAACACTTTTGGGACTTAATATTTTTGGGACTCAATATTTTGGGTCTTAAAAATTTTAGTCTTTGATTTTTCTGTTGAAACTTTTGGGACTAATATTTTTGGGACTCAACATTTTGGGCCTTAAAAATTTAAGTCTTGACTTTTGTCTGTTGAAACTTTTGGGACTTAATATTTTGGGACTCAACATTTTTGGGTCTTAAAATTTTAGTCTTAGATTTATCTGTTGAAAACTTTTGGGACTTAATATTTATTGGGACTCAATATTTTGGGTCTTAAAAATTTTAGTCTTGATTTTCTGTTGAAACTTTTGGGACTTAATATTTTGGGACTTCAACATTTTGGGCCTTAAAAATTTAGTCTTAGATTTTGCCGCTAAAACTTTTGGGACTCATATTTTTGGGACTTAAAATTTTGGGCCTTAAAAAACTTTAGTCTTAGATTTTGCCGTTAAAACTTTTGGGACTCACACATTTTGGGCGCTTAAAAATTTTAGTCTTAGATTTTGCCGTTAAAAATTTTGGGACTTAATATTTTTGGGACTCAATATTTTGGGTCTTAAAAATTTTAGTCTTAGATTTTTCTGTTGAAACTTTTGGGACTAATATTTTTGGGACTCACATTTGGGCCTTAAAAATATTAAGTCTTAGATTTTGCCGTTATAAACTTTTGGGACGTAAAATTTTTGGGACTCAATGTTTGGGTCTTAAAAATTTAAATATAAAATTTTAAAAATTTTAGTCTTAGATTTGCCGTTTAAACTTTTGGGACTCAACATTTTGGGGCTTAAAAATTTTAGTCTTAGATTTTGCCGTTAACACTTTTGGGACTTAATATTTTTGGGACTCAATATTTTGGGTCTTAAAAATTTTAGTCTTTGATTTTTCTGTTGAAACTTTTGGGACTAATATTTTTGGGACTCAACATTTTGGGCCTTAAAAATTTAAGTCTTACTTTTTGCCGTTAAAACTTTTGGGACGTAATATTTTTGGGACTCAATGTTTTGGGTCTTAAAAATTTTAGTCTTAGATTTTGCCGTTAAAACTTTTGGGACTTAATATTTTTGGGACTCAATATTTTGGGTCTTAAAAATTTTAGTCTTTGATTTTTCTGTTGAAACTTTTGGGACTAATATTTTTGGGACTCAACATTTTGGGCCTTAAAAATTTAAGTCTTACTTTTTGCCGTTAAAACTTTTGGGACGTAATATTTTTGGGACTCAATGTTTTGGGTCTTAAAAATTTTAGTCTTAGATTTTGCCGTTAAAACTTTTGGGACTTAATATTTTTGGGACTCAATATTTTGGGTCTTAAAATTTTAGTCTTTGATTTTTCTGTTGAAACTTTTGGGACTAATATTTTTGGGACTTAACATTTTGGGCCTTTATAAATTTTAGTCTTAGATTTTTGCCGTTTAAACTTTTGGGACTCAACATTTTGGGGCTTAAAAATTTTAGTCTTAGATTTTGCCGTTAAAACTTTTGGGACTTAATTTTTTTGGGACTCAATATTTTGGGTATTAAAAATTTTAGTCTTTGATTTTTCTGTTGAATCTTTTGGGACTTAATATCATTGGGACTCAATATTTTGGGTCTTAAAAATTTTAGTCTTTGATTTTTCTGTTGAAACTTTTGGGACTTAATATTTTGGGGACTTAACATTTTGGGCCTTAAAAATTTTAGTCTTAGATTTTGCCGTTAACACTTTTGGACTCAATGTTTCGGGTCTTAAAAATTTTAAAAATTTAAAAAATTTTAAAAATTTTAGTCTTAGATTTTGCCGTTTAAACTTTTGGGACTCAACATTTTGGGTCTCAAAAATTTTAGTCTTAGATTTTGCCGTTAAAACTTTTGGGACTTAATATTTTTGGGACTCAATATTTTGGGTCTTAAAAATTTTAGTCTTTGATTTTTCTGTTGAAACTTTTGGGACTCAATATTTTGGCCTTAAAATTTAAGTCTTAGATTTTACCGTTAAAACTTTTGGGACGTAATATTTTGTGACTCAATGTTTTGGGTCTTAAAAATTTAAAAAATTTAAAAATTTTAGTCTCAGATTTTGCCGCTAAAACTTTTGGGACTTAATATTTTTGGGACTTAACATTTTGGGCCTTAAAAATTTTAGTCTAAGATTTTGCCGTTAACACTTTTGGGACTCAATGTTTTGGGTCTTAAAAATTTAAAAAATTTAAAAAATTTTAGTCTTAGATTTTGCCGTTTAAACTTTTGGGACTCAACATTTTGGGGCTCAAAAATTTTAGTCTTAGATTTTGCCGTTAAAACTTTTGGGACTTAATATTTTTGGGACTCAATATTTTGGGTCTTAAAAATTTTAGTCTTTGATTTTTCTGTTGAAACTTTTGGGACTAATATTTTGGGACTCAATATTTTGGCCTTAAAAATTTAAGTCTTAGATTTTACCGTTAAAACTATTGGGACGTAATATTTTTGTGACTCAATGTTTTGGGTCTTAAAAATTTAAAAAATTTAAAAATTTTAGTCTTAGATTTTGCCGCTATAACTTTTGGGACTTAATATTTTTGGGACTTAACATTTTGGGCCTTATAAATTTTAGTCTTAGATTTTGCCGTTTAAACTTTTGGGGACTCAACATTTTGGGCCTTAAAAATTTAAGTCTTAGATTTTGCCGTTAAAACTTTTGGGACGTAATATTTTTGGGACTCAATGTTTTGGGTCTTAAAACCTTTTAAAATATATAAATTTTTAAAAATTTTAGTTTTAGATAATGCCGTTTAAACTTTTGGGACTCAACATTTTGGGGCTTAAAAATTTTAGTCTTAGATTTAGCCGTTAAAACTTTTGGGACTTAATATTTTTGGGACTCAATATTTTGGGTCTTAAAAATTTTAGTCTTTGATTTATCTGTTGAAACTTTTGGGACTTAATATTATTGGGACTCAATATTTTGGGTCTTAAAAATTTTAGTCTTTGATTTTTCTGTTGAAACTTTTGGGAATTAATATTTTGAAACTCAACATTTTGGGCCTTAAAAATTTAAGTCTTAGATTTTGCCGCTAAAACTTTTGGGACTTAATATTTTTGGGACTTAACATTTTGGGCCTTATAAATTTTAGTCTTAGATTTTGCCGTTTAAACTTTTGGGACTCAACATTTTGGGACTCAATATTTTGGGTCTTAAAAATTTCAGTCTTTGATTTTTCTGTTGAAACTTTCGGGACTTAATATTTTTGGGACTCAACATTTTGGGCCTTAAAAATTTTAGTCTTAGATTTTGCCGTTAACACTTTTGGACTCAATGTTTCGGGTCTTAAAAATTTTAAAAATTTAAAAAATTTTAAAAATTTTAGTCTTAGATTTTGCCGTTTAAACTTTTGGAACTCAACATTTTGGGTCTTAAAAATTTTAGTCTTAGATTTTGCCGTTAAAACTTTTGGGACTTAATATTTTTGGGACTCAACATTTGGGTCTTAAAAATTTTAGTCTTTGATTTTTCTGTTGAAACTTTTGGGACTAATATTTCTGGGACTCAATATTTTGGCCTTAAAAATTTAAGTCTTAGATTTTACCGTTAAAACTTTTGGGACGTAATATTTTTGTGACTCAATGTTTTGGGTCTTAAAAATTTAAAAAATTTAAAAAATTTTAGTCTTAGATTTTGCCGCTAAAACTTTTGGGACTTAATATTTTTGGGACTTAACATTTTGGGCCTTATAAATTTTAGTCTTAGATTTTGCCGTTTAAACTTTTGGGACTCAACATTTTGGGGCTTAAAAATTTTAGTCTTAGATTTTGCCGTTAAAACTTTTGGGACTTAATTTTTTTGGGACTCAATATTTTGGGTCTTAAAAATTTTAGTCTTTGATTTTTCTGTTGAATCTTTTGGGACTTAATATTATTGGGACTCAATATTTTGGGTCTTAAAAACTTTAGTCTTTGATTTTTCTGTTGAAACTTTTGGGACTTAATATTTTTGGGACTTAACATTTTGGGCCTTAAAAATTTTAGTCTAAGATTTTGCCGTTAACACTTTTGGGACTCAATGTTTTGGGTCTTAAAAATTTAAAAAATTTAAAAAATTTTAGTCTTAGATTTTGCCGTTTAAACTTTTGGGACTCAACATTTTGGGGCTCAAAAATTTTAGTCTTAGATTTTGCCGTCAAAAATTTTGGGACTTAATATTTTTGGGACTCAATATTTTGGGTCTTAAAAATTTTAGTCTTTGATTTTTCTGTTAAAACTTTTGGGACTAATATTTTTGGGACTCAATATTTTGGCCTTAAAAATTTAAGTCTTAGATTTTACCGTTAAAACTTTTGGGACGTAATATTTTTGTGACTCAATGTTTTGGGTCTTAAAAATTTAAAAAATTTAAAAAATTTTAGTCTTAGATTTTGCCGTTTAAACTTTTGGGACTCAACATTTTGGGGCTTAAAAATTTTAGTCTTAGATTTTGCCGTTAAAACATTTGGGACTTAATTTTTTTGGGACTCAATATTTTGGGTCTTAAAAATTTTAGTCTTTGATTTTTCTGTTGAATCTTTTGGGACTTAATATTATTGGGACTCAATATTTTTGGTCTTAAAAATTTTAGTCTTTGATTTTTCTGTTGAAACTTTTGGGACTTAATATTTTTGGGACTCAATATTTTGGGTCTTAAAAATTTTAGTCTTTGATTTTTCTGTTGAATCTTTTGGGACTTAATATTATTGGGACTCAATATTTTGGGTCTTAAAAATTTTAGTCTTTGATTTTTCTGTTGAAACTTTTGGGACTTAATATTTTTGGGACTTAACATTTTGGGCCTTAAAAATTTTAGTCTAAGATTTTGCCGTTAACACTTTTGGGACTCAATGTTTTGGGTCTTAAAAATTTAAAAAATTTAAAAAATTTTAGTCTTAGATTTTGCCGTTTAAACTTTTGGGACTCAACATTTTGGGTCTCAAAAAATTTAGTCTTAGATTTTGCCGTTAAAACTTTTGGGACTTAATATTTTTGGGACTCAATATTTTGGGTCTTAAAAATTTTAGTCTTTGATTTTTCTGTTGAATCTTTTGGGACTTAATATCATTGGGACTCAATATTTTGGGTCTTAAAAATTTTAGTCTTTGATTTTTCTGTTGAAACTTTTGGGACTAATACTTTTGGGACTCAATATTTTGGCCTCAAAAATTTAAGTCTTAGATTTTACCGTTAAAACTTTTGGGACGTAATATTTTTATGACTCAATGTTTTGGGTCTTAAAAATTTAAAAAATTTAAAAAATTTTAGTCTTAGATTTTGCCGTTTAAACTTTTGGGACTCAACATTTTGGGGCTTAAAAATTTTAGTCTTAGATTTTGCCGTTAAAACATTTGGGACTTAATTTTTTTGGGACTCAATATTTTGGGTCTTAAAAATTTTAGTCTTAGATTTTGCCGTTTAAACTTTTGGGACTCAACATTTTGGGTCTCAAAAAATTTAGTCTTAGATTTTGCCGTTAAAACTTTTGGGACTTAATATTTTTGGGACTCAATATTTTGGGTCTTAAAAATTTTAGTCTTTGATTTTTCTGTTGAAACTTTTGGGACTAATATTTTTGGGACTCAATATTTTGGCCTTAAAAATTTAAGTCTTAGATTTTACCGTTAAAACTTTTGGGACGTAATATTTTTGTGACTCAATGTTTTGGGTCTTAAAAATTTAAAAAATTTAAAAAATTTTAGTCTTAGATTTTGCCGCTAAAACTTTTGGGACTTAATATTTTTGGGACTTAACATTTTGGGCCTTATAAATTTTAGTCTTAGATTTTGCCGTTTAAACTTTTGGGACTCAACATTTTGGGGCTTAAAAATTTTAGTCTTAGATTTTGCCGTTAAAACTTTTGGGACTCAATATTTTGGGTCTTAAAAATTTTAGTCTTTGATTTTTCTGTTGAATCTTTTGGGACTTAATATTATTGGGACTAAATATTTTGGGTCTTAAAAATTTTAGTCTTTGATTATTCTGTTGAAACTTTTGGGACTTAATATTTGGGACTTAACATTTTGGGCCTTAAAAATTTTAGTCTAAGATTTTGCCGTTAACACTTTTGGGACTCAGTGTTTTGGGTCTTAAAAATTTAAAAAATTTAAAAAATTTTAGTCTTAGATTTTGCCGTTTAAACTTTTGGGACTCAACATTTTGGGGCTCAAAAATTTTAGTCTTAGATTTTGCCGTTAAAACTTTTGGGACTTAATATTTTTGGGACTCAATATTTTGGGTCTTAAAAATTTTAGTCTTTGATTTTTCTGTTGAAATTTTGGGACTAATATTTTTGGGACTCAATATTTTGGCCTTAAAAATTTAAGTCTTAGATTTTACCGTTAAAACTTTTGGGACGTAATATTTTTGTGACTTAATGTTTTGGGTCTTAAAAATTTAAAAAATTTAAAAAATTTTAGTCTTAGATTTTGCCGTTTAAACTTTTGGGACTCAACATTTTGGGGCTTAAAAATTTTAGTCTTAGATTTTGCCGTTAAAACTTTTGGGACTTAATATTTTTGGGACTCAATATTTTGAGTCTTAAAAATTTAAGTCTTTGATTTTTCTGTTGAAACTTTTGGGACTAATATTTTTGGGACTCAATATTTTGGGTCTTAAAAATTTTAGTCTTTGATTTTTCTGTTGAAACTTTTGGGACTTAATATTTTGAAACTCAACATTTTGGGCCTTAAAAATTTAAGTCTTAGATTTTGCCGCTAAAACTTTTGGGACTTAATATTTTTGGGACTTAACATTTTGGGCCTTAAAAATTTTAGTCTTAGATTTTGCCGTTAACACTTTTGGACTCAATGTTTTGGGTCTTAAAAATTTTAAAAATTTAAAAAATTTTAAAAATTTTAGTCTTAGATTTTGCCGTTTAAACTGTTGGGACTGAACATTTTGGGTCTCAAAAATTTTAGTCTTAGATTTTGCCGTTAAAACTTTTGGGACTTAATATTTTTGGGACTCAATATTTTGGGTCTTAAAAATTTTAGTCTTTGATTTTTCTGTTGAAACTTTTGGGACTAATATTTTTGGGACTCAATATTTTGGCCTTAAAAATTTAAGTCTTAGATTTTACCGTTAAAACTTTTGGGACGTAATATTTTTGTGACTCAATGTTTTGGGTCTTAAAAATTTAAAAAATTTAAAAAATTTTAGTCTTAGATTTTGCCGTTTAAACTTTTGGGACTCAATATTTTGGGTCTTAAAAATTTTAGTCTTTGATTTTTCTGTTGAAACTTTTGGGACTTAATATTTTGAAACTCAACATTTTGGGCCTTAAAAATTTAAGTCTTAGATTTTGCCGCTAAAACTTTTGGGACTTAATATTTTTGGGACTTAACATTTTGGGCCTTAAAAATTTTAGTCTTAGATTTTGCCGTTAACACTTTTGGACTCAATGTTTTGGGTCTTAAAAATTTTAAAAATTTTAAATATTTTAGTCTTAGATTTTGCCGTTTAAACTTTTGGGACTCAACATTTTGGGTCTCAAAAATTTTAGTCTTAGATTTTGCCGTTAAAACTTTTGGGACTTAATATTTTTGGGACTAAATATTTTGGGTCTTAAAAATTTTAGTCTTTGATTTTTCTGTTGAAACTTTTGGGACTAATATTTTTGGGACTCAATATTTTGGGTCTTAAAAATTTTAGTCTTTGATTTTTCTGTTGAAACTTTTGGGACTTAATATTTTGAAACTCAACATTTTGGGCCTTAAAAATTTAAGTCTTAGATTTTGCCGCTAAAACTTTTGGGACTTAATATTTTTGGGACTTAACATTTTGGGCCTTAAAAATTTTAGTCTTATATTTTGCCGTTAACACTTTTGGACTCAATGTTTTGGGTCTTAAAAATTTTAAAAATTTAAAAAATTTTAAAAATTTTAGTCTTAGATTTTGCCGTTTAAACTTTTGGGACTCAACATTTTGGGTCTCAAAAATTTTAGTCTTAGATTTTGCCGTTAAAACTTTTGGGACTTAATATTTTTGGGACTCAATATTTTGGGTCTTAAACATTTTAGTCTTTGATTTTTCTGTTGAAACTTTTGGGACTAATATTTTTGGGACTCAATATTTTGGCCTTAAAAATTTAAGTCTTAGATTTTGCCGTTAAAACTTTTGGGACTTAATATTTTTGGGACTCAATATTTTGGGTCTTAAAAATTTTAGTCTTTGATTTTTCTGTTGAAACTTTTGGGACTAATATTTTTGGGACTCAATATTTTGGCCTTAAAAATTTAAGTCTTAGATTTTACCGTTAAAACTTTTGGGACGTAATATTTTTGTGACTCAATGTTTTGGGTCTTCAAAATTTAAAAAATTTAAAAAATTTTAGTCTTAGATTTTGCCGCTAAAACTTTTGGGACTTAATATTTTTGGGACTTAACATTTTGGGCCTTATAAATTTTAGTCTTAGATTTTGCCGTTTAAACTTTTGGGACTCAACATTTTGGGGCTTAAAAATTTTAGTCTTAGATTTTGCCGTTAAAACTTTTGGGACTTAATTTTTTTGGGACTCAATATTTTGGGTCTTAAAAATTTTAGTCTTTGATTTTTCTGTTGAATCTTTTGGGACTTAATATTATTGGGACTCAATATTTTGGGTCTTAAAAATTTTAGTCTTTGATTTTTCTGTTGAAACTTATGGGACTAATATTTTTGGGACTCAATATTTGGCCTTAAAAATTTAAGTCTTAGATTTTACCGTTAAAACTTTTGGGACGTAATATTTTTGTGACTCAATGTTTTGGGTCTTAAAAATTTTAAAAATTTAAAAAATTTTAAAAATTTTAGTCTTAGATTTTGCCGTTTAAACTTTTGGGACTCAACATTTTGGGGCTTAAAAATTTTAGTCTTAGATTTTGCCGTTAAAACTTTTGGGACTTAAAATTTTTGGGACTCAATATTTTGGGTCTTAAAAATTTTAGTCTTTGATTTTTCTGTTGAAACTTTTGGGACTAATATTTTTGGGACTCAATATTTTGGGTCTTAAAAGTTTTAGTCTTTGATTTTTCTGTTGAAACTTTTGGGACTTAATATTTTGAAACTCAACATTTTGGGCCTTAAAAATTTAAGTCTTAGATTTTGCCGCTAAAACTTTTGGGACTTAATATTTTTGGGACTTAACATTTTGGGCCTTAAAAATTTTAGTCTTAGATTTTGCCGTTAACACTTTTGGACTCAATGTTTTGGGTCTTAAAAATTTTAAAAATTTTAAATATTTTAGTCTTAGATTTTGCCGTTTAAACTTTTGGGACTCAACATTTTGGGTCTCAAAAATTTTAGTCTTAGATTTTGCCGTTAAAACTTTTGGGACTTAATATTTTTGGGACTCAATATTTTGGGTCTTAAAAATTTTAGTCTTTGATTTTTCTGTTGAAACTTTTGGGACTAATATTTTGGGACTCAATATTTTGGCCTTAAAAATTTAAGTCTTAGATTTTACCGTTAAAACTTTTGGGACGTAATATTTTGGGTCTTAAAAATTTTAGTCTTTGATTTTTCTGTTGAATCTTTTGGGACTTAATATTATTGGGACTCAATATTTTTGGTCTTAAAAATTTTAGTCTTTGATTTTTCTGTTGAAACTTTCGGGACTTAATATTTTTGGGACTCAACATTTTGGGCCTTAAAAATTTTAGTCTTAGATTTTGCCGTTAATACTTTTGGACTCAATGTTTCGGGTCTTAAAAATTTTAAAAAATTTAAAAAATTTTAAAAATTTTAGTCTTAGATTTTGCCGTTTAAACTTTTGGGACTCAACATTTTGGGTCTCAAAAAATTTAGTCTTAGATTTTGCCGTTAAAACTTTTGGGACTTAATATTTTTGGGACTCAATATTTTGGGTCTTAAAAATTTTAGTCTTTGATTTTTCTGTTGAAACTTTTGGGACTAATATTTTTGGGACTCAATATTTTGGCCTTAAAAATTTAAGTCTTAGATTTTACCGTTAAAACTTTTGGGACGTAATATTTTTGTGACTCAATGTTTTGGGTCTTAAAAATTTAAAAAATTTAAAAAATTTTAGTCTTAGATTTTGCCGCTAAAACTTTTGGGACTTAATATTTTTGGGACTTAACATTTTGGGCCTTATAAATTTTAGTCTTAGATTTTGCCGTTTAAACTTTTGGGACTCAACATTTTGGGGCTTAAAAATTTTAGTCTTAGATTTTGCCGTTAAAACTTTTGGGACTCAATATTTTGGGTCTTAAAAATTTTAGTCTTTGATTTTTCTGTTGAAACTTTTGGGACTTAATATTTTTGGGACTTAACATTTTGGGCCTTAAAAATTTTAGTCTAAGATTTTGCCGTTAACACTTTTGGGACTCAATGTTTTGGGTCTTAAAAATTTAAAAAATTTAAAAAATTTTAGTCTTAGATTTTGCCGTTTAAACTTTTGGGACTCAACATTTTGGGGCTTAAAAATTTAGTCTTAGATTTTGCCGTTAAAACATTTGGGACTTAATTTTTTGGGACTCAATATTTTGGGTCTTAAAAATTTTAGTCTTTGATTTTTCTGTTGAATCTTTTGGGACTTAATATTATTGGGACTCAATATTTTTGGTCTTAAAAATTTTAGTCTTTGATTTTTCTGTTGAAACTTTTGGGACTTAATATTTTTGGGACTCAATATTTTGGGTCTTAAAAATTTTAGTCTTTGATTTTTCTGTTGAATCTTTTGGGACTTAATATTATTGGGACTCAATATTTGGGTCTTAAAAATTTTAGTCTTTGATTTTTCTGTTGAAACTTTTGGGACTTAATATTTTGGGACTTAACATTTGGGCCTTAAAAATTTTAGTCTAAGATTTTGCCGTTAACACTTTTGGGACTCAATGTTTTGGGTCTTAAAAATTTAAAAAATTTAAAAAATTTTAGTCTTAGATTTTGCCGTTTAAACTTTTGGGACTCAACATTTTGGGACTCAATATTTTGGGTCTTAAAAATTTCAGTCTTTGATTTTTCTGTTGAAACTTTCGGGACTTAATATTTTTGGGACTTAACATTTTGGGCCTTAAAAATTTTAGTCTAAGATTTTGCCGTTAACACTTTTGGACTCAATGTTTCGGGTCTTAAAAATTTTAAAAATTTAAAAAATTTTAAAAATTTTAGTCTTAGATTTTGCCGTTTAAACTTTTGGGACTTAATATTTTGGGACTTAACATTTTGGGCCTTAAAAATTTTAGTCTTAGATTTTGCCGTTAACACTTTTGGACTCAATGTTTCGGGTCTTAAAATTTTAAAAATTTAAAAAATTTTAAAAATTTTAGTCTTAGATTTTGCCGTTTAAACTTTGGGACTCAACATTTTGGGTCTCAAAAATTTTAGTCTTAGATTTTGCCGTTAAAACTTTGGGACTTAATATTTTTGGGACTCAATATTTTGGGTCTTAACAATTTTAGTCTTTGATTTTTCTGTTGAAACTTTGGGACTAATATTTTTGGGATTCAATATTTGGCCTTAAAAATTTAAGTCTTAGATTTTACCGTTAAAACTTTTGGGACGTAATATTTTGTGACTCAATGTTTTGGGTCTTAAAAATTTAAAAAATTTAAAAAATTTTAGTCTTAGATTTTGCCGCTAAAACTTTTGGGACTTAATATTTTTGGGACTTAACATTTTGGGCCTTATAAATTTTAGTCTTAGATTTTGCCGTTTAAAACTTTTGGGACTCAACATTTTGGGGCTTAAAAATTTTAGTCTTAGATTTGCCGTTAAAACTTTTGGGACTTATTTTTTTGGGACTCAATATTTTGGGTCTTAAAAATTTTAGTCTTTGATTTTTCTGTTGAATCTTTTGGGACTTAATATTATTGGGACTCAATATTTTGGGTCTTAAAAATTTTAGTCTTTGATTTTTCTGTTGAAACTTTGGGACTTAATATTTTTGGGACTTAACATTTGGGCCTTAAAAATTTTAGTCTAAGATTTTGCCGTTAACACTTTGGGACTCAATGTTTTGGGTCTTAAAAATTTAAAAAATTTAAAAAATTTTAGTCTTAGATTTTGCCGTTTAAACTTTTGGGACTCAACATTTTGGGGCTCAAAAATTTTAGTCTTAGATTTTGCCGTCAAAAATTTGGGACTTAATATTTTTGGGACTCAATATTTTGGGTCTTAAAAATTTTAGGTCTTTGATTTTTCTGTTGAAACTTTTGGGACTAATATTTTTGGGACTCAATATTTTGGCCTTAAAAATTTAAGTCTTAGATTTTACCGTTAAAACTTTGGGACGTAATATTTTGTGACTCAATGTTTTGGGTCTTAAAAATTTAAAAAATTTTAAAAAATTTTAGTCTTAGATTTTGCCGTTTAAACTTTGGGACTCAACATTTTGGGGGCTTAAAAATTTTAGTCTTAGATTTTGCCTTAAAAACATTTGGGAACTTAATTTTTTGGACTCAAATTTTGGTCTTAAAAATTTTAGTCTTTGATTTTCTGTTGAATCTTTTGGCTTAATATTATTGGAGCGCAATATTTTGGTCTTAAAAAATTTAGTCTTTGATTTTCTGTTGAAACTTTGGGACCTTAATATTTTGGGACTCAATATTTTGGGTCTTAAAAATTTTAGTCTTTGATTTTCTGTTGAATCTTTTGGGACTTATATTATTGGGACTTAAATATTTTGGTCTTAAAAATTTTAGTCTAGAGATTTGCCGTTAACACTTTTGGGACTCAATGTTTTGGGTCTTAAAAATTTAAAAAATTTAAAAAATTTTAGAGTCTTAGATTTTGCCGTTTAAACTTTTGGGACTCAACAGTTTGGGTCTCAAAAAAATTTAGTCTTAGATTTTGCCGTTAAAACTTTTGGGACTTAATATTTTTGGGACTCAATATTTTGGGTCTTAAAAAATTTTAGTCTTTGATTTTTCTGTTGAATCTTTGGGACTTAATATCATTGGGACTCAATATTTTGGGGTCTTAAAAATTTTAGGTCTTTGATTTTTCTGTTGAAACTTTTGGGACGAATATTTTTGGGACTCATATTTATGGCCTTAAAAAATTTAAGTCTTAGATTTTACCGTTAAAACTTTTGGGACGTAATATTTTTGTGACTCAATGTTTGGGTCTTAAAAATTTAAAAAATTTAAAAAAATTTTAGTCTTAGATTTGCCTTTTAAACTTTTGGGGACTCAACATTTTGGGGCTTAAAAAATTTTAGGTCTTAGATTTGCCGTTAAAAACATTTGGGACTTAATTTTTTGGGACTCAATATTTGGGTCTTAAAATTTTAGTCTTTGATTTTTCTGTTGAATCTTTTGGGACTTAATATTATTGGGACTCAATATTTTGGGTCTTAAAAATTTTAGTCTTTGATTTTCTGTTGAAACTTTTGGGACGTAATATTTTTGGGGACTTAACATTTTGGGCCTTAAAAATTTTAGTCTAAGATTTGCCGTTAACACTTTTGGACTCAATGTTTTGGGTCTTAAAAATTTAAAAAAATTTAAAAAATTTTAGTCTTAGATTTTGCCGTTTAAACTTTGGGACTCAACATTTTGGGTCTCAAAAAATTTAGTCTTAGATTTTGCCGTTAAAACTTTTGGGACTTAATATTTTTGGGACTCAATATTTTGGGTCTTAAAAATTTAGTCTTGATTTTTCTGTTGAATCTTTTGGGACTTAATATCATTGGACTCAATATTTGGGTCTTAAAAATTTTAGTCTTTGATTTTCTGTTGAAACTTTGGGACTAATATTTTTGGGACTCAATATTTTGGCCTTAAAAATTTAAGTCTTAGATTTTACCGTTAAAACTTTTGGGACGTAATATTTTTGTGACTCAATGTTTTGGGTCTTAAAAATTTAAAAAATTTAAAAAATTTTAGTCTTAGATTTTGCCGTTTAAACTTTTGGGACTCAATATTTTGGGTCTTAAAAATTTTAGTCTTTGATTTTTCTGTTGAAACTTTTGGGACTTAATATTTTGAAACTCAACATTTTGGGCCTTAAAAATTTAAGTCTTAGATTTTGCCGCTAAAACTTTTGGGACTTAATATTTTTGGGACTTAACATTTTGGGCCTTAAAAATTTTAGTCTTAGATTTTGCCGTTAACACTTTTGGACTCAATGTTTTGGGTCTTAAAAATTTTAAAAATTTTAAAAATTTTAGTCTTAGATTTTGCCGTTTAAACTTTTGGGACTCAACATTTTGGGTCTCAAAAAATTTTAGTCTTAGATTTTGCCGTTAAAACTTTTGGGACTTAATATTTTTGGGACTAATATTTTGGGTCTTAAAAATTTTAGTCTTTGATTTTTCTGTTGAAACTTTTGGGACTAATACTTTTGGGACTCAATATTTTGGGTCTTAAAAATTTTAGTCTTTGATTTTTCTGTTGAAACTTTTGGGACTTAATATTTTGAAACTCAACATTTTGGGCCTTAAAAATTTAAGTCTTAGATTTTGCCGCTAAAACTTTTGGGACTTAATATTTTTGGGACTTAACATTTTGGGCCTTAAAAATTTTAGTCTTAGATTTTGCCGTTAACACTTTTGGACTCAATGTTTTGGGTCTTAAAAATTTTAAAAATTTTAAATATTTTAGTCTTAGATTTTGCCGTTTAAACTTTTGGGACTCAACATTTTGGGTCTCAAAAATTTTAGTCTTAGATTTTGCCGTTAAAACTTTTGGGACTTAATATTTTTGGGACTAATATTTTGGGTCTTAAAAATTTTAGTCTTTGATTTTTCTGTTGAAACTTTTGGGACTAATATTTTTGGGACTCAATATTTTGGGTCTTAAAAATTTTAGTCTTTGATTTTTCTGTTGAAACTTTTGGGACTTAATATTTTGAAACTCAACATTTTGGGCCTTAAAAATTTAAGTCTTAGATTTTGCCGCTAAAACTTTTGGGACTTAATATTTTTGGGACTTAACATTTTGGGCCTTAAAAATTTTAGTCTTATATTTTGCCGTTAACACTTTTGGACTCAATGTTTTGGGTCTTAAAAATTTTAAAAATTTAAAAAATTTAAAAATTTTAGTCTTAGATTTTGCCGTTTAAACTTTTGGGACTCAACATTTTGGGTCTCAAAAATTTTAGTCTTAGATTTTGCCGTTAAAACTTTTGGGACTTAATATTTTTGGGACTCAATTTTGGGTCTTAAACATTTTAGTCTTTGATTTTTCTGTTGAAACTTTTGGGACTAATATTTTTGGGACTCAATATTTTGGCCTTAAAAATTTAAGTCTTAGATTTTGCCGTTAAAACTTTTGGGACTTAATATTTTTGGGACTCAATATTTTGGGTCTTAAAAATTTTAGTCTTTGATTTTTCTGTTGAAACTTTTGGGACTAATATTTTTGGGACTCAATATTTTGGCCTTAAAAATTTAAGTCTTAGATTTTACCGTTAAAACTTTTGGGACGTAATATTTTTGTGACTCAATGTTTTGGGTCTTCAAAATTTAAAAAATTTAAAAAATTTTAGTCTTAGATTTTGCCGCTAAAACTTTTGGGACTTAATATTTTTGGGACTTAACATTTTGGGCCTTATAAATTTTAGTCTTAGATTTTGCCGTTTAAACTTTTGGGACTCAACATTTTGGGGCTTAAAAATTTTAGTCTTAGATTTTGCCGTTAAAACTTTTGGGACTTAATTTTTTTGGGACTCAATATTTTGGGTCTTAAAAATTTTAGTCTTTGATTTTTCTGTTGAATCTTTTGGGACTTAATATTATTGGGACTCAATATTTTGGGTCTTAAAAATTTTAGTCTTTGATTTTTCTGTTGAAACTTATGGGACTAATATTTTTGGGACTCAATATTTTGGCCTTAAAAATTTAAGTCTTAGATTTTACCGTTAAAACTTTTGGGACGTAATATTTTTGTGACTCAATGTTTTGGGTCTTAAAAATTTTAAAAATTTAAAAAATTTTAAAAATTTTAGTCTTAGATTTTGCCGTTTAAACTTTTGGGACTCAACATTTTGGGGCTTAAAAATTTTAGTCTTAGATTTTGCCGTTAAAACTTTTGGGACTTAAAATTTTTGGGACTCAATATTTTGGGTCTTAAAAATTTTAGTCTTTGATTTTTCTGTTGAAACTTTTGGGACTAATATTTTTGGGACTCAATATTTTGGGTCTTAAAAGTTTTAGTCTTTGATTTTTCTGTTGAAACTTTTGGGACTTAATATTTTGAAACTCAACATTTTGGGCCTTAAAAATTTAAGTCTTAGATTTTGCCGCTAAAACTTTTGGGACTTAATATTTTGGGACTTAACATTTTGGGCCTTAAAAATTTTAGTCTTAGATTTTGCCGTTAACACTTTTGGACTCAATGTTTTGGGTCTTAAAAATTTAAAAATTTTAAATATTTTAGTCTTAGATTTTGCCGTTTAAACTTTTGGGACTCAACATTTTGGGTCTCAAAAATTTTAGTCTTAGATTTTGCCGTTAAAACTTTTGGGACTTAATATTTTGGGACTCAATTTTGGGTCTTAAAAATTTTAGTCTTTGATTTTTCTGTTGAAACTTTTGGGACTAATATTTTTGGGACTCAATATTTTGGCCTTAAAAATTTAAGTCTTAGATTTTACCGTTAAAACTTTTGGGACGTAATATTTTGGGTCTTAAAAATTTTAGTCTTTGATTTTTCTGTTGAATCTTTTGGGACTTAATATTATTGGGACTCAATATTTTTGGTCTTAAAAATTTTAGTCTTTGATTTTTCTGTTGAAACTTTTGGGACTTAATATTTTTGGGACTCAATATTTTGGGTCTTAAAAATTTTAGTCTTTGATTTTTCTGTTGAATCTTTTGGGACTTAATATTATTGGGACTCAATATTTTGGGTCTTAAAAATTTTAGTCTTTGATTTTTCTGTTGAAACTTTTGGGACTTAATAGTTTTGGGACTTAACATTTTGGGCCTTAAAAATTTTAGTCTAAGATTTTGCCGTTAACACTTTTGGGACTCAATGTTTTGGGTCTTAAAAAATTTAAAAAATTTAAAAAATTTTAGTCTTAGATTTTGCCGTTTAAACTTTTGGGACTCAACATTTTGGGTCTCAAAAAATTTAGTCTTAGATTTTGCCGTTAAAACTTTGGGACTTAATATTTTTGGGACTCAATATTTTGGGTCTTAAAAATTTAGTCTTTGATTTTTCTGTTGAATCTTTTGGGACTTATATCATTGGGACTCAATATTTTGGGTCTTAAAATTTTCGTCTTTGATTTTTCTGTTGAAACTTTTGGGACTTAATATTTTTGGGACTTAACATTTTGGGCCTTAAAAATTTTAGTCTAAGATTTTGCCGTTAACACTTTTGGGACTCAATGTTTTGGGTCTTAAAAATTTTAAAAAATTTAAAAAATTTTAGTCTTAGATTTTGCCGTTTAAACTTTTGGGACTCAACATTTTGGGTCTCAAAAAATTTTAGTCTTAGATTTTGCCGTTAAAACTTTTGGGACTTAATATTTTTGGGACTCAATATTTTGGGTCTTAAAAATTTTAGTCTTTGATTTTTCTGTTGAATCTTTTGGGACTTAATATTATTGGGACTCAATATTTTGGGTCTTAAAAATTTTAGTCTTTGATTTTTCTGTTGAAACTTTTGGGACTAATATTTTTGGGACTCAATATTTTGGCCTTAAAAATTTAAGTCTTAGATTTTACCGTTAAAACTTTTGGGACGTAATATTTTTGTGACTCAATGTTTTGGGTCTTAAAAATTTAAAAAATTTTAAAAAATAGATTTTGCCGCTAAAACTTTTGGGGACTTAATATTTTTGGGACTTAACATTTTGGGCCTTATAATTTTAGTCTTAGATTTTGCCGTTTAAACTTTGGGACTCAACATTTTGGGGCTTAAAATTTTAGTCTTAGATTTTGCCGTTAACACTTTTGGGACTCAATATTTTGGGTCTTAAAAATTTTAGTCTTTGATTTTTCTGTTGAATCTTTTGGGACTTAATATTATTGGGACTAAATATTTTGGGTCTTAAAATTTTAGTCTTTGATTATTCTGTTGAAACTTTTGGGACTTAATATTTGGACTTAACATTTTGGGCCTTAAAAATTTTAGTCTAAGATTTGCCGTTAACACTTTTGGGACTCAGTGTTTTGGGTCTTAAAAATTTAAAAATTTAAAAAATTTTAGTCTTTAGATTTTGCCGTTTAAACTTTTGGGACTCAACATTTTGGGGCTCAAAAATTTTAGTCTTAGATTTGCCGTTAAAACTTTTGGGACTTAATATTTTTGGGACTCAATATTTTGGGTCTTAAAATTTTAGTCTTGATTTTTCTGTTGAAATTTTGGGACTACATATTTTTGGGACTCAATATTTTGGCCTTAAAAATTTAAGTCTTAGATTTACCGTTTAAACTTTTGGGACGTAATATTTTTGTGACTTAATGTTTTGGGTCTTAAAAATTTAAAAAATTTAAAAAATTTAGTCTTCGATTTGCCGTTTAAACTTTTGGGACTCAACATTTTGGGGCTTAAAAATTTTAGTCTTAGATTTTGCCGTAAAACTTTTTGGACTTAATATTTTGGGATCAATATTTTGAGTCTTAAAAATTTAAGTCTTTGATTTTTCTGTTGAAACTTTTGGGACTAATATTTTGGGACTCAATATTTTGGGTCTTAAAAATTTTAGTCTTGATTTTTCTGTTGAAACTTTTGGGACTTAATATTTTGAAACTCAACATTTTGGGCCTTAAAAATTTAAGTCTTAGATTTTGCCGCTAAAACTTTTGGACTTAATATTTTTGGGACCTTAACATTTTGGGCCTTAAAAATTTTAGTCTAAGATTTTGCCGTTAACACTTTTGGGACTCAATGTTTTGGGTCTTAAAAATTTAAAAAATTTAAAAAATTTTAGTCTTAGATTTTGCCGTTTAAACTTTTGGGACTCAACATTTTGGGTCTCAAAAAATTTTAGTCTTAGATTTTGCCGTTAAAACTTTTGGGACTTAATATTTTTGGGACTCAATATTTTGGGTCTTAAAAATTTTAGTCTTTGATTTTTCTGTTGAAACTTTTGGGACTAATATTTTTGGGACTCAATATTTTGGCCTTAAAAATTTAAGTCTTAGATTTTACCGTTAAAACTTTTGGGACGTAATATTTTTGTGACTCAATGTTTTGGGTCTTAAAAATTTTAAAAAATTTAAAAAATTTTAGTCTTAGATTTTGCCGTTTAAACTTTTGGGACTCAACATTTTGGGGCTTAAAAATTTTAGTCTTAGATTTTGCCGTTAAAACATTTGGGACTTAATTTTTTTGGGACTCAATATTTTGGGTCTTAAAAATTTTAGTCTTTGATTTTTCTGTTGAATCTTTTGGGACTTAATATTATTGGGACTCAATATTTTTGGTCTTAAAAATTTTAGTCTTTGATTTTTCTGTTGAAACTTTTGGGACTTAATATTTTTGGGACTCAATATTTTGGGTCTTAAAAATTTTAGTCTTTGATTTTTCTGTTGAATCTTTTGGGACTTAATATTATTGGGACTCAATATTTTGGGTCTTAAAAATTTTAGTCTTTGATTTTTCTGTTGAAACTTTTGGGACTTAATATTTTTGGGACTTAACATTTTGGGCCTTAAAAATTTTAGTCTAAGATTTTGCCGTTAACACTTTTGGGACTCAATGTTTTGGGTCTTAAAAATTTAAAAAATTTAAAAAATTTTAGTCTTAGATTTTGCCGTTTAAACTTTTGGGACTCAACATTTTGGGTCTCAAAAAATTTTAGTCTTAGATTTTGCCGTTAAAACATTTGGGACTTAATATTTTTGGGACTAAATATTTTGGGTCTTAAAATTTTAGTCTTTGATTTTTTCTGTTGAAACTTTTGGGACTAATATTTTTGGGACTCAATATTTTGGGTCTTAAAATTTTAGTCTTTGATTTTTCTGTTGAAACTTTTGGGACTTAATATTTTGAAACTCAACATTTTGGGCCTTAAAAATTTAAGTCTTAGATTTTGCCGCTAAAACTTTTGGGACTTAATATTTTTGGGACTTAACATTTTGGGCCTTAAAAATTTTAGTCTTATATTTTGCCGTTAACACTTTTGGACTCAATGTTTTGGGTCTTAAAATTTTAAAAATTTAAAAATTTTAAAAATTTTAGTCTTAGATTTTGCCGTTTAAACTTTTGGGACTCAACATTTTGGGTCTCAAAATTTTAGTCTTAGATTTTGCCGTTAAACTTTTGGGACTTAATATTTTTGGGACTCAATATTTTGGGTCTTAAACATTTTAGTCTTTGATTTTTCTGTTGAAACTTTTGGGACTAATATTTTTGGGACTCAATATTTTGGCCTTAAAAATTTAAGTCTTAGATTTTGCCGTTAAAACTTTTGGGACTTAATATTTTTGGGACTCAATATTTTGGGTCTTAAAAATTTTAGTCTTTGATTTTTCTGTTGAAACTTTTGGGACTAATATTTTTGGGACTCAATATTTTGGCCTTAAAAATTTAAGTCTTAGATTTTACCGTTAAAACTTTTGGGACGTAATATTTTTGTGACTCAATGTTTTGGGTCTTAAAAATTTTAAAAAATTTAAAAAATTTTAGTCTTAGATTTTGCCGTTTAAACTTTTGGGACTCAACATTTTGGGGCTTAAAAATTTTAGTCTTAGATTTTGCCGTTAAAACATTTGGGACTTAATTTTTTTGGGACTCAATATTTTGGGTCTTAAAAATTTTAGTCTTTGATTTTTCTGTTGAAACTTTTGGGACTTAATATTTTTGGGACTTAACATTTTGGGCCTTAAAAATTTTAGTCTAAGATTTTGCCGTTAACACTTTTGGGACTCAATGTTTTGGGTCTTAAAAATTTAAAAAATTTAAAAAATTTTAGTCTTAGATTTTGCCGTTTAAACTTTTGGGACTCAACATTTTGGGACTCAATATTTTGGGTCTTAAAAATTTCAGTCTTTGATTTTTCTGTTGAAACTTTCGGGACTTAATATTTTTGGGACTTAACATTTTGGGCCTTAAAAATTAAGTCTTAGATTTTGCCGCTAAACTTTTGGGACTTAATATTTTTGGGACTTAACATTTTGGGCCTTAAAAATTTTAGTCTTAGATTTTGCCGTTAACACTTTTGGACTCAATGTTTTGGGTCTTAAAAATTTTAAAATTTTAAATATTTTAGTCTTAGATTTTGCCGTTTAAACTTTTGGGACTCAACATTTTGGGTCTCAAAAATTTTAGTCTTAGATTTTGCCGTTAAAACTTTTGGGACTTAATATTTTTGGGACTCAATATTTGGGTCTTAAAATTTTAGTCTTTGATTTTTCTGTTGAAACTTTTGGGACTAATATTTTTGGGACTCAATATTTTGGCCTTAAAAATTTAAGTCTTAGATTTTACCGTTAAAACTTTTGGGACGTAATATTTTGGGTCTTAAAAATTTTAGTCTTTGATTTTTCTGTTGAATCTTTTGGGACTTAATATTATTGGGACTCAATATTTTTGGTCTTAAAAATTTTAGTCTTTGATTTTTCTGTTGAAACTTTCGGGACTTAATATTTTTGGGACTCAACATTTTGGGCCTTAAAAATTTTAGTCTTAGATTTTGCCGTTAATACTTTTGGACTCAATGTTTCGGGTCTTAAAAATTTTAAAAATTTAAAAATTTTAAAAATTTTAGTCTTAGATTTTGCCGTTTAAACTTTTGGGACTCAACATTTTGGGTCTCAAAAAATTTAGTCTTAGATTTTGCCGTTAAAACTTTTGGGACTTAATATTTTTGGGACTCAATATTTTGGGTCTTAAAATTTTAGTCTTTGATTTTTCTGTTGAAACTTTTGGGACTAATATTTTTGGGACTCAATATTTTGGCCTTAAAAATTTAAGTCTTAGATTTTACCGTTAAAACTTTTGGGACGTAATATTTTTGTGACTCAATGTTTTGGGTCTTAAAAATTTAAAAAATTTAAAAAATTTTAGTCTTAGATTTTGCCGCTAAAACTTTTGGGACTTAATATTTTTGGGACTTAACATTTTGGGCCTTATAAATTTTAGTCTTAGATTTTGCCGTTTAAACTTTTGGGACTCAACATTTTGGGGCTTAAAAATTTTAGTCTTAGATTTTGCCGTTAAAACTTTTGGGACTCAATATTTTGGGTCTTAAAAATTTTAGTCTTTGATTTTTCTGTTGAAACTTTTGGGACTTAATATTTTTGGGACTTAACATTTTGGGCCTTAAAAATTTTAGTCTAAGATTTTGCCGTTAACACTTTTGGGACTCAATGTTTTGGGTCTTAAAAATTTAAAAATTTAAAAATTTTAGTCTTAGATTTTGCCGTTTAAACTTTTGGGACTCAACATTTTGGGGCTTAAAAATTTTAGTCTTAGATTTTGCCGTTAAAACATTTGGGACTTAATTTTTTTGGGACTCAATATTTTGGGTCTTAAAAATTTTAGTCTTTGATTTTTCTGTTGAATCTTTTGGGACTTAATATTATTGGGACTCAATATTTTTGGTCTTAAAAATTTTAGTCTTTGATTTTTCTGTTGAAACTTTTGGGACTTAATATTTTTGGGACTCAATATTTTGGGTCTTAAAAATTTTAGTCTTTGATTTTTCTGTTGAATCTTTTGGGACTTAATATTATTGGGACTCAATATTTTGGGTCTTAAAATTTTAGTCTTTGATTTTTCTGTTGAAACTTTTGGGACTTAATATTTTTGGGACTTAACATTTTGGGCCTTAAAAATTTTAGTCTAAGATTTTGCCGTTAACACTTTTGGGACTCAATGTTTTGGGTCTTAAAAATTTAAAAAATTTAAAAAATTTTAGTCTTAGATTTTGCCGTTTAAACTTTTGGGACTCAACATTTTGGGACTCAATATTTTGGGTCTTAAAAATTTCAGTCTTTGATTTTTCTGTTGAAACTTTCGGGACTTAATATTTTTGGGACTTAACATTTTGGGCCTTAAAAATTTTAGTCTAAGATTTTGCCGTTAACACTTTTGGACTCAATGTTTCGGGTCTTAAAAATTTTAAAAATTTAAAAAATTTTAAAAATTTTAGTCTTAGATTTTGCCGTTTAAACTTTTGGGACTTAATATTTTTGGGACTTAACATTTTGGGCCTTAAAAATTTTAGTCTTAGATTTTGCCGTTAACACTTTTGGACTCAATGTTTCGGGTCTTAAAAATTTTAAAAATTTAAAAAATTTTAAAAATTTTAGTCTTAGATTTTGCCGTTTAAACTTTTGGGACTCAACATTTTGGGTCTCAAAAATTTTAGTCTTAGATTTTGCCGTTAAAACTTTTGGGACTTAATATTTTTGGGACTCAATATTTTGGGTCTTAACAATTTTAGTCTTTGATTTTTCTGTTGAAACTTTTGGGACTAATATTTTTGGGATTCAATATTTTGGCCTTAAAAATTTAAGTCTTAGATTTTACCGTTAAAACTTTTGGGACGTAATATTTTTGTGACTCAATGTTTTGGGTCTTAAAAATTTAAAAAATTTAAAAAATTTTAGTCTTAGATTTTGCCGCTAAAACTTTTGGGACTTAATATTTTTGGGACTTAACATTTTGGGCCTTATAAATTTTAGTCTTAGATTTTGCCGTTTAAACTTTTGGGACTCAACATTTTGGGGCTTAAAAATTTTAGTCTTAGATTTTGCCGTTAAAACTTTTGGGACTTATTTTTTTTGGGACTCAATATTTTGGGTCTTAAAAATTTTAGTCTTTGATTTTTCTGTTGAATCTTTTGGGACTTAATATTATTGGGACTCAATATTTTGGGTCTTAAAAATTTTAGTCTTTGATTTTTCTGTTGAAACTTTTGGGACTTAATATTTTTGGGACTTAACATTTTGGGCCTTAAAAATTTTAGTCTAAGATTTTGCCGTTAACACTTTTGGGACTCAATGTTTTGGGTCTTAAAAATTTAAAAAATTTAAAAAATTTTAGTCTTAGATTTTGCCGTTTAAACTTTTGGGACTCAACATTTTGGGGCTCAAAAATTTTAGTCTTAGATTTTGCCGTCAAAAATTTTGGGACTTAATATTTTTGGGACTCAATATTTTGGGTCTTAAAATTTTAGTCTTTGATTTTTCTGTTGAAACTTTTGGGACTAATATTTTTGGGACTCAATATTTTGGCCTTAAAAATTTAAGTCTTAGATTTTACCGTTAAAACTTTTGGGACGTAATATTTTTGTGACTCAATGTTTTGGGTCTTAAAAATTTAAAAAATTTAAAAAATTTTAGTCTTAGATTTTGCCGTTTAAACTTTTGGGACTCAACATTTTGGGGCTTAAAAATTTTAGTCTTAGATTTTGCCGTTAAAACATTTGGGACTTAATTTTTTTGGGACTCAATATTTTGGGTCTTAAAAATTTTAGTCTTTGATTTTTCTGTTGAATCTTTTGGGACTTAATATTATTGGGACTCAATATTTTTGGTCTTAAAAAATTTAGTCTTTGATTTTTCTGTTGAAACTTTTGGGACTTAATATTTTTGGGACTCAATATTTTGGGTCTTAAAAATTTTAGTCTTTGATTTTTCTGTTGAATCTTTTGGGACTTAATATTATTGGGACTCAATATTTTGGGTCTTAAAAATTTTAGTCTTTGATTTTTCTGTTGAAACTTTTGGGACTTAATATTTTTGGGACTTAACATTTTGGGCCTTAAAAATTTTAGTCTAAGATTTTGCCGTTAACACTTTTGGGACTCAATGTTTTGGGTCTTAAAAATTTAAAAAATTTAAAAAATTTTAGTCTTAGATTTTGCCGTTTAAACTTTTGGGACTCAACATTTTGGGTCTCAAAAAATTTAGTCTTAGATTTTGCCGTTAAAACTTTTGGGACTTAATATTTTTGGGACTCAATATTTTGGGTCTTAAAAATTTTAGTCTTTGATTTTTCTGTTGAATCTTTTGGGACTTAATATCATTGGGACTCAATATTTTGGGTCTTAAAAATTTTAGTCTTTGATTTTTCTGTTGAAACTTTTGGGACTAATATTTTTGGGACTCAATATTTTGGCCTTAAAAATTTAAGTCTTAGATTTTACCGTTAAAACTTTTGGGACGTAATATTTTTGTGACTCAATGTTTTGGGTCTTAAAAATTTAAAAAATTTAAAAAATTTTAGTCTTAGATTTTGCCTTTTAAACTTTTGGGACTCAACATTTTGGGGCTTAAAAATTTTAGTCTTAGATTTTGCCGTTAAAACATTTGGGACTTAATTTTTTTGGGACTCAATATTTTGGGTCTTAAAAATTTTAGTCTTTGATTTTTCTGTTGAATCTTTTGGGACTTAATATTATTGGGACTCAATATTTTGGGTCTTAAAAATTTTAGTCTTTGATTTTTCTGTTGAAACTTTTGGGACTTAATATTTTTGGGACTTAACATTTTGGGCCTTAAAAATTTTAGTCTAAGATTTTGCCGTTAACACTTTTGGGACTCAATGTTTTGGGTCTTAAAAATTTAAAAAATTTAAAAAATTTTAGTCTTAGATTTTGCCGTTTAAACTTTTGGGACTCAACATTTTGGGTCTCAAAAAATTTAGTCTTAGATTTTGCCGTTAAAACTTTTGGGACTTAATATTTTTGGGACTCAATATTTTGGGTCTTAAAAATTTTAGTCTTTGATTTTTCTGTTGAATCTTTTGGGACTTAATATCATTGGGACTCAATATTTTGGGTCTTAAAAATTTTAGTCTTTGATTTTTCTGTTGAAACTTTTGGGACTAATATTTTTGGGACTCAATATTTTGGCCTTAAAAATTTAAGTCTTAGATTTTACCGTTAAAACTTTTGGGACGTAATATTTTTGTGACTCAATGTTTTGGGTCTTAAAAATTTAAAAAATTTAAAAAATTTTAGTCTTAGATTTTGCCTTTTAAACTTTTGGGACTCAACATTTTGGGGCTTAAAAATTTTAGTCTTAGATTTTGCCGTTAAAACATTTGGGACTTAATTTTTTTGGGACTCAATATTTTGGGTCTTAAAAATTTTAGTCTTTGATTTTTCTGTTGAATCTTTTGGGACTTAATATTATTGGGACTCAATATTTTGGGTCTTAAAAATTTTAGTCTTTGATTTTTCTGTTGAAACTTTTGGGACTTAATATTTTTGGGACTTAACATTTTGGGCCTTAAAAATTTTAGTCTAAGATTTTGCCGTTAACACTTTTGGGACTCAATGTTTTGGGTCTTAAAAATTTAAAAAATTTAAAAAATTTTAGTCTTAGATTTTGCCGTTTAAACTTTTGGGACTCAACATTTTGGGGCTCAAAAATTTTAGTCTTAGATTTTGCCGTCAAAAATTTTGGGACTTAATATTTTTGGGACTCAATATTTTGGGTCTTAAAAATTTTAGTCTTTGATTTTTCTGTTGAAACTTTTGGGACTAATATTTTTGGGACTCAATATTTTGGCCTTAAAAATTTAAGTCTTAGATTTTACCGTTAAAACTTTTGGGACGTAATATTTTTGTGACTCAATGTTTTGGGTCTTAAAAATTTAAAAAATTTAAAAAATTTTAGTCTTAGATTTTGCCGTTTAAACTTTTGGGACTCAACATTTTGGGGCTTAAAAATTTTAGTCTTAGATTTTGCCGTTAAAACATTTGGGACTTAATTTTTTTGGGACTCAATATTTTGGGTCTTAAAAATTTTAGTCTTTGATTTTTCTGTTGAATCTTTTGGGACTTAATATTATTGGGACTCAATATTTTTGGTCTTAAAAATTTTAGTCTTTGATTTTTCTGTTGAAACTTTTGGGACTTAATATTTTTGGGACTCAATATTTTGGGTCTTAAAAATTTTAGTCTTTGATTTTTCTGTTGAATCTTTTGGGACTTAATATTATTGGGACTCAATATTTTGGGTCTTAAAAATTTTAGTCTTTGATTTTTCTGTTGAAACTTTTGGGACTTAATATTTTTGGGACTTAACATTTTGGGCCTTAAAAATTTTAGTCTAAGATTTTGCCGTTAACACTTTTGGGACTCAATGTTTTGGGTCTTAAAAATTTAAAAAATTTAAAAAATTTTAGTCTTAGATTTTGCCGTTTAAACTTTTGGGACTCAACATTTTGGGTCTCAAAAAATTTAGTCTTAGATTTTGCCGTTAAAACTTTTGGGACTTAATATTTTTGGGACTCAATATTTTGGGTCTTAAAAATTTTAGTCTTTGATTTTTCTGTTGAATCTTTTGGGACTTAATATCATTGGGACTCAATATTTTGGGTCTTAAAAATTTTAGTCTTTGATTTTTCTGTTGAAACTTTTGGGACTAATATTTTTGGGACTCAATATTTTGGCCTTAAAAATTTAAGTCTTAGATTTTACCGTTAAAACTTTTGGGACGTAATATTTTTGTGACTCAATGTTTTGGGTCTTAAAAATTTAAAAAATTTAAAAAATTTTAGTCTTAGATTTTGCCGTTTAAACTTTTGGGACTCAACATTTTGGGGCTTAAAAATTTTAGTCTTAGATTTTGCCGTTAAAACATTTGGGACTTAATTTTTTTGGGACTCAATATTTTGGGTCTTAAAAATTTTAGTCTTTGATTTTTCTGTTGAATCTTTTGGGACTTAATATTATTGGGACTCAATATTTTTGGTCTTAAAAATTTTAGTCTTTGATTTTTCTGTTGATACTTTCGGGACTTAATATTTTTGGGACTCAACATTTTGGGCCTTAAAAATTTAAGTCTTAGATTTTGCCGTTAATACTTTTGGACTCAATGTTTCGGGTCTTAAAAATTTTAAAAATTTAAAAAATTTTAAAAATTTTAGTCTTAGATTTTGCCGTTTAAACTTTTGGGACTCAACATTTTGGGTCTCAAAAAATTTAGTCTTAGATTTTTCCGTTAAAACTTTTGGGACTTAATATTTTTGGGACTCAATATTTTGGGTCTTAAAAATTTTAGTCTTTGATTTTTCTGTTGAAACTTTTGGGACTAATATTTTTGGGACTCAATATTTTGGCCTTAAAAATTTAAGTCTTAGATTTTACCGTTAAAACTTTTGGGACGTAATATTTTTGTGACTCAATGTTTTGGGTCTTAAAAATTTAAAAAATTTAAAAAATTTTAGTCTTAGATTTTGCCGCTAAAACTTTTGGGACTTAATATTTTTGGGACTTAACATTTTGGGCCTTATAAATTTTAGTCTTAGATTTTGCCGTTTAAACTTTTGGGACTCAACATTTTGGGGCTTAAAAATTTTAGTCTTAGATTTTGCCGTTAAAACTTTTGGGACTCAATATTTTGGGTCTTAAAAATTTTAGTCTTTGATTTTTCTGTTGAATCTTTTGGGACTTAATATTATTGGGACTCAATATTTTGGGTCTTAAAAATTTTAGTCTTTGATTTTTCTGTTGAAACTTTTGGGACTTAATATTTTTGGGACTTAACATTTTGGGCCTTAAAAATTTTAGTCTAAGATTTTGCCGTTAACACTTTTGGGACTCAATGTTTTGGGTCTTAAAAATTTAAAAAATTTAAAAAATTTTAGTCTTAGATTTTGCCGTTTAAACTTTTGGGACTCAACATTTTGGGGCTCAAAAATTTTAGTCTTAGATTTTGCCGTCAAAAATTTTGGGACTTAATATTTTTGGGACTCAATATTTTGGGTCTTAAAAATTTTAGTCTTTGATTTTTCTGTTGAAACTTTTGGGACTAATATTTTTGGGACTCAATATTTTGGCCTTAAAAATTTAAGTCTTAGATTTTACCGTTAAAACTTTTGGGACGTAATATTTTTGTGACTCAATGTTTTGGGTCTTAAAAATTTAAAAAATTTAAAAAATTTTAGTCTTAGATTTTGCCGTTTAAACTTTTGGGACTCAACATTTTGGGGCTTAAAAATTTTAGTCTTAGATTTTGCCGTTAAAACATTTGGGACTTAATTTTTTTGGGACTCAATATTTTGGGTCTTAAAAATTTTAGTCTTTGATTTTTCTGTTGAATCTTTTGGGACTTAATATTATTGGGACTCAATATTTTTGGTCTTAAAAATTTTAGTCTTTGATTTTTCTGTTGAAACTTTTGGGACTTAATATTTTTGGGACTCAATATTTTGGGTCTTAAAAATTTTAGTCTTTGATTTTTCTGTTGAATCTTTTGGGACTTAATATTATTGGGACTCAATATTTTGGGTCTTAAAAATTTTAGTCTTTGATTTTTCTGTTGAAACTTTTGGGACTTAATATTTTTGGGACTTAACATTTTGGGCCTTAAAAATTTTAGTCTAAGATTTTGCCGTTAACACTTTTGGGACTCAATGTTTTGGGTCTTAAAAATTTAAAAAATTTAAAAAATTTTAGTCTTAGATTTTGCCGTTTAAACTTTTGGGACTCAACATTTTGGGTCTCAAAAAATTTAGTCTTAGATTTTGCCGTTAAAACTTTTGGGACTTAATATTTTTGGGACTCAATATTTTGGGTCTTAAAAATTTTAGTCTTTGATTTTTCTGTTGAATCTTTTGGGACTTAATATCATTGGGACTCAATATTTTGGGTCTTAAAATTTTAGTCTTTGATTTTTCTGTTGAAACTTTTGGGACTAATATTTTTGGGACTCAATATTTTGGCCTTAAAAATTTAAGTCTTAGATTTTACCGTTAAAACTTTTGGGACGTAATATTTTTGTGACTCAATGTTTTGGGTCTTAAAAATTTAAAAAATTTAAAAAATTTTAGTCTTAGATTTTGCCGTTTAAACTTTTGGGACTCAACATTTTGGGGCTTAAAAATTTTAGTCTTAGATTTTGCCGTTAAAACATTTGGGACTTAATTTTTTTGGGACTCAATATTTTGGGTCTTAAAAATTTTAGTCTTTGATTTTTCTGTTGAATCTTTTGGGACTTAATATTATTGGGACTCAATATTTTTGGTCTTAAAAATTTTAGTCTTTGATTTTTCTGTTGAAACTTTCGGGACTTAATATTTTTGGGACTCAACATTTTGGGCCTTAAAAATTTAAGTCTTAGATTTTGCCGTTAATACTTTTGGACTCAATGTTTCGGGTCTTAAAAATTTTAAAAATTTAAAAAATTTTAAAAATTTTAGTCTTAGATTTTGCCGTTTAAACTTTTGGGACTCAACATTTTGGGTCTCAAAAAATTTAGTCTTAGATTTTTCCGTTAAAACTTTTGGGACTTAATATTTTTGGGACTCAATATTTTGGGTCTTAAAAATTTTAGTCTTTGATTTTTCTGTTGAAACTTTTGGGACTAATATTTTTGGGACTCAATATTTTGGCCTTAAAAATTTAAGTCTTAGATTTTACCGTTAAAACTTTTGGGACGTAATATTTTTGTGACTCAATGTTTTGGGTCTTAAAAATTTAAAAAATTTAAAAAATTTTAGTCTTAGATTTTGCCGCTAAAACTTTTGGGACTTAATATTTTTGGGACTTAACATTTTGGGCCTTATAAATTTTAGTCTTAGATTTTGCCGTTTAAACTTTTGGGACTCAACATTTTGGGGCTTAAAAATTTTAGTCTTAGATTTTGCCGTTAAAACTTTTGGGACTCAATATTTTGGGTCTTAAAAATTTTAGTCTTTGATTTTTCTGTTGAATCTTTTGGGACTTAATATTATTGGGACTAAATATTTTGGGTCTTAAAAATTTTAGTCTTTGATTATTCTGTTGAAACTTTTGGGACTTAATATTTTTGGGACTTAACATTTTGGGCCTTAAAAATTTTAGTCTAAGATTTTGCCGTTAACACTTTTGGGACTCAATGTTTTGGGTCTTAAAAATTTAAAAAATTTAAAAAATTTTAGTCTTAGATTTTGCCGTTTAAACTTTTGGGACTCAACATTTTGGGGCTCAAAAATTTTAGTCTTAGATTTTGCCGTTAAAACTTTTGGGACTTAATATTTTTGGGACTCAATATTTTGGGTCTTAAAAATTTTAGTCTTTGATTTTTTTGTTGAAATTTTGGGACTAATATTTTTGGGACTCAATATTTTGGCCTTAAAAATTTAAGTCTTAGATTTTACCGTTAAAACTTTTGGGACGTAATATTTTTGTGACTTAATGTTTTGGGTCTTAAAAATTTAAAAAATTTAAAAAATTTTAGTCTTAGATTTTGCCGTTTAAACTTTTGGGACTCAACATTTTGGGGCTTAAAAATTTTAGTCTTAGATTTTGCCGTTAAAACTTTTGGGACTTAATATTTTTGGGACTCAATATTTTGAGTCTTAAAAATTTAAGTCTTTGATTTTTCTGTTGAAACTTTTGGGACTAATATTTTTGGGACTCAATATTTTGGGTCTTAAAAATTTTAGTCTTTGATTTTTCTGTTGAAACTTTTGGGACTTAATATTTTGAAACTCAACATTTTGGGCCTTAAAAATTTAAGTCTTAGATTTTGCCGCTAAAACTTTTGGGACTTAATATTTTTGGGACTTAACATTTTGGGCCTTAAAAATTTTAGTCTTAGATTTTGCCGTTAACACTTTTGGACTCAATGTTTTGGGTCTTAAAAATTTTAAAAATTTAAAAAATTTTAAAAATTTTAGTCTTAGATTTTGCCGTTTAAACTTTTGGGACTCAACATTTTGGGTCTCAAAAATTTTAGTCTTAGATTTTGCCGTTAAAACTTTTGGGACTTAATATTTTTGGGACTCAATATTTTGGGTCTTAAAAATTTTAGTCTTTGATTTTTCTGTTGAAACTTTTGGGACTAATATTTTTGGGACTCAATATTTTGGCCTTAAAAATTTAAGTCTTAGATTTTACCGTTAAAACTTTTGGGACGTAATATTTTTGTGACTCAATGTTTTGGGTCTTAAAAATTTAAAAAATTTAAAAAATTTTAGTCTTAGATTTTGCCGTTTAAACTTTTGGGACTCAATATTTTGGGTCTTAAAAATTTTAGTCTTTGATTTTTCTGTTGAAACTTTTGGGACTTAATATTTTGAAACTCAACATTTTGGGCCTTAAAAATTTAAGTCTTAGATTTTGCCGCTAAAACTTTTGGGACTTAATATTTTTGGGACTTAACATTTTGGGCCTTAAAAATTTTAGTCTTAGATTTTGCCGTTAACACTTTTGGACTTAATGTTTTGGGTCTAAAAAATTTAAAAAATTTAAAAAATTTTAAAAATTTTAGTCTTAGATTTTGCCGTTTAAACTTTTGGGACTCAACATTTTGGGTCTCAAAAATTTTAGTCTTAGATTTTGCCGTTAAAACTTTTGGGACTTAATATTTTTGGGACTCAATATTTTGGGTCTTAAAAATTTTAGTCTTTGATTTTTCTGTTGAAACTTTTGGGACTAATATTTTTGGGACTCAATATTTTGGGTCTTAAAAATTTTAGTCTTTGATTTTTCTGTTGAAACTTTTGGGACTTAATATTTTGAAACTCAACATTTTGGGCCTTAAAAATTTAAGTCTTAGATTTTGCCGCTAAAACTTTTGGGACTTAATATTTTTGGGACTTAACATTTTGGGCCTTAAAAATTTTAGTCTTAGATTTTGCCGTTAACACTTTTGGACTCAATGTTTTGGGTCTTAAAAATTTTAAAAATTTAAAAAATTTTAAAAATTTTAGTCTTAGATTTTGCCGTTTAAACTTTTGGGACTCAACATTTTGGGTCTCAAAAATTTTAGTCTTAGATTTTGCCGTTAAAACTTTTGGGACTTAATATTTTTGGGACTCAATATTTTGGGTCTTAAAAATTTTAGTCTTTGATTTTTCTGTTGAAACTTTTGGGACTAATATTTTTGGGACTCAATATTTTGGCCTTAAAAATTTAAGTCTTAGATTTTGCCGTTAAAACTTTTGGGACTTAATATTTTTGGGACTCAATATTTTGGGTCTTAAAAATTTTAGTCTTTGATTTTTCTGTTGAAACTTTTGGGACTAATATTTTTGGGACTCAATATTTTGGCCTTAAAAATTTAAGTCTTAGATTTTACCGTTAAAACTTTTGGGACGTAATATTTTTGTGACTCAATGTTTTGGGTCTTAAAAATTTAAAAAATTTAAAAAATTTTAGTCTTAGATTTTGCCGCTAAAACTTTTGGGACTTAATATTTTTGGGACTTAACATTTTGGGCCTTATAAATTTTAGTCTTAGATTTTGCCGTTTAAACTTTTGGGACTCAACATTTTGGGGCTTAAAAATTTTAGTCTTAGATTTTGCCGTTAAAACTTTTGGGACTTAATTTTTTTGGGACTCAATATTTTGGGTCTTAAAAATTTTAGTCTTTGATTTTTCTGTTGAATCTTTTGGGACTTAATATTATTGGGACTCAATATTTTGGGTCTTAAAAATTTTAGTCTTTGATTTTTCTGTTGAAACTTTTGGGACTTAATATTTTTGGGACTTAACATTTTGGGCCTTAAAAATTTTAGTCTAAGATTTTGCCGTTAACACTTTTGGGACTCAATGTTTTGGGTCTTAAAAATTTAAAAAATGTAAAAAATTTTAGTCTTAGATTTGCCGTTAAACTTTGGGACTCAACATTTTGGGCTCAAAAATTTTAGTCTTAGATTTTGCCATTAAAACTTTTGGGACTTAATATTTTTGGGACTCAATATTTTGGGTCTTAAAACTTTTAGTCTTGATTTTTCTGTTGAAACTTTTGGGGACTAATATTGGGACTCAATATTTTTGGCCTAAAACTTTAAGTCTAGATTTCTTTGGGACTAATATTTTTGGGACTCAATATTTTGGCCTTAAAAATTTAAGTCTTAGATTTTACCGTTAAAACTTTTGGGACGTAATATTTTTGTGACTCAATGTTTTGGGTCTTAAAAATTTAAAAAATTTAAAAAATTTTAGTCTTAGATTTTGCCGTTTAAACTTTTGGGACTCAACATTTTGGGGCTTAAAAATTTTAGTCTTAGATTTTGCCGTTAAAACTTTTGGGACTTAAAATTTTTGGGACTCAATATTTTGGGTCTTAAAAATTTTAGTCTTTGATTTTTCTGTTGAAACTTTTGGGACTAATATTTTTGGGACTTAATATTTTGGGTCTTAAAAGTTTTAGTCTTTGATTTTTCTGTTGAAACTTTTGGGACTTAATATTTTGAAACTCAACATTTTGGGCCTTAAAAATTTAAGTCTTAGATTTTGCCGCTAAAACTTTTGGGACTTAATATTTTTGGGACTTAACATTTTGGGCCTTAAAAATTTTAGTCTTAGATTTTGCCGTTAACACTTTTGGACTCAATGTTTTGGGTCTTAAAAATTTTAAAAATTTTAAATATTTTAGTCTTAGATTTTGCCGTTTAAACTTTTGGGACTCAACATTTTGGGTCTCAAAAATTTTAGTCTTAGATTTTGCCGTTAAAACTTTTGGGACTTAATATTTTTGGGACTCAATATTTTGGGTCTTAAAAATTTTAGTCTTTGATTTTTCTGTTGAAACTTTTGGGACTAATATTTTTGGGACTCAATATTTTGGCCTTAAAAATTTAAGTCTTAGATTTTACCGTTAAAACTTTTGGGACGTAATATTTTTGTGACTCAATGTTTTGGGTCTTAAAAATTTAAAAAATTTAAAAAATTTTAGTCTTAGATTTTGCCGCTAAAACTTTTGGGACTTAATATTTTTGGGACTTAACATTTTGGGCCTTATAAATTTTAGTCTTAGATTTTGCCGTTTAAACTTTTGGGACTCAACATTTTGGGGCTTAAAAATTTTAGTCTTAGATTTTGCCGTTAAAACTTTTGGGACTTAATATTTTGGGTCTTAAAAATTTTAGTCTTTGATTTTTCTGTTGAAACTTTTGGGACTAATATTTGTGGGACTCAACATTTTGGGCCTTAAAAATTTAAGTCTTAGATTTTGCCGTTAAAACTTTTGGGACTTAATATTTTTGGGACTCAACATTTTGGGCCTTAAGAATGTAAGTCTTAGATTTTGCCGTTAAAAACTTTGGGACGTAATATTTTTGGGACTCAATGTTTTGGGTCTTAAAAATTTAAAAAATTTAAAAAAATTTAGTCTTAAACTTTTGGGACTTAACATTTTGGGCCTTAAAAATTTTAGTCTTAGATTTTGCCGTTGAAACTTTTGGGACGTAATATTTTTGGGACTCAATGTTTTGGGTCTTAAAAATATTAAAAATTTTAAAAATTTTAAAAATTGTAGTCTTTGATTTTGCCGTTTAAACTTTTGGGACTCAACATTTTGGGGCTTAAAAATTTTAGTCTTAGATTTTGCCGTTAAAACTTTTGGGACTTAATATTTTTGGGACTCAATATTTTGGGTCTTAAAAATTTTAGTCTTTGATTTTGCCGTTTAAACTTTTGGGACTCAACATTTGGGCCTTAAAAATTTAAGTCTTAGATTTTGCCGTTAAAACTTTTGGGACTTAATATTTTTGGGACTCAATGTTTTGGGTCTTAAAATTTTTAAAAATTTAAATAAATTTAGTCTTAGATTTTGCCGTTAAAATTTTTGGTACTTAATATTTCTGGGAGTCAACATATTGAGCCTCATACATTTACTGTATATTTATTTATTTAATGTAATACTTCGTACTGAATATTACAATATATATTTTATTATATTAAATTGGTACTCTAACAATATTACTATTTTTCATCTGTATACTGAACTACGATTTAATAGACAGTAATACGGTTCATATTATTTAATATATCACTAATCAAATAATAGCAAAAAATAAAAAAATAGCGAGCGTAAGCGAGTGAGTATTTTTTTGCTATTAAATTTTTTGTTAACCATTATACATTTTAAATCCAATAGTATACGAATTATTTAATTAGAATATATATAGGATCTTGTATATTATGGTTATAATTTGCAATAGAAATTTGTAAGTAAAATATTATTGTTTTATGCAAAGGAGAGTGACATTCATTTTTTTTAAATCAAGGATCGAATATACATTCAATATATTACATGTTGTAAACTTATTTCATTAATTTATAAGGATTTTAATTTAATATTTCTTATAAGAAATACAATATAAAATAATTTGTTATAACCAAAGTCTATATTATATTAAAATCATCCGTTCTCCGGTGTCCGGCGGTGGTGTCCGGTGTCCCGCGGCGGTGTCTGGTCTTCTGTTGTAAGAATGAAGAGTATGTGTGGAGTGGAAGGGTTAACACTGATATTTCGGGAATTTCTGAATTATTTCGGGATAACTCCACTAAATACGGGATTTCCTGGATATTTTGGGAATGTTTGATGTATTCCGGGATAACTCCACCAATTACGGAATTTTCTAAAAAATTCGGTAATTTTTTAGATATGCCGGGAAATCTTCACTAATTTAGGGTTTTCCTGGATGTTTCGGGATTTTCTTAAGTATTCCGGAATAACTCCACCAATTTCGGGATTTCCTGCAAGTTTCGGGTTTTTTGTGGTATTTCGGGATCACTCCTGCAATTTCGGGATTTCCTGGATGTTTCGAGATTTTCTGACGTGTTCTGGGATAACTCCACCAAATTCTGGATTTCCTGGATGTTTCGGAATTTCCTGTGGTATTCCGGGATAAATCCACCAATTTTTTAGATATGCCGGGAAATCTTCACTAATTTAGGGTTTTCCTGGATGTTTCGGGATTTTCTTAAGTATTCAGGAATAACTCACCCAATTTCGGGATTTCCTGCAAGTTTCGGATTTTTTGTGGTATTTCGGGATCACTCCTGCAATTTCGGGATTTCCTGGATGTTTCGAGATTTTCTGACGTGTTCTGGGATAACTCCACCAAATTCTGGATTTCCTGGATGTTTCGGAATTTTCTGTGGTATTACGGGATAAATCCACCAATTTTGGAATTTCCTGGATGTTTCGGGATTTTCTGAGGTATTCCGGAATAAGTCCACCAATTTCGGAATTTCCTGGATGTTTCGGGATTTTCTGTGACATTTTGGGATAAATTCACCACTTTCGGGATTTTCTAGATGTTTCGGGATATTTTGTGGTATTCCGGAATAAATCCACCAAATTATTGATTTCCTGGATGATTCGGAATTTCCTGTGGTATTTCGGGATAAATCAACCGATTTCGGGATTTCCTGGATGTTTCGGGAGTACCCATGTAATGTAGTTAATGGGGGTTACTCCCGAAAATAGTCATTTCCACATATGGGCATTATTCTTTATTATCTAAAATTAAATAATTAAATAATTACATGTTTTTGTATCGAAAATTGAGAGCTAATATATTTATGTATATTATTACATCGTGTTTAATCAATTTTCAATTTAAAGTAAACAATAAAAAATCAATTATGTAACATATTAGTAGTTAATACTTAAATTTGTTAAATGATTTGTTAAATTCCATATTGGAAATTGATAGATAATATATTCTCATATCTCAATACTCCTAATATGTTCAATTTTCAATTAATCGTCAAATAATGTATTAAAGAATAAATTATATTATATTTGACCATATATGTGTAAAGTAAAGCTTAAAATCTCACTCTTTGAACAATGAAATGCGGCGTGAGTATAAAAATAGATTATACCTTCAAACGACCGCAAACCAAATTTGAAAAGTGAAATTTTTATAATTTAATCAAATATATAACATACTTATATTTGATATAAGTATCGGGATTTATGATTCAGCAGTACCGACACCGCGAGGTGATGCGTTATCGGTACCAAATGACAGCAATAAGCAGGCGACAATCAGTGCCAGCGTAGCGCAGCAGTTAGCGTGAACGCCTTGAACGCTTCATTTTTTAATTTTCGCACGAGTAGATCCTTACGTTATACTGGCGCCCATTGTAAATAACCCACATGTATATAGTGCCTATAATAATATGTAGAGTTATTCTAGTGAGCAAGGAGCAAAGCAGATGCCTTCTTCCCAGCCTATAAATGTGTCTTGATGTCTTACAGATACTCGACCGTGTGGGGGGGGGGGGGGCAGTGACAAAGTGGATTTACTCCACTTGTCAAAGATGCCAGCAGTACCGATACTGCGAGGTGGCGTATTACCGGTAGCAAATGAGGCCAATAAGCAGGTGCTACGACCAATATGGGCGTAGCGCAGTGGTTATCGGTAACGCCTTCGAATCCGAAAAGGTTCGGGTTCAAAACCCGACGCCTGCTTCATTTTTTAATTTTCGCACGAGCAGAGCCTCATGTTATAAATTTTACAAAGAAAAAATTCAGACGCTCGAGACTCTCGATTTAACTAAAAGGCCTACGGAAATAGTGCAAAATTTGACAAAAGAAATTTATTATTTAAAGAACAGACTAGAAAAAGTGCAGCAAATATTTTATTATCTACAAAAATACTTTGCGATTTTGAATATAGAGACCTCTTTTTCCATCCGATCTTTCAATTTCCGAAGTTACTGAAAACGAATAAGAAGATACAATAATTACTCCCACGCGCGTACAATAAACAAAAAGAACTTTCGCGATTAATTCTATAAATTTTAGTACGTCGATCTCGACTAATTGTCCCTGTGAACCATTTATTTTAACACCAGATAATGTTATAAGCTCGGTAAGAAAATGGCTCGCGACTGAAAGGACAAAATAATTGTCAGATCTTATTTCGTGGTACCCAAAATCGTAGAAAGATGACAAGAAAGTGTATAAAAGGGACAACTTTTCAGGGTATCATAAATAAGATTAAAGACGCGTTAAATATTTTTTCCACTCCAATCGAAAAGAGACTGAGGAATCAAAGGCATTAGTGACATACACAGCGAAAGTGCTTGGCGATAAAATAATAAAAGACGCGACAACTAATTAAAAACTCATTTATAAAAACTCACCCATAAAATTAATTTAGTGGAATTAATAACAAACACCGGACTGAAACCAAAAAAATTAGATGGGAGTGAAGATAAAAAACAAATCAATAATAAAACCTTCACGTCTGAAATTAGAGGTGTATCGCTAAAGAACGGTTTCGATTTAATACCGCGCTTTAGTGGGTTGTCAAAGCCAAGTTTTATCCTCCCTACCTACTTATCTAAAAAATTACATAAAATTCATTGACGTAAATCTAGGATAACAGTCCCCTACTTTTATTAATAATATATCTGTCTTTAAAATTTATAGCATAAATATTGACTAGTTTTCGTGTTAACCCTTGACAAACATCTTGACATGCTTTTTAATTAGTCGAGCGTACAACCTCAAATTACACGAAATTATCATAAAATTTAATAAGGGATTACTCGGAAACCAATTAATATATTTGCTTTAAATTTTGAACTGAGGCATATTATTAATAAAGGAAGGGGACTGTTCGACTCAGTTTACGTAAATTGTCGTCCTTTTTTAATTATAACTCCCTTTCTATGACTATTGAGGCTGGTAAGATAGGGAGGATAAAACTTGACTTTGGTACCCCCTTACAGGGCATAACATAAATTTATTTCAATTTTCAACGGATGTAATGAAGCATGTGTTGTAGTAACATCACTGGGCGTCGCCTGTGGAGCCTTGGTAGGTGTATGCGCGCACCTCCGGACGCGCACCACTCCGCGGTAGTACCCGGGTACTATTCCCGATGGTGGGGATTGCGCACACCCGGGGAAACGGTCGCGAGGCACGTTGTTTACGTGCCGGCCCGCGCTCAGTTGTCGCCATCTTGAATCGATCTACATTCAAGCGCGCGCACACTGAACACGCGGTCCGCGCTCGTATCGATACGGGGATCGCGCGCATATAGTATAGGGAATTTGGAACGCGGATAGTGGGGGAAACATGTGTATAATAGTACGGAGCTAAATTTATATTTGAATTTCGCGCTGTTAACTAGAGAATAATTTAGTGATCTATTGAACCAATCAATAGATGATATTATTAGAGATAAGACTTCCGTATGGGTAAATATAACAGCATATTACGTTATATGACTGTAATTACCTTAAATACGGAAAGTCGAAATACTAGTTGGGACAATGATAACTTATGCAAATTAGTTGTCATTTTTATTTATAGTAGGGTAAATACGGGTAGCTTTATTACACCTGTGACGGATACGGAAGGGTTGGAGAATTATAATATTGCCGTATCCCTCACAGGTTACGAGAGAGAGAACAGATAGGGATATTAGGAGATTGAGGGAGATAGAAAATCGGGGAAGAAGTTTGGCGTGACTCGGAAAAACGGATCATCGCCATTCTGATTCTACCTACCGAAAAGTAGAGTACTGCTTCAGTATTCTGATCCTATCGATCTTCCAGAGAGTAGTGTTTTCCATATATATCGATCGCAAAGATTATTTCTGTATCTTCTGATCATATTTACCGAGGAGTTATTTGTTGTATATAAAAAGGATTAAGGAGTAGATATAGATTTTTTCCACATAAATAAGGAGGAATAATTATTTGAAATTTATACAGATATATATATATATAAATCTTCACCAGGAATAATATACGATAGTATTATTATTATTATATTGGATATATTTTATTGATTTATTTACATCGAATTGGTGAGTTATTTTAATTATTAAAATAATAATTGATTTACTTAGTGGGGACAAAATAAGGATAAACTCAGTGCGCGTTTTTTCTTATTAAATTAAATTATTTATTTGATTAATTATAAAGTAACGTTCTCTCTCTCGTGGTTAGTGGTGCCACGGGATCTATTATTAGATCCCGTAATATAATTATATATATCTAAATTTTGTTAAGGGTGTTAATATTCGTTACGCGGTTTAATAGATATCCGGACCTATTATTTTATTCAACGGAACTTCCTCTGGGTGAGTCCACCGGGTGATGAGGACGAATAAATTAATATTATTGTTTTGTTTTCTTTTCGATGATGTTTGGGATCCGGATAATTTTGTTTAAATAATATTTTTCATTATTTCAATTAAAAACCAGCATCACAAGCAAAAGAAATTTTACCGTTGGAATACGAAAAGGCATGAACAAAATTTATTTGAATGCGTTTATATAGCAAAACTTTAACTTGTGAGTACAAAGAAAATTTTAATTTTATCAAAGACGTATTTGATTTTTTCGAAAACTCTTTCGGATCAATAAAAACATATTACGAGTGGACGGAAATCATGTTGAATTAAAACAGATAAACACTGAAACGGTCGTTGCTTATTTTAATTGGTTACAAGAAATAAAAAATGAAGTTGTCAAAGGAGCCGACAGAGAGAGTCAAGTCGCGATAGCGGATCATTTCGCGCCTTAACTAAGGCGAGATTGTTTTAAACTTTTTTTCAAAGGGCTTCTTTGGGAAATTTGTGCGCGTTTAAACACTCCAACTTCTATAAAACAGGCTCGTAAACAAGCGCTTGAGATGGAGCGCGAGTTCGCTTGTAGCGTCCTGGTCGAGGAGACGCCGAGCCGAGAGAAGGCTCATTCTCGTTCAACTTAAAAACGCGTAAAATAAATTATTTTTCGAACAACTCTCCGAATGTATATCAATATTGTTGTAAAACTGGTTATGAAGCTATAAATTGTTTCAAATTAGCACAAAGTTTTGCAGAAAGATTTTCTGATAATAACAACCGACGCAATCCTATGAACAGTTCTTATACCAAACACAAAGTCGCTCGGATAACAGCCGTCATTACAATAGGCCAAATTTACAATTTGGTGGTTGGAACGAGTATCAAAACTAATCAGAATTTTCGCCAAATAAATTTTCATCGCAGCAATATCGTGCGCGAATCGAATAATATAAATTACCAAGAAACACTATTTATAATTAACGAATCGAGTAATAATATAAGACCATCGGTTATTTGTTTTCATTGCGGGAAAGCCGGTTAGATAAAGTGTGACTGTTATAAATTACAAAAAGAAATGAGAAATGGGAATCAAAATCAAGGAAACATTGTTACTCTCTCTTCAAGGAGGGTCTACTGAGAGAGGCTACGAATTCAATTTCCTCTACTTTGAGTGCGGAAAATCGCCCGACATCACCTCCGCATCGCGGCAATAAACTTAAGCCAACAGAGTTCAGCGTCGGTTGTAATGCTCGATATTGGTCAGTTAAGACTTCGCTAAAACTTTTACTTTGTACAGATGTAACAGTAATTCTAATTAAAGAGAGGTAGACTCACGCATGAAAATTGACGAAAATGACATTTTATTACTAAAAGGCATAACTGACCATTCATTAACCACACGTGGAAAAATTAAAATAGATTTTAAAGGGTCCCCGCGGAACTCAATACATGACCCGAGTAAAAAAATTTAAGTTTATATGAAGTTTGTATATACTTTACGTTTGTCTAAACTTCATATGACGTTGGCTAGCAGGACTGAGCCGAACTTGGTACATATTGATTACACATTTGTAGAAAGTTTATATCAACATAAAATAATGCCCTTGGTAAGTTTGAATTAATAAAAAAATAAAAAAAAATTAATTTTGGACCCAAGATTCGAACCTCCGATCTTTTACTTCGGAGTCTCTCGCTCTACCAACTGAGCTATTTTATTTGTTTCTGTCATAATGTTAAATGTTGGTTATAAAGAACAATGGACATATGTTGTGAAGTATGCTAAATTTATACAAACTTCATATAAACTTAAATTTTTTTTAAATTTATAAACTATTACGTTATTTTACGCAACGATACAGGAAAAAGAATATCTATTCCCCTTTTCTTTTAAATTGTTTTTTCTTTTCATTCCCTCCCTCAACCCAATACAGGCTCCAAATTTAAAATTAATAATTTGTTTAAATTTCGATTCTCCCAATTCAATATCCTTTTTTTTGTTACACTGTCTTATTATTTATTAGTGAATTTAATATGTTAATAAAATTGATTTCTTACCTTTAATCAGAATAACTTTTGTCGAAATAAATTAATTATATCCTTTAATTCGTCTTAAATTGGCTGCTTTGAAATTATTATGTTTGTTTAAAAATATTGAGTTGATATAGGTTTATATTGATTTATTCCTTTTATTAAATAACTGAAATGATTTCTATTTCCCTTTTTATTTATTTTCCGTATAGTAGTTTATAGAAATTTACAAAATAAATCAACTGAACTAAAATCGACGCTTAGGAGGAAAAAAAAAGAAACTGAACGCTACGTCTAACTGCTATCAAGGCTAGGTACAGAAGGACCCACGCCGAGGAAAATTTTCGCCAAGTGCGTGGGCAGGAATGCACCTCTCCCCCAATTAGTTTGACGTCACTAATGGGAAAGAGTGTATTGTTTGCACTTTTTGACGCTTGGCCTTGCTCTTGAATGCATTGCGGCTATACCGTTATTCTTCGTTACGCGCGTTTGGCTAGTTTCAAACTAATGGTCAAAAAATATTACTCTCGTATGACACTCAACTTCTAAATTTGAATATTAATGTTATTCGAAATTTTTTTTTTATGTTGTAAACTTTTTTTTTTATTATTAACATTTTTGTTCATGTTTATTTCCCTTTTGTAATAAAAATTAAACTTAATAAATCAGAAATTGAGTTGAACAGAAAATAATTTGCAGTTACATGCATATACATATGGGAGATTCCATGTGAAGTGATCCAGTTAAAAAATAGAATTTTGTTTTAATGTATGGAATCAGTAAAAAACTACTTGAATAGAGTGTAGCTAAATTTTTAGAACTGAATTTTAATTAGTACCAGAGTTGTAGCCAATCAAAAAATCGAATTTTTTGAAAAAATTGACTTTTTGGCCATGTTTATCACTTAATAAATCAAAATCTAACAATTTTTTCTTATATCCCTACTAAAAATTATCACGTGATTATCACGTGGATAACTACGTGATTATCACGTGGATATCCACGTGATAATCACGTGAGATTTTCGACCATTTTTTCACGTGATTATCACGTGGATATCTACGTGATAATCACGTGATAATCACGTGATATATGAAAATTTTTGTTTTTTTATAAATGTAATCTTAGACACGGAGTTGATGGGATTCAATTTCACAGAAACTAAACTGGCCATTTGGTTTTGACAAAAAAAATCCTTTATTCGCCACGTTATTAATATACGAGGCAAAGTAAAGGCATAGAATATGATCGAAGTCGCTTTTACCTTCCTACTTTGCCTCCATATAAGCCCTACGCGCACGCTAATCTATAGCGGGTAACTGGCAGCCACCTATCGGTCGAAACAGTTTTGAAATATGACTACTGCACTTGCTCACGGTAGTACCAGTTACGACCGATAGGTGGCTGCCAGTTACCCGCTATAGATTAGCGTGCGCGTAGGGCTTATATGGAGGCAAAGTAGGAAGGTAAAAGCGATTTTGAACATATACTATGCCTTTACTTTGCCTCGTATATTATTAATGTGGCATATAAAGGATTTTTTTGTCAAAACTGAATTGCCAGTTCGATTTCTGTGAAATTGCATCCCATCAACTCCGTGTCTAAGATTACATTTTTAAAAAAATAAAAATTTTCATATATCACGTGATTATCACGTGGATATCTACGTGATAATCACGTGAAAAAATGGTCGAAAATCTCACGTGATTATCACGTAGATATCCACGTGATAATCACGTAGATATTCACGTGATGATCACGTGATAATTTTTAGTAGGGATACATTAAATTTGAAAAAGTTTATTAATTTCAAGAAGAATCAGTTCAAATATTTCATTTATTTTATTTTAAAACTTTGAATATGGTTATAATCAATAAAAACCTTTATAGTAAAAAAAAGGGTTGTACGATCAAAAATATTTTATCCATCCAAAAATCTAATTCATCGATGATTAATTACCTTCAAAATAATGCAAAGTTTGAGTGCGGCAGAGCATTTCAGACAAAGTTATGGTGTTTTTAGTCAAATTTCATAAAAAAAGAGAGCGAATGCATTTTATGAAGAAAACAGACTAACCGTATACTTGCATTCAAACAATATGGCACTATTATTCCTCAATATTACTAAAATATACTATTTATTGTTAGTCACTGATACATTTTATTCTCTAAGTTGCTTACAAACACAAAACAGTAGGTATAAGCAGTTATACCTGTTATATAATTGGATAAATACCTGAAACTTTTTAAAATTCCAATAAATCCAATTATATAACAGTATAACTAAAAGTATCAGACTTAAATAACAACTAAATAAAAGTATCAATAACTAACATAAAATAGTATATTTTAGTATTATTGAAGAATAATAGTGTTGTTTGAATGCAAGTATACGGTTAGTCTGTTTTCTTCATAAAATGCATTCGCTCTCTTTTTTTATGAAATTTGCATAAAAACACCATGAAGGTAATTAATCATCGATGAATTAGATTTTTGGATCGATAAAATATATTTGATCGTACAACCCTTTTTTTTACTATAAAAGTTTTTATTGATTATAACTATATTCAAAGTTTTAAAATAAAATAAATGAAATATTTGAACTGATTCTTCTTGAAATTAATAAACTTTTTCAAATTTAATGTATATAAGAATAAATTGTTAGATTTTGAGTTATTAAGTGATAAACATGGCCAAAAAGTCAATTTTTTCAAAAAATTCGATTTTTTGATTGGCTACAACTCTGGTACTAATTGAAATTCAGGTCTAAAAATTTAGCTACACTCTATTCAAGTAGTTTTTTACTGATTCCATACATTAAAACAAAATTCTATTTTTTAACTGGATCACTTCACATGGAATCTCCCATATATATACACACATATATAAGTATGCATATAATATCATCCCCCTTTTGGAAAAATTATCGTCCTCGATAATCCTATGCCATAGTCTTAATAGCTATGAACCACTGAAAATTTCAATTATTTTATAAAATCCACAATAACGATTTTAAAGGGTTAAACCCAGGTTGTAATGAAATTAACAACCAATTTGATTTTAAAAGTTGTACGACGATTCGTCTGCCAGGTTTTGCAGACCTCTTCAAGTACTAATTTATTGAACAAAAAAAATATAAATAAATATACAAGAAACTTTTTAAATAACAACTATTCACAAAAAAACACTATATATAACAAAATAATCTTTACCAAATAAATGTCAAACAATTAGCACTGATCTTCCATTACTCGTAGATGAGTAGAGTCAAGTGAAATTTCAAAAATTGTTATTGCTATATATAACGTGTTCAAAAGATTGACATATGTATAAGAATCGCAAAAGTACAAGGATGTGCTCGGTCTAACGATTTTACAAGTTCTAAGAATAATTTTCAACGGTTACAAGATGTTGTAAATTCTACTCAACATAACAGTATCTTCTTATAGACCGATTATATAGAAAAAATGAATACACTGTTAGATGATGATAAAGTTTATAAAATAGTTAAGAAGAATCCCTTAAAAAAATTACAGAATAATGTCTATAATATAATGAAACGATTAAATGAGAGTGAGTGCTTGGGAAAAAAATACCATAACAATCAATTAATTCAGACTAATACTTGTCTGGCTAAAGCATATGGCCTTCCTAAAATTCACAAAGAAAACATTCCACTCAGACTTACCATATCTACAATCAATAGCCCGACACATTTTTTAGCAAAATTAACATATAATTCGCTGAAAATGTCAATTCCTTCTCCCAAGTCTCGCATTAACAATAGTTTTGAATTTAAAAACATAATAGATAAGATAACGGTTCCGTATGATTATATTATAATGTCTCTTGATGTGAGCTCTTTGTTTACTAATATTTCGTGCTCAGCTGTTCTTGACAGTTTAGGTCGACGTTGGTCGCACATCCACAACAAATGTAAAATATCTTTTAGTGACGTCCGTAATATTGTAGAATTTTTATTTAATGATACATTTTTTAGTTTTAATGATAAATTTTATCAACAAGTTTTTGGATCACCAATGGGTTCTCCAATATCTCCTCTTTTCGCTGATTTAGTCATGGAAGATCTTGAGAACAATTGTTTGTTGGAACTGAAAAACTCATACAATTGTATTCTATTATTTTCTATAGATATGTGGACGATACTATTATGTGTATTAAAAAAGAACATGTTGATGTGGTTATAAGCGTTTTCAATAGTTTTAGTGAAAATCTTCAATTTACTTATGAATTGGAAAAAAATAGCATTATAAACTTTTTAGATATTTCATTAATCAGATCAAATGACAGAATTTGAACTAATTGGTATAGAAAGCCTTCAAATTCTGATAGAATACTTAATTTTTACTCAAATCACTCTGACCGACAGAAGAAAAATATAGTTTGTAATATAGTTGATAGAGCAACTTTACTATCTCACACTGTTTTCCACAATGGTAATATAAATTTAATAAAACGTATTTTAAACCTGAACAACTATTCAAATAAATTTTATGACGAGGCTATTAATGAGTGCAAGGTACCGATTCATAGGTAAAATGAATCGATATCTTGGCTCCAGGCAACTCGCCGCTATTAAGAAAATTCAAATCAGCCAAGAGAGAAACCAAGTAACGAAAAGATTTCTGTTTTTATTTAATTATTTTAGAAAAAATCGGGCTCTCTCAAGCGTTGGTATGCGGACGTTTGAAGGTCTCGATACAAGCAAGTACACCGAAACTCGCACCACATAGCATCGCTTTGGAGAGCACGTTATAATTTTTCTATAGGCCACTAAAAGAATATTATATTTTTTAATTCCTTTTTACATACACTAACTATAGAAAGTTCGGTTTAGCTATAGTAGCATCACGCGTACTCTCTCTCTCTAGGCTAGACTCTCTCGCGGGCGGGGCTTTCACTGCAAGCTTAGACAACGGGGCGCGCGGTATGGTAAAGTAGATGGCTGAGTAGGGCTGCGTCAACTTTTTAAGAATTTTTAAGTAAATGAGCTATTGCGCAAGCGGTACTTGGTCGCACCGCCAAAGCTCAGCCGCTTGCTTTATTAACGTGCGCACAGCGAACAAGAGGTTCTTCTTTCTTTTCTTTTTCTCGAGCTCTCTGCTCTCGTCCCACGACGTCGAAGGAAGCCGCCCCCGGAGGACCACCCCGCGTCCGGTACCAGCCAAGGAGGTAAATGTAAGCTGGGTAATTAAGGAGATATAATTATCTCCTTATAATATAACTACTATCCCCCAGGATTACGCCAATAGGCCAAACTGGGTAGGCAAGCCTCGGCTAGCCTTTCGGATAGTATTATATTACTTTTTTTATTTATTATTATTAAGTCCACTAACCCGAGCCCACGAAGCAAGGTAAAAGGAGTCTTCGACTCGCCCTGTATGACCGGGATCGTGCGTCGGCCCTAGGCCTAACGTACTTGAACCCAAAGGGTCTCCAGGTTTTTGCTGGCCTCAAATTTTCCTTCTAAAGTGCGCGAATTAATTTAAAATCCTACCTCCCTGACTAACATTTTCATCCCTTTGGTATTTCGGGTAGAACTCGGGTAGGTAATTTTCATTTTGTTAATTTCGTTCAGTTTCATCAGCATTTCTCTTTTTTGTTACATATATATTTTTTTTATATAATTGAGTTTCAAATTACAATGGCTCGCATTTACGGAATAAAATGTTCTATATAAAAAGGAAAAATAAATAAACTCTTAAACGATCGAAAGTGCACAATCAATAAGTAAAAATATATTTATACATTTTTTACTTTTGTATTAATTGAAAATAAATTAAAGAGTTTTTTACATAAAACATATATACAGTATATTTTGTTGAATACCTGTTTTATCCATATTTCCTCAGACATTTTTCTTCTTTTCATAAATTTACAACATTTACTTAGAGTGGTCGGCAAATTGAAAATATAAGTTTTAATTTTACGTCTAATAAATGCTTGTCCTTTTGTATCTATTTCTTGCTTATGATCACAATATAATAATTTTCTGCATAGCAGTTATTAACATTTTTCTCTAAAATAAATATCAAAGCAACTCAGGTTGCATTTATTACGATTAATATTTAATTAATATATATTTGGCCGTAAAAGCACCACTGTTCGACAACGTTTCGGCGAACCCAGAAAGCTGCTAAAGGTAATTATTAACTATAATTTAAGATAGCCAAAACGAAACGTTGCAGAATGGCATCCCTTGTGGGGATATGGTAAAAAAAAATCATAGGTATTCAGCAAAATAATTTAGCTAAAGAATTAATCATTTATAGTTTTTAACTAATCTTTAACTTCGATTTCCTAATTTCAACAACATATATAGAACATTATACGTAACAGCTGATAGTCGTGTAAGCATAAAATTAAAGATAAGCTGATTGACCTGAACAATTAAATAAAATGACCAATAAATCGCACACGCGTGGTAGAGGAGGAAAACCCCGGGCCAAAACGAATCTGGTTAGTAGGTTCTCCCAGGATAGTGCAACCCACGTCCAAAAGGGCAGACAAGGTTTGAGATCACTCGCCGCGTCAAATAATAGAGAATCCTCTGAATTCTCAGCATCTGATAGCCCACAGAACAGAGAGGGGGCTCCTGTTCAACAATCAGGTGTACAAATAGTTTCCTCGCGGGAAGATTTTAAAGATCAAGGTGCCGAACCAACAGAGCGCAAATCACATTTGTCGCCAAACATCCCGTCGGAAATAATCGATCAAACCTCGCAAACGGAATCCCAGCATCCCGCCAGTCGTAGGCGTACGATGTCAGAATCACAGAGACGAGACTCTCTGTACGGTCCAGCTGGGGGGCAGGACCCTTTTAAAGAAATGCGGCAGGAACTTTCCCAGATCCTTATAACTTTGCATGCACGAAATAAAAAACTTGAGCAGCGCGCCGAAGGGGTAGAAGTACGTGTCGATAAGCTAAATGAGATGTGCGCGAAATTTGCATCATGGAGTGCGAGATTAATCGACGTCGGCGATAAGCGCACAGAACAGTTAGAGCAACATGAAGCCGACATCGAATATATTTCGCGCATAAGTAACGACGCACACGAATTAGCATTTCGCACCCGTGATTTAGCAGAAAAAGCCGTCAAGCAAGCCGAATTACAAAGTGAAAAGGTCGTAGATGTCCAAAAAGATGTAAAGACGTGTATTGACCAAATTCAAAATACACGGACGGAAATTAACCGGTTAGCGACGCGAAGAATCGGCACAGTCCCCAATAACAAAGCTTTATACCCTTTTAAGTTAGATTTGCCAGTATTCCAAGCAGCGGCTTATGAAAAACCCATGCAATACCTTTCCTTTATTGTTAGATATTTAGAGGCGGTAGATGCAACGAGAGATAATTTTAAACACATAATTAGTCAATCGTTAAAAGGTCCGTGTAAAGATTGGTGGGATCATGTCGAACCTCGAATCGAGACAATTAAGGATTTTGAAGATCGGTTTAAGAATCGATATTGGAACGGCGAAGTCCAAATGAAAATTAAACGCAATCTTGAGTTCGGATTTTATCGAGCCGACGGCAATCTATCGCGCAGTGAATATGTCTTTAAATTGCATAACGAGGTAAAAATGCTGGATGATCCTCCGACAGAGAAATCTGTTGTTGAATGTTTATCCAGGCATTTTGACGACCAAGTGCAAATTGCCGTCCCGTCTCGAGGGATCCAAACGATCGACCAATTAATTTCCTTATTGGATAATTTAGACTCGGTCGGAATGTTAAATTCTTCTGTCGGAAATACTAAGTTCGTGAGTTTCTCGGACAATCAAAACCGTTCGTCGAATGAACGTTTAGATAGGTTTACTTCTTCGACCCCTAGGGAGAATTATCCGCGGAGATTTTTCTCTCCCCATCGGGAAAATCAACCACAAACTTACCGAAGAGATACTACGCCTAGTCCAAACAGAAACCGAGTTCGACAAACGACTGCTAGTCACGATTACCCGCCTCGTCATATCAACGAAATAGAGATAAATCGGGATAACCGACAATACGACCATGATTCTGATTTACAAAATGCGGAAAACTAAGTACGGTTGTACCAGAAGCCTCGGATAGGTCCAGGTTAGGCTGTGAGAGTCCAAACCGACCAACTCTGAGTACAACATCTCATTCATATTTTTCGGATATAGGCGGTAAGCTCTTATCGTGTAATTCTGTATTTAATAAAACTCGTGATTTTCTATTATCGGAGGACGATGCCCAACCAATAAAGCGACCCTCAACAGTTTGCCCTGAGATAGCGATTTCCATTCAAGGTGTAGAAACTTCAGCTCTCGTAGATACGGGCAGTCGAGTTACTTGTATTTCCGAGCATTTTTATAATGAAAATATAACTCGTTTTAAATCATGTCCGATGCTCCCTATATCAGGACTACAGGTAACGGGGTTCACAGGAGAAAAATCAGTCAATATAAAGAAACAAATCTTAGCGGAGTTCGTTGCAAATAATTTTAAAATATCCGCAACCTTTTTAGTTATTCCTAGACTGATACGAGACTGTATTATCGGCATAGACTTGCAGGAGAAAATGGGTTTGGTCATTGATACGGGAAAAAAGAAATGTATTATTAATTCCAATGGTTCATCAGTAAACCACGTTTTTTCGTTTATATCGGCCCAAGTAGAAGAAAACGACCGAAAGATTGTAAATCATATCGAGGTTATTGTAACGGATGATCTAAAACGAGACATCTCAAAAGGCAATTTGACAGATGATGAACTCGAAAATAAATTAAATTCAATAAATTTCAAGGATCAGAGAGATAAAAACAAATTAAGAAAACTAATCACCGATTATCGGAGTATTTTTAGTAAAGAGCCAGGAAGATTTCGTAATTTTGCATATAGATTCATTTTAAAAAATGAAGTTCCGTACTTTCATAAATCATATCCGATTCCTATCCAATATAGAGAAAGAATTGATGAGGAAATAAAACGAATGATTCACCTAAATATTATCGAACGCAGTACAAGCCCTTACATAAACCCTTTAGTACCTGTCATCAAACGTAACGGATCAATTAGACTTTGCCTCGACGCTCGTGAATTAAATAAAATCCTCCAAGATGACCATGACGGCCCTGAGGATATCGATCAGGTTATATCCCGAATTCACGGTATAGGGATTATGAGTTCGATCGACTTAACGGCAAGCTTTTGGCAGATAGAGCTGCATGAAGACTCGCGCAAATATACGGGATTTTTACATCGCGGCAAAACATATCAATTTAAAGTAGTCCCATTTGGTACAAAGGTTAGCATGGCCGCTCTGCGTAGGGCTTCAGAAGCAACCCTATCTGAACTCGATGCGTTTATTGCGGACTTTGCTGATGATTGGCTCATTTTCTCTTGCACTTTCGACGAACATTTAGTACACCTAGAAAAAATTTTTCGTAGGTTATCGCAAAACAACGTAACGGTAAATTTCGACAAGGTCGTCTTTTTTCGCCAAGAAATTAAATTCCTAGGGTTTATTTTATCAATTCACGGAATCCGACCCGATCCTGATAAGGTACAAGGGATACAAAACTTCACACCCCCTAAAAATATTCGACAACTTCGAGGTTACCTAGGTCTAATAAATTTTTGCTCTAGATTCACTCCTTTGTTAGCTGACACTGTCTCTCCACTATTAAATCTATTGAAAAAGGGTAGCAAATGTAAATGGCTTGATATACATCAAAAAGCTTTTGATGCTTCAAAATCGCTAATCACTGAAAATATTCTTTTACATCACGCGTTCCGAGAGAAGCCTTTCTTCCTAACTACCGATGCTAGCGGATATGCTTTAGGCGCCGTTTTAAGTCAATTAGATAATAATCAACAACATCGCATCGTTGCATGCGCCAGCAGATCTTTAAAAGGTGCCGAAATAAGTTACTTCACGACGGAGTTAGAGTTGCTGGCTATAGTGTGGGCGTTAACGAAATTTAGACATTTTCTCCTGGGCTCTAAGATAATTATTCGATCGGATCATCAAGCTCTTAGTTTCTTGATGTCGTGCAGATTCGTGAGCGGGCGTTTAACACGATGGATATATGCAATATCTGAATATAATTATACAATTGAATATATCCCGGGAAATAGTAATATTATCGCAGATGCTTTTAGTCGGTTAATCAAACCTCTCACACAGGCACCGGAAGCTACCATCGCACTAAGCCTGCTAAGATCACCGGACTCAAATCTAAGAAAACTCCTTGTCAATATTTCAAACGAGCAGCAAAATGATTCTCAACTTAAAATCATTCTAGACAAATTGCGGAATGACGTCAAAATTAAAGATTTTGTAATCCACGAGAACAGATTAATGAAAGGCCCTATCGATAAGCTTAGGGGAGGAGTACGTCATATTCTCGCAGTTTTGGATGTCTTTACTAAATTTCTCGTCCTATACCCGATTAAAAAGGCTACAACATCCACTGTCATCAACAAACTCTTTTTAGAATACATTCCTAAATATGGCAAACCCTCCAAGGTTCAGGTAGATCACAAGGCCCAATTTACTTCGCGAATATGGACAAGTCGGTTAATAAAAGCTGGAATTAAGCCCATCTTTTCGGCAATTCGTAACCCCAAAAGCAATATCGTAGAGCGCAATAATAAAGAAATTGGTCGGTTTTTTAGAACATTGATATCGGATAAATACAAGAAATGGGCAAATTTCGTCCCATTTATCGAACAAGCTATCAACGAGAGTTATCATGATACAACAGAAATAACGCCCTATGAATTACAATTTAATAAAAAACCTACACGCTTTTGGGAGAAGTGGGTTGCACTACGGCCACGTAAAGACTTGCCATATGAAACAAAAATCCATCTTGTCTATGAAAAAATATCAAAAAAGGGATTAAAAAGAGCAGAAAAAATCAATAAATCGATTACCCCGGTGACATATGCCGTGGGTGACCTGGTCTTAGTCAAGGCTTGTAATATCTCGGATGCCGTCCAAGGGATATGTGCGAAATTTCTTTCTTTATACGAAGGGCTCTATCAAATAAATCGCATTAGTCATAGTTGTACCTTCGAAGTTAAGTATGTAAATAGCGATTTGATTAGAGGAATTTTTCACTCTGTACAGCTCCGGCCTTATTATGTCCACAAAGAGACAGAGACGACAAATTCGGAGGCGGATACAGCGACAGATTCTGTGGTACGAAAAGCGAATTTCGCATTTGAAATGGGAGTTGGCAAAAATTGATGAGGAAAGAGATGAGGAGCTGACTCGTCTATACCATCCGGATGCACCCGCTCAGAACTCTTCGGCAAAGAAATTAAAAATCTTTCCTCGCCCTTCCCTTGCTCAGAAGGAGGACATGCTCTTGGAGAGTCTGTTTAAGACATACGGGCATGCATCACGGTCTCCAGAGCAAGTGCCCGCGGAGATTCCTCCGGAAGAGCAGGAGAGAGTGAGAAGGAGTTTTATTGAGAACAACAAAGGAGCAAAAAGAAAACGAAGAACATCTGCAGAACTCGTCAGCACTGACCTTCTCGAATTGCATGCACCACCGAATTGGGAAGAGATGTTTTAGATTGATCGTCTTGCAAGGGGAAACGGACATTAAACAGCCCCTAGTCCTTATTGGAAGGCAACCCTAAAATCTAGTTTAACCTATAAATAAATAAGCAAATTTTTATTTATAACGCAGTCTTTTTTTTTTTTTAATTTAATATACCTCTCACCCTATTTTTTTTTTATCAATATGCATATAACATTTTTTTTTTTTTGAGAGTTTAGGTCCTGCAAAGGGAAATGGACCTTAAACAGCCCTTAGACCCAGACCCGGGCAACTTAAGTTCTTGACGTAGTTTTTCAACATGCCTAGGAGCCCAAATTTCTAGTCATAACGCAGTATTTTCAAGAATTTAGTCCTAGATTATAAATTTAATCCCTTATGATTGATTAAATTTATAATCTAGTGGGGGGCTATGCAAGGTACCGATTCATAGGTAAAATGAATCGATATCTTGGCTCCAGGCAACTCGCCGCTATTAAGAAAATTCAAATCAGCCAAGAGAGAAACCAAGTAACGAAAAGATTTCTGTTTTTATTTAATTATTTTAGAAAAAATCGGGCTCTCTCAAGCGTTGGTATGCGGACGTTTGAAGGTCTCGATACAAGCAAGTACACCGAAACTCGCACCATATAGCATCGCTTTGGAGAGCACGTTATAATTTTTCTATAGGCCACTAAAAGAATATTATATTTTAATTCCTTTTTACATACACTAACTATAGAAAGTTCGGTTTAGCTATAGTAGCATCACGCGTACTCTCTCTCTCTAGGCTAGACTCTCTCGCGGGCGGGGCTTTCTCTGCAAGCTTAGACAACGGGGCGCGCGGTATGGTAAAGTAGATGGCTGAGTAGGGCTGCGTCAACTTTTTAAGAATTTTTAAGTAAATGAGCTATTGCGCAAGCGGTACTTGGTCGCACCGCCAAAGCTCAGCCGCTTGCTTTATTAACGTGCGCACAGCGAACAAGAGGTTCTTCTTTCTTTTCTTTTTCTCGAGCTCTCTGCTCTCGTCCCACGACGTCGAAGGAAGCCGCCCCCGGAGGACCACCCCGCGTCCGGTACCAGCCAAGGAGGTAAATGTAAGCTGGGTAATTAAGGAGATATAATTATCTCCTTATAATATAACTACTATCCCCCAGGATTACGCCAATAGGCCAAACTGGGTAGGCAAGCCTCGGCTAGCCTTTCGGATAGTATTATATTACTTTTTTTATTTATTATTATTAAGTCCACTAACCCGAGCCCACGAAGCAAGGTAAAAGGAGTCTTCGACTCGCCCTGTATGACCGGGATCGTGCGTCGGCCCTAGGCCTAACGTACTTGAACCCAAAGGGTCTCCAGGTTTTTGCTGGCCTCAAATTTTCCTTCTAAAGTGCGCGAATTAATTTAAAATCCTACCTCCCTGACTAACATTTTCATCCCTTTGGTATTTCGGGTAGAACTCGGGTAGGTAATTTTCATTTTGTTAATTTCGTTCAGTTTCATCAGCATTTCTCTTTTTTGTTACATATATATTTTTTTTATATAATTGAGTTTCAAATTACAATGGCTCGCATTTACGGAATAAAATGTTCTATATAAAAAGGAAAAATAAATAAACTCTTAAACGATCGAAAGTGCACAATCAATAAGTAAAAATATATTTATACATTTTTTACTTTTGTATTAATTGAAAATAAATTAAAGAGTTTTTTACATAAAACATATATACAGTATATTTTGTTGAATACCTGTTTTATCCATGTTTCCTCAGACATTTTTCTTCTTTTCATAAATTTACAACATTTACTTAGAGTGGTCGGCAAATTGAAAATATAAGTTTTAATTTTACGTCTAATAAATGCTTGTCCTTTTGTATCTATTTCTTGCTTATGATCACAATATAATAATTTTCTGCATAGCAGTTATTAACATTTTTCTCTAAAATAAATATCAAAGCAACTCAGGTTGCATTTATTACGATTAATATTTAATAAATATATATTTGGCCGTAAAAGCACCACTGTTCGACAACGTTTCGGCGAACCCAGAAAGCTGCTAAAGGTAATTATTAACTATAATTTAATATAGCCAAAACGAAACGTTGCATGAGAGACTTAGAAAAATCAAAATTTCTGTTAACTGTAAAGACAATAAAAAAGCACCATTTTAGTTTTATCTCTACCCTTTTATCCAAATTTTTTAAAAAAATGCTCATACATGTTAAAAAAATTTAATATATCTACATTACCAATTATAAGCAACAAACTCAGTAACATCATACAATTAGAAAAAGATAAATTAAAAAAAATGGATATATGTGGTGCTGTATATAAATTTAATTGTAAAAATTGTTCTGTATCATATGTCGGCGAAACAAAGAGAGCACTTGGAGAACGCATTTCTGAACATAGTAAGTCACGTAATCCGGAGTCTGTTGAGAGTTTACACAAGAAGAATAAAAATCATGAATTCGATATTGAAAATGTTAAAGTTTTAGATATTGAAAACTTCTATAAAAAACGTTTTATTTCTGAAATGCTTCATATTAAAAGTACTAAAAATACTATTAATAAGAAAGAAGATACTGTTATGTTGAGTAGAATTTACAACAACATCGTGTAACCGTTGAAAATTATTCTTAGAACTTGTAAAATCGTTAGACCGAGCACCCCAATAGACATATGATTGCAAATTGACAGCAACTTTGCAAAAAAAATTTGTACCTGTTTATCCAAAATTTGCGTCAATGTAAGTCCTTATTTATTATAAATTTGCTTCAAATCATTTACATGAAAATAGTGACAGCAAATTTATATAAAATTAAAGTCAATTGTTGCATAAAATTATTACTTTTTAAATAGCAAGTATTGTTATAAATGTGCTTTTATTTTGTTGAAATAATATTTTAAGTAAATATAATAGAATACTTACCGACATGGTTGCGGAGTGGCGGAAACGCACCTCGGCCGGTCATGAAACTTAAGCAGCACCGAGCGCGGTTGGCACTTGGATGGGTGACCGATCTCGGGCTTAGCTTAAATGATCGGTTAGGTGTTTTTTCACATTCCACAACATGAGCGGGAGGTGTGAGGCATTCGGTTTCGGTGTTAAAGTCTACGCAATGTGACCTTGCCACCCAAACAGAATTGTTCTCGAATACACCGCCCTTCTCGGAGGAAGTTTTCCTAAATGGCATTTATCCCAACGGGTTTGGCCACAGGTTATCCCTCTCTCCACGGGCATAACCCCGGGCGAATGCGAGAAGGTGGGGTAAAGAGGGGGTAAAATTGGAAATGGAATAAAGGTGTAGGCGATACGTAAAATCCTGTAAAAAGGTGTACGTGGAAACTACCAAAATTTTAATTTTTTATAATAGAATACTTATATTATTTTTGTGCAACTAGATCACACGTCGCATCGCCACAACTAGTAAATGTGTTAGACTCTTAAAATTGCAAAAAAAGTAACAAAACTTGAAATACTTCACAAAAACACAGATTTTCTTGAAATATACGTTGAAATTATTATTTTCATGATTACAAAATAGCAACAAATTATCATCAAATCTTGTTGCAATATACTGCACTATGTAAGCATTTACTGATTTAATTTTGTTACCAATTTGCTGAAAAAGAATTTCTCAGATTATGATATATTTCTTAGCAAATATATACCAAAATTATATCAACTCGTGTAGCAGAGTTAAATAACAAACTAATCTAAATCTGCGTATTTATTTGTTAGCAAATTTATAGCAATTATTTGTTGCAACTTTTTTTAACAATTTTACATAAAATTTAGGTACACGTCACTATTATGTAAAGTCTTGTTAGCAAGTTTAACACAAGTTGTTTTCAAAAATTGTGTAGCAAGTTTTAACGAAGTTTTGTCTGTGCAACTTTGTCTATTGGGGCACATCCTTGTACATCTGCGAATCTTATACATATCGTCGGGTGGGAGGAAAAAGGTGCTATTTCGAAATAGCGGTGAAAAAGGTTTTAATTCGGATGAGCGGTGAAAAAGGTTCTAATTCGGATGAGCGGTGAAAAAGGTTCTAATTCGAATGAGCGGTGAAAAAGGTTCTAATTTGAATGAGCGGTGAAAAAGGTTTTAATTCGAATTAGCGGTGAAAAAGGTTCTAATTCGAATGAGCGGTGAAAAAGGTTCAAATTCGAATGAGCGGTGAAAAAGGTTCTAATTCGAATGAGCGGTGAAAAACGTTCTAATTCGGATGAGCGGTGGAAAAGGTTCTAATTCGGATGAGCGGTGAAAAAGGTTCTAATTCGGATGAGTGATGGAAAAGGTACTACTTCAAAAGAGCGATAAAAAGTTCTGAAGTTGGATGAGCGATAATTAAGTAAAATATATTTATTCCTGCAAACAAACAAAAAAGCTAAGTGGATTAATTATAATTTTTTAATTTTATCAATAAGCTTTTTTGATTTTTAACAGGTTCACACGTTTAACTTGTACAATCTATAATTGAATTTGATATTTGACTTCACGATAAGTTTTACAAAATAATAGATTTATTTATGACAATAATTTATTAAATAAAAATAAATGCTAATTCAATAAACTATAATAAAAACAATAATATTCACTAGGAATTAGTTTTTTTTTGTATTGAACTATTGATATCTCTTTTTTTTCTTGATCCAAGGCAAGATTTCATTGTAACAGCATTCCAATTTTTGCTGTTTCAAACCACCACTCAATATTTTACCTGCATCTTCATAATTGTATTTATAAGAAATTGAAGATTTGGTAACAATTATTTCACATAATTGAGACATTTTTATTTTTATCCAAAAATTTTTGTCAGATGAGTCCGAAAAATTAAATTTAAAAATTTAAAATTAAAATTTGGGTACTTCCCCTGGATTCGCATAGTATATAATGAGTACATACGGCCCGGATTTCTTTACAGTGACTACCTCCATTAAATGAATCGGCTCTAAATTGGTTGGCTTTTGAACACAGGCCATTTCCAGAAAAAATGCAAAAAAATGGATTAATAGCTTTTAACTTATATAAACTTTCATTATTGAGTTAATGTCTAAATTTGTTGGTAATAGGTTCGGTTATAATTCAAATATTGGTACTCTTGATGTTAAGTCAAAATGTAGTGTAATACCGTTAGGATTGTGTTTTTAGTCACTTTTCGAGATTTTAAGTTTCTTTGCGGGTGTAATGTTTTTAATACACCATTTATGGTGTACATCCCATTGATGCGGTGAAATTTGTTTCCCACAGTAAGTATGAATTGTCCAGTTCTTTTTTTCCTCTCTTTCCTTCCATGCTCGTTGCTTTTGGCATGTGATTTTGTGATCTTCGTAAATGTCTAAAGTGATTTCTCTTTGACATTCCTTGTATAATCGTGTCTTGATGTGACCGTTTTCCAAGAGTTTTTTTTGGAATGGTCTATTTATTCGAAAACTTAGCCTTGTATATCGGCAGTGAGTTTTTTAGAGCAAATTTTGATTCTTCAATAGTTGAGTATTGGACATATGCATGCGTTAATATTCCTTCTGGAGTGTTTAAAATCTGGTGATAGTCCAATAATCGGAACTGAGCAAAATGTTCAAAAAAATTGTCCTCAACTTCGTAATCGTTGTTTGATTTAGGGAGTTGACAAAATAATCTTTTTTTTCAGTCTCTCTTTGTTCCATATTATAATTGTTCTGGTTCCTATAGTACTGTAGCCCGTTTTTGAAGGATTCCTGGTTAGTGTAACTTATGGCGAACGTTTTTGTTCTGTTTTGTATATTGTTTGATACTTTTAGGTGTATTATTTGGCCGAATGTCTCGTATTCTTCTATAATTTTGCTCATCGGCCGGTTTTTGCCATAGGTCAGTCTTAATTCACGTATTTGTTTTTGGGATTCCATGCATGTATGTAAGAATTTGTTTTAATGTTCTTCTCTTTATACGTATGTAGGTATGTAGGTTTTATACGTATTTTAGGTGGGGGTTTTAACTGTCTGAGATACACTGTTGATTAGGAAAAGGAATAGGTCGCATTGAATTGGAATTGGCTGTGCATTAAGGGCTTCGTTTGATGCTGTCACTAGGTCCAAGTCGTCTTCGGATTTGTCCGATGATTTTCCCACTACTTTCTGTAGCATCACTGTTGTGTTTTCCTTAACAATTTTCGTTTTCTTCCTTCTTCGTATAATGGCTTTTCTGCAGAGAATTAGAACAATTATGATTATAATGATTTGAAATCCTAGACTTCCATATAACAGGGTATGAGTATTTTCTAATTCTCTTTTGTGCTGTTCTATTTCCTTTGTTTTAAGCATTATTTGGTGTATTGATTTGCCCTTAGTTTTCCAGTCATTACCTGTTTCTGAAACCATGTGTAAGTTAATGTATTCAGGTTCTTTAAATGCTGGATATACCTCTGAAATATTTAGTTTTATTTCAGGTTTATATATATACTGTTGTGTATTTATGTGGATTGTGTCATGTGTTAATTCATCTGTCTTTGTTCGGGCAAGGCAGGTAGTGGCTAATCTTAGAATCCCTACTCCTTCTATAGTTGTTAGTTGGTCGGGTTGATTTTGGCATATTATATGTAGTGTCTCGTGTCTGGGGGCAGAGAAGATCCATGTTCCATCCGTCTGGAGATAATTCCATTCTGTGTCGGTGTTGCGTTTAAGTATTATGTCACAACGTTTCAAGTTATCTGGAGCTGGTGTTAGCAACATTGACAATTCACAGTCATCTTGTATAGATGTATCTTTCAATGATTCCTTAATAGGACAAATGTGTGAATAATGTGTAATCAGGCATTCATTAAGTAACTCGTTTTGCAGCTTTAGGTATTGCTTCTGGTCTGTTCCCAGTATAAGATATCTATGTGATGGTACTACTTGCGCTATACCGATGATATGATTTAGTCTGTCATATTGCGGTACTCCTAATGGATGTAATCTATAAAGATGATAAGTCATTCTATCTACCAAGGGTAGATATATTATAGCGATTATCCTGCCGTTGTCTTGAATAGCATCAATTTTCGCGATTTACGCTACTTCTTCGGGTCTTAAATGTTCAGTTGGGATTGTCAAGTTCCAATTTGAATGAGTATGTTGTATATCTAGTGAAATTTGTTGCAATATGGCTGGTTTAAGCAGTGTTGGGTGTATCCGGCCTTCCTTAAGCATTCGTATGCTTTTTAGTAACTTTTGGCAGCTATTTATTAAATGGTCATATTTTAATTCTATTCTTCTACTATAGTTTACTAGATCCATCATATATTTTATCCTACTGTCCAGTTTTTGTAATTCCTTCATTTGCATGTTTATTGCATTCTCCATTTGTATTAGAGTATTGTCATGAGCTTTTGTAATGTTGTAGATTTCTTCGAATCCCGTCGTAATAATGTGAGTTTTATCTTCTGTTAGGTGTACCAGTGTTTTTTGGTCTTCAAAGAGTTGATCAATGTTTTTATTTACTAATTTCAGGTCATCTTCGGTAATTAACCCGAACAAACTTTTGCTTACGAACCCTATGATTCCCAACGGCGCCATTCTCCTCAGTCTGATGCTTTTTGGTTGATGTTCTTTGTTGTTCTCCACCTGTCTTACGGTGTCGATGGTTTCTCGGATTTCTTGATGTAGATTTTCTAGTTCTCGATGTTTTAGGTCTATAAGATCTTTAAATAGCAAGTCTTTACATTCGGTTGTATTCAATCTATTTTCGCAATAGGGATATGCTACCGTGTATGTTTTTATAGGTCCGTGATCTTGGATGAATTTGTTTATTTGTAAAGTTATGGCTATTTGCCAGTTGGCTCTCTTAAGATTTACGGTGTCGATTCTTTCATAATAAATGCCCGGGTTTGCGGGTACTTTATTAATTTCAAAATTTAAGTGTCATTTCGTCACATTTGTCTTTCTCAACATTAGTATAAAGATTATAGGGAGGGACATAATGAATTTGGTGTGCGTTTTATATGTGTGTTGAAATGTAAAATTTTCTTCTAATAAAAATAAAATCTTATTAATAATTACTTAAAAACAAAATTGAATACTACGAAAGCAATCTGTGTCCAAAAATTTGATGATAACTTATTTGTAATAATAAAATATATAATAGTCTTATTTGGTAATTTCCAACATCTTACGCACCTTACTCATTCGTACAAATACGCATACATATATATATATATATATATATATATATATATATATATATATACTATAATATATAAATATTTCGCCGCCGCCGCCGCCGCCGTGTCTAAGAATTCAGAATTCAACATATATATATATATACTAGGGGGGCTTCGCCCCCCTGCGCGCTTCGCGCGCCAACCCCCTATTTTTAATTTCGAAAAAGGTTTTTCTTAATTAATTTATTTAAAATAATGTTTTAAATTGTATTATTTTTTCACTACCATGGACACCTTAAAAATTATACAGATTCACACAACACCTTGGAGGTATTGCTATAGTTATTATAATTTATAAATAAAAGTTTACCAAAATTTAGTGTAATGAAATCAGAGTAAAAATAATAAAAAAATAGAGACATATTAAATGTTAACTGTAAATTTTAAACTATATACATATAAATCAAAACCTGTTTCTTCCGTAAATCGTCATTTGCACCCTCTTTCAAAATTTACGTTTTAATCCATAATTATATCCAATTTATTTTTTCATTTAGTTACAGAGCCCATATATTTATTTTGATTATTATAATCAAATTACTTTTATTTAAAATGTTGGTTTCTATAATTATATATAATCTACTCACTTATATTACCGTACAATTTTGAAATATTAAATTAAAAAATATTTAAATTAAATGCTCCTAAATTAATAGTTTTTGAAAATCTTTTCAAATGTAATTCGTATTTTATATTGCCATTGTTAAAATTTGAATTTTCTTTTGCCTATACTGTTTATAATAGAATTATCTTAAAAATGCAATAATTAATATATTTAATTTTTAACCCATTGTATATATCATATGGATATTTGGAAAAGTGTATGTTATACTTGATTAATATTTATTTCATCTTCAAACAATTTTGCATCTGTATTTAAAGCATTACATTGAATTTTAGATCCGTAATTATTATTGAGTATATGTTTAAAAATTTTATGAGTTTTGTCAAGAATGAGTAAACAAATACACATTCTTTCAAGTTATGTTCACAACTTTTTTTTTGCGCACGGAAAAAATACATATATTATGTATTCTTGAAAAAACAATTTTAAAATATATATATATTATATAAATATTCCGCCGCACGCACACAAACCCACATACATACATACATATATATACATATATATGGGCTGTTTCACGTCAAGTGGTACGGTGAAAATTTTAAATCACTCCAAAATTTGAGAACAGGCTGGAAACATCTTCCAGAACATACAAAAAAAATTTAAGTGTTAAAAATAATTTGCTTAAGAGTTATTCGACCATGAAAAGTGGAAATTTTTCAATTTTTTAGAAAAATTTCTATATTTAAAGCCATTTATCTCAAAATCTGTTGATTTTTTTGAAAAAACATTACAAACAACTTTTGTTTAAATTAATCTTTCGAACTTATCTACCCCGGTTACATTTCTTAATTTTAAAATTTCGAAGATGATAGAACACCCGGACATATTGAATATAAAAAAAAAGGCTACCACCCCATAATCGATTTTAACACCTCTCAAAAGTTCATATTTTTCGCAAGCTTTCGAATGGCTTGGGTTAGCTTATTGGCCAAGACTGCTGTTGTAAGTTATGCCTCATAAATCTCATAAAATCACTAATTTTCATGTATTTTAGGGCATAACTTACAACAGCGGTCTTGGCCAATAATCTAACCACCGCCATTCGAAAGCTCTCAAAAAATGTGATCTTTTGAGCGGTGTTAGATCAAAATCGATTGTGGCGTGGTCGCCTTTTTTTGATATTCAATATTTCCGGGCGTTCTATCTCTTCGAGATTTTAAAATTAAGAATTGTAACCCAAGTAAATAAGTTCTAAAGATTATTTTGAACAAAAGTTGTTTATAATGTATTTTCAAAAAAATCAATAGATTTTAGATACATAGCTTTGAAAATAATAATTTCTCTAAAAAATTGAAAAATTTCCATTTTTCATGATGGAATAACTCTTAGGTAAATTATTTTTAACACCTCAAGTTTTTTTTCTATCTTCCGGAAAATATTTCCAGTCTGTTCACAAAATTTGGAGTGATTTAAAATTTTCATCGTACCACTTGATGTGAAATGGCCCATATATATATTGTAACGTTTTTGCTATTATTTAATAACAATAAATAAAATATTATAATATAAAGTTAATAATAACAATTAACTACCGTTAAAATAATAGTCTCATTTACACGATCGGCCGCTCAGCAATAATACGACTATAATAAGCCGTATAGGCGGAGGCGGCGGTAATCTTCACTTAGCGAAACGCGAGAAAAAGGGGTAAACAACTAAATAAGCAACAATGCAGTATTTAATTAATAACAAAAATAAATGTATTCGGGAAAAAAAGTAATACAGGCGCGTCGCAGCGCGCAAAACGCAGGTCAATATACACGCGAGATAAATAAAGAGAGAAAGAGAGAGAGAGAGAGACTACAAGACTGGCACTTACAGTGCGTGAGCCGCGATCGATGATTAAACAACCAGGTGAAATCTGCGTAGTCGCTACCCTTTAGGTTCCTGGGCTGCGTCGTCGCCAAACAAACTAATGTAACTCCACTGGATCACCAGCACAGCACCAGGATCACAAGCACGGGGCGATCAAAATATGGAGAGAACAAATAACAAGGTTTCTCACGACGGTTGAGATTAATCACACGACGGTTGAATTTAATCTCTCGGCGGTTGAGATTAGTCTAAGTGCTCTCGCACTTACGAACCGAAAACTCTCTCTCTCTTTCCCTACTTTTACCTTTACGAAGGTCCGCGAAAATCGCCGAAAATCGTCGAACGTCGACCTGTAACATCTGTAAAGATTAATACACAGGCTAGACAGAGAGAGAGAGAGAATGTAACGAGCAATGTAATATAATCAAATATCACATTGATTCGTTACAATATGTGGTAATGAACAAATAACTTACCAAAAATAGTAAAGTGCATATACTTAATTGAAGTATTTAGTAAAAACCTATTAAAATTTCAGATTATTTTAAACGGATCTAAATAGAACTTTACCACCTAAAATTAATTTATTTATAACTCATCGCCAAGAGTTCTATATGTCATTAATATTTTGTACTTTTAGAGTAATAAAACTTTCTTCTTAATTAAATTAATTTTTGTATTAGTTTTAAAGAATTATTTATAAAATTTTAGCGCTATATAAATAAAAACCTGTTTCTTCCATTTCTCCCGTGATTCGTAATTTGCACCCTCTTTCAAAATTTGCGTTTTAATCCATAATTATATCCAATTTATTTTTATACTATGCAGAGCCCAAATATTTATTTTGATTATATTGCCACTGTTAAAATTTGAATTTTCTTTTGCCATTACTGTTTATAATAGAATTATCTTAAAAATGCAATAATTAATGTATTTAATTTTTAATTTATTGTATATTTCACATATAGATATTTGGAAAAGTGTATGTTATACTTGATTAATATATATTTTATCTTCGAAAAATTGTGCATATTTTTAAAAATATTACATTAAATTTTAGGTCCGTTTTTATTTTATGAGTTTTATCAGGAATAAGTAAACTAATACACATTCTTTCAAGTTATATTCACAACTTTTTTTTGCGCACGGAAAAAATACATATATTATCTATTCTTGAAAAAACAAATAACACGTACACACACACACGCACACACGCGCGCGCGCGCGCACACACACACACACACACACACACACACACACACACACACACGCACGCACGCACGCACAAACTCACACACACACACACACACACATACACACACACACACACACGCACGCTCGCGCACACACACTTATATATATGACATATATATATAACATATATATATATAAAACATATATACATATAAGTTGAATTCTGAATTCTTAGTCACGGCGGCGGCGGCGGCGAAATATTTATATATTATATATATATGCTAGGAAAAAAACTTTCAATATAAAAGCTTTTGGAAATCAAACGATGCATCTGATGGTGACCTTCAATTTGACCTTAAGCTTGACCTTCAAGGTTATTTGAAGGTCAAAGAGATTTTTTTAAATGGAAACCCCTATTTTTGACACCGGATTCAGAAAGAGCGAAAAATTTTACGTCCAAAGCGATGGTTTTCAATTTGTTAGAATGACCTTCAAAAGGTAAAATGAAGGTTAAATATTGAAAAATCGTAAACAAGCTATTTTCTTTGAACTTTTTCGGATTTGTGGGCGAATAAATGTCAGAGTAGATTTTGGGATTAACAACCTTGAGTATCTCGACCTTAAAGTTAATTTTGAAGGTCATTCAAAGGTCAAAGTAAATTTTTTATGGACAGCCTTATTTCTGACACCGGATTCAAAGAGAGCGGAAAACGTAATACCAGAAATGATATTTTACAGTTTTTCGTTGTGAACATGAGAAAGTTAATTGAAGGTTAAATTTCATAAACACTTAGAAACTATTGTCGTAAATTTACTAACCTTACTTTTAGCGCTACCCAGAAACAACGACGTGGACGTAGTAAGTTCTGTTTCCTTTGGGGTGCTTGATTAACGTGAGTCCCCTTGCCTCTCACGATGGGGAGCTTGCTTAACGTGAGTCCCCTTGCCTCTCATGATTGACGTGATGTCTAGCCGGTGAAGGCAAGACAGGCTGATGTCCGGCCGGTGAAGGCAAGACAGGCTGGTGTCCGGCCGTTAAAGGCAAGACAGGCTGGTGTCTGGCCTGTGAAGGCAAGATGAAAATTCTTTCAGAAATCGTCTGTTACCATTTAAAGTTCTTGCTCGAAATGCCCTCCATTTTTTAGTTGACAATGCCCCATGCGATCATAAAATGATGAAACTGCTCTTTGAATCATTTCATTTGAGATTGCCTGTATCGTGTCAATAATACGTTGTCGTAATTCCTCCAAGTTTGCAGGTTTAGTAGCATACACTTTGTTTTTGACGTAGCCCCATAAAAAATAATCTAGTGGCGACATGTCAGGGGAACGAGGTGGCCACTCAATAGTTCCTCTACGCCCAATTACTCGTCCTGGAAATGTTTCATCTAAATAATTACGCACGTTTATTGCATAATGAGGGGCCGCCCCATCTTGTTGAAAGTAAGTGGTGTTAAAATTGTTACCGACAATCTCATTAACCGCAGGTACGATTTCATTCCTTAACATGTTTAGATACTTTTTTCCTGTCAAATTACCTTCTATAAAAAACGGCCCTACTATGCTATTGTTTATGATACCTGCCCAAACATTTAGTTTTTGTGGATATTGTGTATGTGATTCCAAAAACCAGTGTGGATTCTCTGATGCCCAGAACCTACAATTGTGACGATTAACGTTGCCATCTAACTGAAAAGTACATTCATCGGAAAATACTATTTCGTTTAAAAAATTTTGCCGCGCATCTATACGGTTCATAATTAATTCGGCAAATTCCAGTCTTCGATCAAAATCATCCTCATTTAATTCTTGTACCAATTTGATTTTATATGGATGAAATTTCAACAGTTTCATAATTCTATAAACGGAAGTCCTACAAACATTTGTTTCCCGAGATACTTGCCTGATAGAGGTTCCAGGATTTTCAATGAATGATAATGCCACATTCAAAGAAGTTTCTTCATCAGTCGCAATCTTAGGCCTCCCACTTTTGGGGCAATCTTTGACACTACCAGTTTGCTCAAAACGAGAAATAGTTTTTCCAACTGTTTTTTGTGAAATTCCTGGTTGCCACGGTAAACGGTATTCTGCATTAAATAAAGCCGCAACTCGACGATATGGCCTGACCATGTTACCCCATCCTCTCATCATGAGAATGGTTATTCGTTCCCGTTCTGAAAGACGATTCATATTCAAATGAATAAAAGAAATAAAGAATAAGTTGAGAATTGTAAAACAAAACTAATAATTGAAAACAGAATGAATGCTTTAATAGACCAAATTCAAACTTGTTCGTTGAAATTTTCAGAGTCACTGAAAACACTACCCACGAGGTTTTCGGGGTTGTTGTACACGAATATGGGCTCAGAATTTTAACTGGGTACCCCCGGTGTAACTCTTAAATGTTTGAATATCTGCACATTATTGCATATTTAAACATTTTCTCAAATTTGCAATCTTGCTATTTTTTTATAAATTTGCTAGAATTAGTCGTGTTTATCTATTCCTTAAAACTGACGAAATCTTATTAGTTATACTCTTATTATAATAATGACACTAGCATTCGAAAAAGTGGTCTATTCTGGGAACGAGACCTATGTATTGTTATGTATTTGACGTGCTGAATCCGAATCCAACGTAGCTTTTACTCAGGCATCCCCAAAAATTTTTTAAAGTTATAAAAAACCGTGAAAAAGGTGAATAAAATCCATATTAAAATGGTAAGATTCGGAGTAAAACAGTTTTTTATGAGTGTACGTGGTTTTTGTGTATTTTGACTTGCTAAACCCAAATCCAGGGCTTATTTTACCCGGTTGGATCAGACTGTCTTGCCTTCACCGGCAGGACACCAGCCTGTCTTGCATTGTTGCAAATTTTTCAATTTTGCAAATTTTCCAATTTTGCAAATTTTTTATTTTTGCAAATTTTCCAATTTTGCAAATTTTTTATTTTTGCAAATTTTCCAATTTTGCAAATTTTTTATTTTTGCAAATTTTCCAATTTTGCAAATTTTTTATTTTTGCAAATTTTCCAATTTTGCAAATTTTTTATTTTTGCAAATTTTCCAATTTTGCAAATTTTTTATTTTTGCAAATTTTCCAATTTTGCAAATTTTTTATTTTTGCAAATTTTCCAATTTTGCAAATTTTTTATTTTTGCAAATTTTCCAATTTTGCAAATTTTTTATTTTTGCAAATTTTCCAATTTTGCAAATTTTTATTTTTGCAAATTTTCCAATTTTGCAAATTTTTTATTTTTGCAAATTTTCCAATTTTGCAAATTTTTTATTTTTGCAAATTTTCCAATTTTGCAAATTTTTTATTTTTGCAAATTTTCCAATTTTGCAAATTTTTTATTTTTGCAAATTTTCCAATTTTGCAAATTTTTTATTTTTGCAAATTTTCCAATTTTGCAAATTTTTATTTTTGCAAATTTTCCAATTTTGCAAATTTTTTATTTTTGCAAATTTTCCAATTTTGCAAATTTTTTATTTTTGCAAATTTTCCAATTTTGCAAATTTTTTAGTTTTACTTTTTTACTTAAGCATTCCATCGTGAGAGACAAAGGAGAATCACGTTAAGCAAGCTTCCCATCGTGAGAGGCAAGGCGACTCATTTCTGGCATTACGTTTTCCGCTCTCTTTGAATCCGGTGTCAGAAATAAGGCTGTCCAAAAAAAATTTACTTTGAACTTTGAATGACCTTGAAAATTAACTCCAAGGTCGAGATACTCAAGGTTGTTAATCCCAAAATCTACTCTGACATTTATTCGCCCACAAATCCGAAAAAGTTCAAAGAAAATAGCTTGTTTACGATTTTTCAATATTTAACCTTCATTTTACCTTTTGAAGGTCATTCTAACAAATTGAAAACCATCGCTTTGGACGTAAAATTTTTCGCTCTTTCTGAATCTGGTGTCAAAAATAGGGGTTCCCATTTAAAAAAATCTCTTTGACCTCCAAATAACCTTGAAGGTCAAGCTTAAGGTCAAATTGAAGGTCACCATCAGATGCATCGTTTGATTTCCTAAAGCTTTTATATTGAAAGTTTTTTTCCTAGCACCCTTATTTTCCGAGATATTCAGGTGTGTCCATACTTTTGGGACACCCTGTATATATATATGTGTGTATATATATATATATATATATATATATATATATAGGGGGGCTTCGCCCCCCTGCGCGCTTCGCGCGCCAACCCCCTATTTTTAATTTCGAAAAAGGTTTTTCGTAATAAATTTATTTAAAATAATTTTTTAAATTTTATTTTTTTTTACTACCATGGACACCTTAGAAATTAAACCGACTCCCACAACACCTTGGAAGTACTGTTATAATGCATTGGGTTTTATACCAAAAATTTTATTTTTTTTAAATACGATTATAATTTATATATAAAAGTTTTTACCAAAATTTAGTATAATGTATAACGGTAGGGTACTGTTTACCTCACCGTTTGACGAATTCGAGCAACACGAGCGAATAGTAACATAATGTTCGCATCGGTTCGAGCCGGCGAGATTCGGCTCGGCTCGGTTCGTCGTAGCTACACGGGCGGGATCAACTTCGCGCGCGAAAGATTCGCGCACGCACCTCATTAGAGAGGTAAGGGGGAGATTCGCGCGCACTGAAGAGAGTGATAGCCACCTTCTTACGTGACAGGTGTGATCCCCCCGCGTCCCGTGTTTAGCTTCGCCGCGCTGTGATTTGCCGTGCGTTTTGTGTGCGTTTCGACTGCAGGCCGATCCTGCATTTGCAGTGAGTGGTGCTACACCGTGCATCTGCCTGCAGCCACACAACCCCGGTGCACGGGCGAGCGGAAAATCCGTCCGACACCGCAGCGAGAGTGAGAGAGAGAGAAAGCAACCGATCGGCTGGTCGTTGTTTACCAACGACTACAGCAGCGTACAAAGTAAGTGGTACCACTTCACGCGATCGTGTTTTTATTCGCACCTAATCGTGTTGCTTTATACCAGTCTCGTTGACTGGATATATTATTTTAGTTCGTGATATTTTATTCCCCTCTCTCTACAAGTCGGCCGTTTACCGACTTGTAATTCAAAGCGTAGACCTCGGCGACAATTAAATATTTTATTTGTTAATTTATCTTTATCTTTATTTCAATAAATTCATATCATTATTAGAATTCAATCCGGTGTTCGATTAATTGAATTTAACCCACGTACGATTCCTTCCGTAATCCTAAGAGCTCGTATATTTCTGGTTGACAAGTGCTCGACGCGATATCCCTGTTTCGCGGTCAATTTCAGATTTGAATTTTACCTGGTTGTTATCTGAAACAGTAACTCGGTTTCAGATTAACATTTAACAGATTTGGTAGAACGGACAGGTAACCGTCGCCGCATCGCGAGAAAAATATGTTTATTTAAATACGGTAAGTTTAACCGTACCGCTGAGCAGCCGCGATATTAAAATAAACATCCGCGCGGCAACCAAACTGTTACAAATGAAATCAGAATAAAAATTATAAAAAAAATAGAGACATATTAAATGTTAACAGTAAATTTTAAACTAAATGAATTCCTATAAAGCTTAAATTTATATTTTAATACTGTTGCGTATGGAGAAGGTGATAGGAGAGGACCGAATAAAAATTTGATCGGACGCCGGGACTCGAACCGAGGATCCGCGAGTTTCCAGTCACGAGACCTAACCACTAGGCCACCGTCCGCGATTTCTTGTCGTAGTTGCATTCGTCATGATATTTCGCGTTTCGGTCATCCTACACCGTTCTCACATACGCGCCGATCCGCGCGTCGATGTTACGTACGTAACACCTCCGACGGCCGGGAATACGACGTCCTCGTCGTGTTTATTGTCATTATACCTCCGGATTATTTTTATTCATCATCTACTCTTCTTTATCGACGCGTCTCTCGGATCCGCTGCGTGGAACTTCTGACTTCACGGGGACGAAACGCTTTATTTATTTATTTTCGAGGCTCGTTCGCTCGGTACACTTAATTATTTTTTCTTTATTAATTAGACCACGGAGGATAATGTAGGAATTGATTTTTACGTGGGTTCGTTCACTCGAGAGAGATACCAGCAGTGAATTAGTGGATTCTACTCTCCCGCACAAGGGATGCCATTTATGTTGCGTATGGAGAAGATGATAGGAGAGGACCGAATAAAAAATTGATCGGACGCCGGGACTCGAACCGAGGATCCGCGAGTTTCCAGTCACGAGACCTAACCACTAGGCCACCGTCCGCGATTTGCTGTCGTAGTTGCATTCGTCATGATATTTCGCGTTTCGGTCATCCTACACCGTTCTCACACACGCGCCGATCCGCGCGTCGATGTTACGTACGTAACAATACTTATAAATGTTAATGAAATATTAACTTACCAAAAATAGTAGAGTGCATTTACTTAATTGTAGTATTTAGTAAAAACTTATTAAACTTTTGGATTATTTTAATCGGATCTAAATAAATCTTTACCTCCTAAAATTAACTTATTTAATGACGAAGATCATCGCCAAAAGTTCTATATGTCATTAATATTTTGTACTTTTCGAGAAATAAAACTTTCTTCTTAAATAAATAAATTTTTGTATTAATTTTAAAGCACTATTTATATAATTTTAGTTTCATATAAATCAAAACCTGTTTCTTCCATTTCTCCCGTAATTCGTCATTTGCACCCTCTTTCAAAATTTTCGTTTTAATCCATAATTATATCCAATTTATTTTTTCATTTAGTTACAGAGCCCATATATTTATTTTGATTATTATAATCAAATTCATTTTATTTAAAATATTGTTTTCTATAATTATATATAATCTACTCACTTATATTACCATACAATTTTGAAATATTAAATTAAAAAATATTTAAATTAAATGCTCCTAAATTAATAGTTTTTGAAAATCTTTTCAAATGTAATTCGTATTTTATATTGCCACTGTTAAAATTTGAATTTTCTTTTGCCATTACAGTTTATAATAGAATTATCTTAAAAATACAATAATTACCGTATTTAATTTTTAACCCATTGTATATATCAGTATATATCACTTATGTATATTTGGAATAGTGTATGTTATATTTGATTAATATTTATTTTATCTTCGAAAAATTTTGTATCTGTATTTAAAGCATTACATTGAATTTTAGGTCCGTTATTATTATTGAGTACACATTTAAAAATGTTATAAGTTTTATTTTATCAGGAATGAGTAAACTAATACACATTCTTTCAAGTTATACTCATAACTTTTTTTTATCTATTCTTGAAAAAACAATTTAAACCTATATATATTACATAAATATTCCGCCGCGCGCACACACCCACACTCAACACACACCCACACACACACACATACATATATGGGGTATTCCACATGAACTGGTCCGATCAAAATTTTAAAATGCATTAAATTTTGGGTACACATTGCAAATATTTCTCAGAATACATAAAAAAATTTAAGATTCTGAAATTTATTTGCTCATAAGTTATTCTAACCTTAAAAAGTAAAATTTTCCAAGTTTTTTTCAAAACCAGCTGAGTTCACCGCTATTTAACTCAAAATCTCTCAACTTTTACTATAGAACATTATATGTAACATTCGTTGCTAATTGTGTCTAGAAGTTATTCTTCTGGGTTAGAATTTCAAATTTCAAGGTGAATGTTATATAAACTACATATCAATATTCAACTTGAAAAAAGTGTAATTTCGCCACAATTGATTTTTTTATCCAAAAATCTAAAAGAAAGCTTGAAGCAATACCTTTCAAATGGTCTGTAGCATTTTTATGGCTCTCAATTCTGTAAAAAGTTATGCTAATTTAAATAAACACGAAATTTTTTCAAAAATTTAAATGGGAATTACCATGTTAATTTTTGTGAATTTTTTCTCTTTCTTTAATTTATCATAACTTTTTACAGAATTAAAGGCCATAAAAATGCTACAGACCATTTGAAAGGTATTGCTCCAAGCTTTCTTTTAGACATTGGATAAAAAAATCAATTGTGGCGCACTCACACTTTTTTTATGTTGAATATTGACATGTATTTTAACATTTACCTTGAAATTAGTAAATTCCAGACACAATTAACATCGAATGTTACATATAATATTCTATAGTAAAAGTTGATAGATTTTGTGTTAAATAGTGGTAAACCCAGCTGGTGTTGAAAAAAACTTCGAATAAACCACTTTTTGAGGTTAGAATAACTTTTGAGCAAATATATTCCAGTACCTAAAAATTTTTTTCTGCATTCTGAAAAACATTTGCAATGTGTACCCAAAATTTGGTGCATTTTAAAATTTTGATTGGACAACCTCGAGTGGAATATCCCATATATATATATATATGGGGAGTGACAAAATTTTTATACACAGCGGTATATATTAGAACCCTGAATTTGGCTTCGCCCCCTTGCGCGCCTCGCGCGCCAACCACCTATTTTTAATTTCGAAAAAGGTTTTTCTTAATAAATTTATTTAAAATAATTTTTTAAAATTTATTTTTTTTCACTACCATGGACACCTTAGAAATTAAACCGATTCCCACAACACCATGGAAGTACTGTTATAATGCATTGGGTTTTATACCAAAAATTTAATTTTTTTTAAATACGATTATAATTTATAAATAAAAGTTTTTACCAAAATTTAGTATAATGAAATCAGAATAAAAATTATAAAAAAAATAGAGACATATAAAATGTTAACTGTAAATTTTAAACTATATGAATTCCTATAAAGCTTACATTTATATTTAATAATTATAAATGTTAATGAAAAACTACCTTACCAAAAATAGTAAAGTGCATATACTTACTAAATTGTGGTATTTAGTAACTACTTATTAAAATTTTGGATTATTTTAAGCGGATCTAAATAAAACTTTACCTCTTAAAATTAATTTATTTAATGACGAAGGATCATCGCTAAAAGTTATATGTCATTAATATTTTGTACTTAAAGGGTAATAAAACTTTCTTCTTAAATAAATAAATTTTTGTATTAATTTTGCCACTGTTAAAAATTGAATTTTCTTTTGCCATTACTATTTATAATAGAATTATCTTAAAAATGCAATAATTAATGTATTTAATTTTTAACACATTGTATTTATCACATATGGATATTTGGAAAAGTGTATGTTCACACACACACACACACACACACACACACACACACACCCCGTGCCGGGTTTGCTGGTCCCGCATCGTGGCGCCTCCCCAGGTGGTGGATAGGGGAATGCTTTCCAGATATGGATGGTACCGAAAAAATCAAATATTCGGGGCGAACCAAAACCAGATAGGGGAAGGCACCCCGAAATTAAACCAAGTATGGATAGTGAGCTGAAAACAATACTACCCCAAGCGGGCATGACAATCCTGTCAAATCCCGCCACTGATTCCGATTGGGTGCAAGCCCCGGTGGTCAGTGCTGGTCCCAAGGATTTTGGAGGGGACCAAACTCACACCGTTAAAATGGTAAGTGCTGCGGAGGTTGGTCACTCGGCCTCTGTAGCATCTAATGCTACGTGTGACCTGCCCGCGACTGGGATGTCGAGTGACGCTGACAGAGCTTTTCTCCGTCTGCGTGAGAAGGTAGATACCCTGGTGGAGTTTGTTCTTAATAAGAACAACATCCACAAAGAGCTGAAGAGTATGGCGAGAGCAAACAGCAGAGCTCTCAATGAATACGCGCGTTCCAAGATCGTTCCGCAGAATACGAACAAAAGCGGAGGGATCTCAAGGCTGCCATCAAGGCTGCCAAGAGAAGGTGTTGGCGGGAGCTATGTGAGGAGGTGGACCACGACCCCTGGGGCAGACCGTATAAAACGGTTATGAATAAGATCAACCCCGGGGGCGCTGTTGCACCCACCGACCCAGTTTTTCTGGACGGTGTAGTCCGCCACCTGTTTCCAGAACATCGGAAAAGGGCAACAGAGACTGGCCTGATGGCCACCATTGGTGCAGCCGAGTCGCTGACATTAGTGAAGCCGAACTGAGGAGGGCCGCTAAAGGTATTTCCGTACGTAAAGCCCCAGGGCCGGACGGAATACCTGGCCTGGCCGTCAAGACAGCGGCGATGAGTGCTCTGGGCTTGTACCTGGACGCATTCAACGCATGCCTGAGAGAAGGTTGCTTCCCGGCCCAGTGGAAGACGCAGAGGCTGGTACTCCTACCGAAGGGAAACAAACCCCCGGAGGAGCCATCATCTTACCGCCCGCTCTGTCTACTGGATATAGTTGGGAAGCTTCTGGAGCGGGTGATCTGCGCCAGGCTCGCAGCGGCCATCGGTCGGGCCGGAGACCTCTCCGACAACCAGTTCGGCTTCCGAAAGGGTCGATCGACCATGGACGCTGTAGGCAGAGTTGTTGGTATAGCCACAAACGCCATCAATGCTGGTCGGAATGCAAGGCGGATGTGTGCCATCATCACCTTGGACATCCGGAATGCGTTCAACTCTGCCAGATGGGACGACATCATGCTGTCCCTGCAGCACTTCCAAGTGCCACTCTATCTCAGGGAGGTCACCTCGAGTTACCGGACTGACCGTACTCTGCTCTACGACACCGACGACGGTGTGCACTCCCACAACATCACGGGAGGCCTGCCGCAGGATTCGGTCATTGGGCCCCTACTCTGGAACGCTGTCTATGACGGCCTGCTTAGGCAGCAACTTTTAGAGGGTGTCTCGATGGTGGCTTTCGCGGACGACGTGGCGCTAGTGGTGGTCGCAAAGAGTGTCGAAGAGATCGAATATCTCGGAGACGTCTCTATAGAAGTGGTCGCCACTTTGTTGAGAGACCACGGACTTAGTCTGGCGGCGGAAAAAACGGAGGCGGTGCTCATCTCTCGCACAAAAAAGGAGAGGACCGCCACCTTCACGGTAGGTAAAGAACGGATACGGTCGGTGAAAACGTTGAAGTATTTAGGAGTCACACTAGACGCGCGGCTGTCGTTCAAACACCATCTCGCGAACGCAGGCTCAAAGGCGGCAAAGGTGGCCCGTGCGCTGGCGGGCATCATGCCCAACATCGGGGGACCCCAGCAACCGCGAAAGTCTCTCCTTGCCTCGGTGGTGAACTCCGTAATTTTATACGGAGCTCCTATCTGGGCTGATGCCCTGAACAGGCACAAGAGCTTTGGTGCTCCGTGCAAGAGAGCCTGCAGGATAGCCGCGTTAAGGGTGGCCCGGGCGTACCGAACCGTCTCTGACATTGCGCTCTCGGTGGTCGCGGGGACCGCCCCCTTCGACCTCCTGGCAGCCGAGAGAGCTGAAAGACACCGTGAGGGTGGGCGACGCCTAGAAGAGAACCGCTGCCACAACCGATGGTCATTGCGGACCGTAGAGGAGTGGCAGCGGAGATGGGACTCAGCCAGGGACGGCCGCTGGACCTACCGCATCATCCCGCGGATCTGGGAGTGGGCGAGCAGGAAACACGGCTTCGTCAGTTTCCAGCTTACCCAGGTATTGACCGGGCACGGATGCTTCCGTAGCTACCTATTTCTTATAGGGGTCTATGGCAGCGCAGAGTGCCCGGCTTGTCCAGGGGTGGACGAAGACGTGGAACACGTCCTCCTATGGTGTCCTCGTTTCAGGGAGGAACGGAACCAGTTTCAAGTCACTTGGAGCGGTCCCCTCACCCCTGAGGGCATCGGGGCGTGCCTGCTTGACTTCCAGGAGGGATGGAACGCTGTAGTGACCCTCTGTACGTCCGTAGTGGACAGGCTGGGTCTCATCAGAAGAGAAGAGGAGAGAGGAGTTGCGATGGCAGCGGTAGTGGCCTAGTGTAACCGTTGCCTCCCCCCGCGAAGTAATGCCTTGCGGCGGCTCCCGCAGGGGAATAATGGTAAGAAAAGAGGTGGAGTTTTAGTGGGTATGCCTATCGACATCCTTCGGTAGGAGAGTCCCACACACGGGGAGTCTCGCATGGCTCCAGTCATGGTGCATTAAGCATTTCTCCACCTCTTCGGAAAAAAAAAAAACACACACACACACACACACACACAACACACACACGCACGCACGCACGCACACAAGCACAGTCGCACACGCATACACGCGCATACACACACACACATATATATATATATAACATATATATATATGACATATATATATATATATATATATATATATATATAACATATATATATGATATATATATATAAAACATATATATATATGTTGAATCCTGAATTCAATGTCATACGTATGTTATATATATGTTATATATATATATATATGTGTGTGCGTGTGCGTGTGCGTGCGCGTGTGCGTGCGCGTGTGCCTGTGAGTGTGTGTGTGTGTGTGTGTGTATGTGTTATGCCCTAAAATACATGAAAATTAGTGATTTTATGATTTTTATGAGGCATAACTTACAACAGCGGTCTTGGCCAATAAGCTAACCACCGCCATTCGAAAGCTCTCGAAAAATGTGATCTTTTAAGCGGTGTTAGATCAAAAACGATTGTGGCGTGGTCGCCTTTTTGATATTCAATATTTCCAGGCGTTCTATCTCTTCGAGATTTTAAAATTAAGAATTGTAACCCAGGTAGATAAGTTCTAAAGATTATTTTGAACAAAAGTTGTTCTTTATGTTTTTTCAAAAAAATTGAATAATTTCCACTTTTCATGGTCGAATAACTCTTAGGCAATTTATTTTTAACACCTAAAAATTTTTTTCTATCTTCTGAAAGATATTTCCAGCCTGAATTTAAATTTTGGAGCGATTTAAAATTTTCATCGTACCACTTGACGTGAAATAGCCAATATATATATATATATATATATATATGTGTGCTATTTCGCGTCAAGAGTACGATGAAAATTTTAAATCACTCCAAATTTTGTGAACAGACTGGAAATATCTTCCAGAAGATAGAAAAAAAATTTTAGGTGTTAAAAATAATTTGCCTAAAAGTTATTCCACCATGAAAAATGGAAATTTTTCAATTTTTTAGAAAAATTTCTATTTTCAAAGCCATTTATCTCAAAATCTATTGATTTTTTTTGAAAAAACATTAAAAACAACTTTTGTTCAAAATAATCTCTAGAACTTATCTACCTGGGTTACAATTCTTAATTTTAAAATCTCGAAGAAATATAACGCCCGGAAATATTGAATATCAAAAAAAGGCGACCACGCCACAATCGATTTTGATCTAACACCGCTCAAAAGATCACATTTTTCGCGAGCTTTCGAATGGCGGTGGTTAGATTATTGGCCAAGACCGTTGGTGTAAGTTATACCCCATAAACCTCATAAAATCACTCATTTTCATGTATTTTAGGGCATTTATCTCAAAATCTATTGATTTTTTTGAAAAAACATTAAAACAACTTTTGTTCAAAATAATCCTTAGAACTTAACTACCTGGGTTACAATTCTTAATTTTAAAATCTCGAAGAGATAGGGCACTTGGAAATATTGAATATCAAAAAAAGGCGACCACGCCACAAACGATTTTGATCTAACACCGCTCAAAAGATCACATTTTTTGAGAGCTTTCGAATGGCGGTGGTTAGATTATTGGCCAAGACCGCTGGTGTAAGTTATGCCCTAAAATACATAAAAATTAGTGATTTTATGAGGTTTATGGGGTATAACTTACACCAACGGTCTTGGCCAATAATCTAACCACCGCCATTCGAAAGCTCGCGAAAAATGTGATCTTTTGAGCGGTGTTAGATCAAAATCGATTGTGGCGTGGTCGCCTTTTTTTGATATTCAATATTTCCAAGTGCCCTATCTCTTCGAGATGTTAAAATTAAGAATTGTAACCCAGGTAGATAAGTTCTAAAGATTATTTTGAACAAAAGTTGTTTTTAATGTTTTTTCAAAAAAATCAATAGATTTTGAGATAAATGGCTTTAAAAATATAAATTTTTCTAAAAAATTGAAAAATTTCCGTTTTTCATGGTGGAATAACTCTTAGGCAAATTATTTTTAACACCTAAAAATTTTTTTCTATCTTCTGAAAGATATTTCCAGCCTGTTTTCAAATTTTGGAGCGATTTAAAATTTTCATCGTACCACTTGACGTGAAATAGCCCATATATATATATATATATATATATATATATTTGTTTTTTCAAGAATACATAATATATGTATTTTTTCCGTGCGCAAAAAAAAGTTGTGAACATAACTTGAAACAATGTGTATTAGTTTACTCATTCTTGATAAAACTCATAAAATTTTTAAATGTATACTCAATAATAATAACGGACCTAAAATTCAATGTAATGCTTTAAATATAGATGCAAAATTGTTTGAAGATAAAATAGATATTAATCAAGTATAACATACACTTTTCCAAATATCTATATGTGAAATATACAATAAGTTAAAAATTAAATACATTAATTTTTGCATTTTTAAGATAATTCTATTATAAACAGTAATGGCAAAAGAAAATTCTAATTTTAAAAGTGGCAATATATAAAATAAGAATTACATTTGAATAGATTTTCAAAAACTATTAATTTAGTAGCATTTAAGTTAAATATTTTTTAAATTAATATTTGAAAAATGTATGGATATATAAGTGTGTAGATTATGTATATTTATAGAAAACAATATTTTAAATAAACAAGCATGTATTTATTAGCAACAGAAAGTTTTTTAAGGAATGTATTTGATTATAATAATCAAGATAAATATATGGGCTCTGTAACTAAAGGAAAAAATAAATTGGATATAATTATGGATTAAAACGCAAATTTTGAAAGAAGGTGCAAATTACGAGTTACGGGAGAAATGGAAGAAACAGGTTTTTATTTATATGCCACTAAAATTATATAAATAGTTCTATAAAATGAATAAAAATTAATAAAAAAATTTATTTATTTAAGAAGAAAGTTTTATTACTCTAAATATAGAACTCTTGGCGATGATCCTTCGTCATTAAATTAATTACTTTTAAGAAGTATAGTTCTATTTAGATCCGTTTAAATAATCTAAAATTTTAATAAATTTTTACTAAATACTACAATTAAGTATATGCACTTTACTATTTGTGGTAAGTTAATTCTTCATTAACGCACATACACACACACACATATATATATATATTTCCCCACCGGGTGTTATGCAGCCCGACGTGTTACTGTCCAATAACCCTATCTCCCTTACACCCACTGGGGGTATGGCAGGTTTATGCAGCCCGGGCTGCATAACCCCGAAGGTCTCTCTCGCACGTGCTAAAGTAAGCATCTTCCCTCTCTTTTTTGGGCTGCATAAACCCCTATTGGGATAAATATATATATATATATATATATATATATATATATATATATATATATATATATGGGCTATTTCACGTCAAGTGGTACGATGAAAATTTTAAATCACTCCAAATTTTGTGAACAGACTGGAAATATCTTCCAGAAGATAGAAAAAAAATTTTAGGTGTTAAAAATAATTTGCCTAAAAGTTATTCCACCATGAAAAATGGAAATTTTTCTATTTTTTAGAGAAATTACTATTTTTAAAGCCATTTATTGACTAATAATCTAACCACAGCCATTCGAAAGCTCTCCAAAAATGTGATCTTTTGAGCGGTGTTAGATCAAAATCGATTGTGGCGTGAACGCCTTTTTGATATTCAATATTTCCAGGCGTTCTACCTCTTCGAGATTTTAAAATTAAGAATTGTAACCCAGGTAGATAAGTTCTAAAGATTATTTTGAACAAAAGTTGTTTCTAAGGTTTTTTCAAAAAAATCAACAGATTTTGAGATAAATGGCATTAAAAGTAGCAATAATTTCCACTTTTCAAATTTTGGAGCAATTTAAAATTTTCATCGTACCATTTGACGTGAAATAGCCCACATAGATGTATATATATATATATATATATATATATATATATGGGATATTCCACACGAAGAGGTCCGATCAAAATTTTAAAATGCTCCAAATTTTATGTACACATTGCAAATTATTTTCAGAATACAGAAAAAAATTTTTAGGTACTGGAATTTATTTGTTCATAAGTTATTCTAACCTGAAAAAGTGAATTTTTCCAAGTTTTTTTCAACACCAGCTGGGTTTACCACTATTTAACTCAAAATCTATCAACTTTTACTATAGAACATTATATGTAACATTCGTAGCTAATTGTGTGTAGAATTTATTCTTCTAGGTTAGAATTTCTAAGTTCAAGGTGAATGTTATATAAACTACATGTCAATATTCAACTTAAAAAAAGTGCAAGTGCGCCACAATTGATTTTTTTATCCAAAAATCTAAATGAAAGCTTGGAGCAATACCTTTCAAATGGTCTGTAGGATTTTTATGGCCTCCAATTCTGTAAAAAGTTATGATAATTTAAGAAAATACGAAATTTTTTAAAAAATTTAAATGGGAATTACCATGTTAATTTTTGTGAATTTTTTCTCTTTCTTTAAATTATCATAACTTTTTACAGAATTGGAGGCCATAAAAATCCTACAGACCATTTGAAAGGTATTGCTCCAAGCTTTCATTTAGATTTTTGGATAAAAAAATCAATTGTGGCGCACTTGCACTTTTTTTAAGTTGAATATTGACATGTAGTTTATATAACATTCACCTTGAAATATGAAATTCTAACCTTGAAGAATAAATTCTAGACACAATTAGCAACGAATGTTACATATAATGTTCTATAGTAAAAGTTGATAGATTTTGAGTTAAATAGCGGTGAACCCAGCTGGTGTTGAAAAAAACTTGGAAAAATTCACTTTTTGAGGTTAGAATAACTTATGAGCAAATAAATTCCAGTATCTAAAAATTTTTTTTGTATTCTGAGAAATATTTGAAATGTGTACCCAAAATTTGGTGCATATTAAAATTTTGATCGGACCAGTTCATGTGGAATACCCCATATATATATATATATATATGTGTATATAAAACACGTTCACTGGGGATCAGGGTGAACGGCTCCCATACGATAAAATAACAACACTTTTAGTCGAGCTAGAAACTTTAATATAATTAAAATAATAATAATACACCAAATCAATGAACAATTAGTCACGGTCGCCAGCCGCGTTCACGCGGCAAAATTTATATCTTTTACTACCCGCGATTACCGCACACACACGCACAATCACAGCTTGACGGGAAGCTGGACGACAGGGAATTTAGGCAGGAACTCTCACCTGCAGATGCTCGAATTTAACAATTAATAAAATATAATCACTCTCGATAATAATTAAATATGCGAGGTAAAACTACACGTCTCGTTCGACGGCCCGACTCGGAATCACCGAGTTCGTCTCGATGTACCGATCAGCGAGTCCGCGCGCATGCGCCACGCGCAACAGTTGGCTCTCGTTCGCTCGACTCGGCCGATCCTGCGTGCGTGTCTTGTTTATGTACAGTGAACACCTCCGTCCTTGTGCACCGTCTCAACTGCTGGATACGAACAACCCTGAGTCGCTTCTACAGGAACAACGTCAATAAACGGTAAAATACTCTCGTTCCATACAATACCCTGTATTAATGTTAGTTCGTCCGAATCTGTTTATTTGTTTCAGGTGCGGCATGCGGGAACGACGACGTCAACACTGTATTGCCGATTTCCTCAGTTACTTCTTCCGCACCAGGTCCCGGAGATGCCTATTCTCAAGTCAATATCTAGCTGGATTGTCCGAGGTAATGTATAAATAGCTTTCGTTTCTTCTTTTAACATTAATCTCTTGTGGAAGTAATTTCCTAACCTCAACTCACCTCTCCTTCTCCTTACCTGCAACTAGGTTTTGACAACCTACTGCTTTCCTCAATTCTAATTTTATATTCAGTATGATTTATTTAATACTGTTGCAGGTACTCGAAGGAGGTTTTGTACCAACGAAGGATCATTACTTCTTGGAGGAGGCTGGATGTTTACTGGTTGTCGACGCTGTCCAATATTACATGTTGTACCTCTACTGCCACCTTCTACGATCACCTTCTCCAGGGCATAAGGAACAGGATTTATAGCAGGACCTCACTCAACTACTTCAGGATTCAACTTCAACTACCGGATAATTATTTACAGGACTGTTATAAGGATAGTGATTGTGTGCTTGTGTGCTTATGCGTATCTTGCTGGAGTGCGTACTCCTTCCTCACGGTCTAGCCTATCTGGATTCCGAGTGAGCTTTATAATTAATTCCTATAAGCTACGGGGCTCTGGAATATTACATATATAATATAAATACAAATCAAGTATGTGACATGCAGTTATAACTGCCATGTCACAACTCCCCCCCGCCAAACCGAAGTTACTCCGGTAACTTCGCGTTTGCGAACGCAAATTACTTCATAATCGCAAAAATAAACAAAAAATTCTAAAATAAGCTGTCCACTAATTCTATTCTATTAACTTATCTACTACTCTATATCTAAGATAACCGGTGTTATCTACCACGAGGTATTTGTGTCACTGTTTGCGTTGAGTGTATTTTAAGCTGGAACAACTGCTTGGCTAGAAATACATCAACTGGAACGTGTACGCTAGAGTAATGTTTTAAGGTCAGTGTATCGCGCTGAGGGTGTATTTCCTATCTCATTTTTAATCACCACGTTACTTAACAAACAAAAAAAAATATAATCAAATTACGAACGACTGGCGAACCGTTACATAAACGAACTTAATTGTAGTACCTAACGCAATTTGCGAACTCACTTAACCCGTTACACAAAATAAAATTCATTCAATAATTATAGATTCTTTTACAACAATTCGTCATATGTTAAAACAAATAAATAAAATTAAAATTCACACTCATACCTGGTGAGATTCGTTTCCACCGACGAATCAGCTTTGGCAACCATTCTACCTTTTAATGCTCAAAATCAATTTAAATTCCTTTCTGGCTAGATTTATTTATTCTCTAATTTAACCTTACTCAACGACAAAACTCCTAATTCTCTGCTAGAACATTATTTACAGCTACCTTAATTATAACTTTATCATTCGTTGACTTCTTTCCAAGCTAGAAATTAATGAAGGGACAATAGGAAATATTAATTAATAACAAAAATTTTTGTTCATACTCATATTTATTAATTTTTGGGATGCATATCCAGGGAATTCTCCCACTCCTCTCTACAATCCGGGCAAGCATTTATTTTTACTCCCGGTCTTCCGCACCCCCTACAAATTATTCGCCTTGGCTGCTGGCATTGAACCCAACTGTGGTTCCGCTGTCCACAATTCCAGCAGCCTTGACGTCGCCTTCCGCTGAATACGGAAGGACGAGGAGCGGAATCATGCTCGACTAAGAGATTCCTGGGACGCCAATCAAATTCCGTTTGGTTCCTTTCATTGGGCGGTATCAAGGGACGGGTCCAGGGAAGGGATAACAAGGACGGAATATTGGAGCTGGAAGGGTGAGTAGGGTTTGGGTTACTAAGGTGGGAGCTAGACAGGTTTTGGGAAATAGCGGCGGTACGGGAGCTAGAAGGTCGGGTGGAGCTAGAATGGGGAATGGGGTAGCTAGATAAACTTTGGGGGTAAGTGGAGGGAGGGAAGCTAGAAGATTCGTTCTCCGGTGGATCTATAAAGATAACAAAAAAAAATTCCATTTTCATATATACCCTTCATCCTATACATCATGTACAAATTCCTCAACCCACCATTCAAATTATTCACTATACCGGGAATTGGACCCAATGGAGCCACTTCCGGAAGCACCTCGTGAGAACTCAATTCGTCCTCTGGGGGATGGTCCATCCCAATCTCAACATTTTCGGGGTCTGCCCCTCTTTCGAGCTGGACCTCCCCCAGGAACAGTGTTGACGTCCCCACCACTACTTCCTCTTCCCTGCTCAATCGGCCCCTTTCCACCCTCTCTTCTTCGGGGGGTGGGGATCGATGGGTCGGGACATACACCCCTCTCCTTCCCGGTCCCCTCTCCATTCCTCGCCGTCTGGACGTTCTCCACATCATTAACTGGAATATCAACATTGGGATTACCTCTCCGAGGTAAATACTTTTTCAAATCATTTACATATACTTCTGTGACTTTTCCATCTTTCAAATCCTCAACTACATATAATACCGGAGATAAAACTTTAATAACTTTTGCTGGACCTACAAACTTTGGAGCATGTTTAGCTGAATAATTACGGACCGCAGAAGATAAGGTATGATTTTTACGAAGCACCAAATTATCAATCTCGTACCTTACTTCACGTCTATTTCTATTATAATTTTTGCTTTGTCTTAAACTTGCTTTGTCTATAAACCTCTTTACTAAATCATGTAAAATCGGTAACCTGGTTATTCGGCTAGACCACTTTTCTTCATTTTGTTGCTGGACAGGGATAGGACTTTCAAGGTGTTTTCGGATTAAGGATACGGGAACTGGATTCCTACCAAAATTCATAAAAGCTGGAGTAACCTTCAACGATGAGTGAACCATAGTATTCAACGCAAATCCAAATTCATTCAAATGTTTGTCCCAATCTCTATGATCCTCACTTAGAAAACTATTAATCATCGGCCTCAAATTCCTATTAACTCTCTCAACAGGGTTAGCTTGAGGATGATATGGAGGAATTGTAGACTGCTGGATACCGTATTCTTGCAGTCTTTTCGTTACCGTTGCATTCGAGAATTCAGTCCCATTATCCGTCAACAAATACTGAGGACAACCCCAACGATTTATTATAACATCATCAAAAGCTTGAAGAACATTTTTGGCATCAGCCTTACGCAACGGAACAATCTCTACATACCTAGTAAATAAATCCTCGAAAACAATTAAATAACGAAAACCTCGCTTAGAAGGAGGCTTCGGGCCCATTATATCGGCTGCGACGATTTTCCACGGAGCATCTATATTCCTTTCCTCCATTAAACCCGATGGAGCCTGTTGCGAACTTTTATGCACCTGACACTCATGACAAGATCGAACATAACACGATGTATCATAATAATACCCTGGCCAATAATAATAAGTAGCAATTCTTGCATACGTTTTCTCAATTCCTAAATGACCAGCTTGAGGTGTATTATGAGCATCATACAAAGCTTGAGCACGACTTTGAAGTGGCAGAACCAACTTCCATGCATCTAAATCAGGGAACAAAGGATCTATTAACCTATTTGGTCTATGAGCATACAGGAGATTATTTTCTACTTTCCAATCAGGATATTTATTAGGGAAATTCAAAACCGACTTAACTCTCTTTTGATACCAAGGATCTTCAATATCTGCCGGAATAAGTGCAACGATCTCTTGATCAGTTTCCCAAGCTCGAGATAAAGCATCGGGAACCTGATGCAAAATACCCTTCCTATGCACGAATTCAATGTCATAATTAGCCAACGCAGTATTCCAACGACCAAGTCTTCCTGAAGGATCCTTCAAATTATTTAACCACAATAAGTTAGAATGATCGGTAATTACTTTAAATTTTTCACCTAACAAATAACCTTTTAACCTATTCGCGGACCACAATACAGCTAGACATTCCTTTTATGTCACATTATAATTCCGTTCAGCTCGATTTAAAGTACGACTTACATAATAAATGGGATGCTCCTCTCCATCAATTTCTTGGGTTAGTACGCCTGCAATCGCGTAATCACTAGCATCAGTTTGCAAGGAAAACGGTTTACTCAAATCCGGTCGAGCTAGAACTGGAGATTGAGTCAATGCCAACTTAAGTCTCTCAAATGCTTGCTGTTGACTTTCTTCCCATCTCCATCTTACTCCTTTCTTCATTAAATCTGTCAAAGGAACTTTAATTTCGGCTAGATTGGAAATGAACCGGGAATACCATCCTATCATTCCCAAAAACCTTCGAAGCTGTTTTATATTGGTAGGAGCTGGATATTCCACTATTGGCTTAAACTTATCAGAGTCTGTTTTCAATCCTTCGGCATTTACTACATAACCTAAATATTTAACCTCATCACAACAAAACTCTGACTTCTCCCTATTTATTTGCAAATTAGCCTCTTTCAATGCTACTAATACCTTCTCCAACCAATATACATGATCCTCAAAGTTTTGGGTGACAATAATGATATCATCCAAATATACAAACACATATGGTTCCCAATCAGCTCGAATTAATTTTTCCATTATCCTCTGGAAAGTTGCTGGAGCATTAGTTAGCCCATAGGGCATTCGTTTAAACTGGTGTAAACCTCTCCCAGGAACAGCGAATGCGGTGATCTCTCTACTTTCTGGTTCCAACAAAACCTGATGATATGCTTGACTTAAATCTAACTTAGAAATATATTTCGATAACCTTAATTTATCTAATATATCATCCATATTCTTCATGGGATAAGCACATCTCTTAGTCACCTTATTCACGTCCCTATAATCCAGACAAAAACGAAACTTTCCATTCGGTTTGGGAACAATCACCGGACAACTACACCACGGACTGTCGGAAGGCTCAATTATTCCTTCTTTCAAAATGCGATCTACCTCAGCTTGAGCTGCAGTCAACATCCTCGGTGCATATCTCCTGGGACGTTGTCTAATAGGACCATGACCTTGCACATCGATCTTATGCTTGAATAATTTGGTAGTTCCTAAAACTTCTGGCGTGGGTGGGATTAATTTATCTAATAACTTCTGGATTTGCTCCTTTTCTTTCTCAGTAGCCTTGACCAATCCATCTATACTAGCTAGAGCGGGCAAATAACCTGGATCATGTCCATATGGGAAAAAATTATGCAACTCCCCATCAGGGGTCCACCACGTATTATTTGCATAATCGATCTTTATTTTAAACAACCTTTGGAAGTCTATACCTAATATGCATTCATATTGCAGTTGATCGGCTACACGGAACGGTAAAACTTTTTGCACTCCATCTACTGTTATCTTTACATCTAACTTTCCTTGCACAGCTACTGGATTCCCATTTGCAACATTAACTGCGCTAGATATCGGGGTATATTTTCCCAGAAACTGTTTACCTAATCCTTTCCCTAAATACGAATGTACCGATCCACTATCTACTAATCCTATAACTTTCTTTCCATTCAACTCAATCGTGAAAAATAACCTAGGTTCTATTTCTCCTACTACAGAATGTTGGATAAACGATTGGGGGGCTAGAACATACGAGCTAGATCTATCACAACTGGCTAATCCATTAACACTTCCTCTCTGTTTCGGGTCATTCGGTTTAGATAGGGAGGAATCCACGACCCTTACTGATTCCTCCTTTGACCGTTTCCCGACTTCTCTTGCAAATTGGTCGGAACATCATTCTTCCTGCAAGTTGGACAATTTCTTCGAACAGTATTTGCCCTACCACAACCCCAACAGCAATTACTAGGACACTCTTTACTCCAATGGTCCTTAGCCCCACATCTGAAACACGATCCGTTTCCTTTACTCAAATTTGAAACCGTAGGGGCCGCTGTAGTGGGTTTACTAAGTGCTCCAGAGGAACGAGAACTGGATTGGCTCGAGCTGCCTGGCTTAATAGGGGTTTTCGATTGCCATTTATTAACTGTACCATAGCTTGAATTATTTACATTTCCGGTTTTCCTGGGCGTTGGATTGGTCTGGGTCGTAACTGTTATCTTACCCCTTTCATTAGTGGTTGGATTGAGTGGCATAGGAGCTTGATTTGTCGGGCAGCTAGAATTTGGAACGGAACGGGAATTAAATCTGTAATTGGACGGATAGCTGGAATCTTGGGTGGTATTATTTCTGGGTTTTATAGGGTTAGACGGAGGACGATAATGCTGCGATGGTTGCTGGATAGAGGCCAATTCCTGATATTCGGCAAATTGTGGAAACGACTCTTCCTGGTGATTGCCTATAGGAGCGGTCTTATTAAACTTCCTTCCTTTTGGAGGTATATAAGCAGCACTTGGAAAATAAGATTCCTCCAATGAAGGAGGGGGTCTATACAATTTTTCCCTAATTCGTCTATGCTCTTCTCTTTTACCTAACTGCTGGAGCTCATCAAACGACTGGAATTGATCTCGATCAATTCTTTGACGATAACTAGGATGTAAATTGTTATAGGCCCTGTCCAATTGGGACGCTAAACTCATTGGAGGTTTAACCTGGTCTAATAAAATTCTAAGCTTACTTAAGTTAATGCTTATTTCCTCCCCCAAACCTTGTGTTCTAGTCTCAATAGATATCCTTAACCTTTCCTGAACATCCTCCATGCAATATTGCAACCTAAAGGACCTTTCGAAATCGTTATAGCTAGACCAGTTCTTGTGTTCTCTCCTATACCAATACCAAGACTCATCATCCATTACGGAGGGTAAAGCTCGAACAATATCCTCTAAGGATAAATTATATGATTCCTTGAACTCTCCAAAAAGGCCTCCGGATCCTGCCTTTTAGTTCCTCGGAACTCTACATGCCACTTTTGTAATAATTCTCCCGTTCTCTTTTCTCTCAATAAAATGGAACTATCCCAGTTGGATGCATTCCTATCACTTCTAATAGTATTATTACTGTTTTCCGGTATATTACTTGGGAATCGAATTCTGGTACTGGTGGCTGGATTATTCCTATTATTTAGATTGTTGTCCGTCCTTGTTTGATTAATGGTATCTACCCTGGGTACATAGCTCGATCGATTCACTGTCCTTCGATCCGGTTCCAATGGTAATGGGTGTGTCCACTCTGTCCCATCATGGTCAGTACTCCAATGGACTCGACCTGTTTCTTTTTCCCCCATCCTAGGCCGTCCATTAACCGTTGTAGCTGGTATTTCTTCTTGATAGTCATTTCGAGTCATACTACTCCGATGAACATTATTAATCTCACAATGATTTCTTTCCGAGATACTAGCTGGATAATTTTGTAGATAACTGTTCTCGGGTCCAGTAACATCACAGTTCCGTTCATTTATCCTTCTATGTTGGTCTGCTCGATTCAAAATTGGGTTAGCGATTGGGAAATACGACGTATTATCAGCTCGAATCGTGGGGTAAGCTGGATGTACCGAATTACTTGGTTCCGTTAATGTCATTGACCGCTGTTCATAATCAGCTCTGGGTATATTCTGCACTCTTCCTTCGGGAACTGGAAACTGAGTAGATTGAGCTCGAGGGGGAACACTAGGAACTCCATTCCTTAAATCATTTGATTCCTCTATAGGTATTAACGAATCCTCCTGAGGAACATTTTCTGATGGCACATCCTGGGTAAGTAAATCTAACACCTGGGGTCGCCTACTTTGCCATGCAGAAAATTCACGATGACTATTCAAGGAAATAGGGTCCTGAAATCGTCCTACGGTTTGTCCGGTTCTTAAAGGTACATTATTTATATCCGATTCTCCTAACAATACGTTATCAACATTCCTCCTTAACTGCATACTGCTTGAATGTAATGTATTTGAAGCTGGATTGATGGGAAAATAGAAAGATGGCTCAACTTGATCGTCATTATAAAACTCCGATTCACTCTCATCGATAGCTGGATTCCACGCGGCTGCCGTCGGACCGTAGTATTGTCGCAATGAATATCGATGAACTCGCTCCCTTATCGTCATGCCATCACAATTACGACTCAAACCCTTCTTATCGGCATATTTAAAAATTTCCCAATCCGTTAACTTATTTAATTCTCTTAAAATAATCCTACTACCTGCCTCTACATCTAAACTAACTAAATCTTCTCCGGGTAATGAACTTAAAGACAAAGACCAAAGGCTACCCGCCATCATATTACACTTCTATTTCGGCTTGAAAAAAAAAAAATTTATCACGGAACGGAACACAGACTTTCACGGATTATTCCTTACAATTAACCTATCCTATCTCAGGTAAATGGTTCCTCGATTTGCTCAATACTACACGAATTCGCTTAATCAACTATAATTCTTAAAAATATATAAACGTAGTCTAAAAATTAAAAACCTTTCCAAATCCAAAGCAAGATAAAAACTACTGGTAAACCAGTTAAAGTCAATCAATTTAAAAAAAAAATTAAAACCAACTAAAAAGAACAAATTTTTAAGGTCGAAGCAACACAAAAAAAATGTAAGCGCTATCAAGCCTTTCTCGAATTACACCACAAGCAAAATATTTTATATCGAGCAATTATTTTCCAATCAAGCGAACCAAAAAAAAACTATTAATCACTATCAAATAACGCATCAATTATCCCATTTAATAATGCAAACTAATTTATTCAGCCGTTAGTTCACAAAGGCAGCAACTCAACTTAGTGCGCCAATGCTCAGGTTAATCGCAAGCAAAATAAATTTTATATACAAGGTGCCGGATAAACAATATGGAGCTAGAATTGGTGGAAATGCTAGAATATTTATATATAAAGCTTGAAAGGTAGCAAGGGTTATGCTAGAAGGGAATGAGGTGGAGCTTGAATGCAAATTAATGGTAGAAAAGTTGTCAACAAATAATAAAATTTTATAATTAATAATAAACAATCACCAACCTTTAACTGCTTCGGTTACCAGGATAAATATAAAATTATAAGTTTACTTTCTTTTCTATTTTTGATTTCGAACAACAAACATTACTTTAATAATTAGTTATTCACTCAAAATTAATAAAATCTAATTTATTTACTAAAATAAAATTTTCTTTATCAAAATTATAAAAAAACAAGTCACATTAATAAAATAAAATAAAATGATATGATAGCTGGAAAATTTATAAACAATAGGCTTATTTAAATAAACAATTTTACACAATACATGAGCATGCTCGTTAAATTAATGATTATTTCAAGCTAGACAAACCAAACACTTCATCGTTGAGCAAAAGCCAAATTAATTACTTAAAACATGCTGTATTATTTATAAGCATTTTTAAAAAAAAACATTTTCACTTAGCCGAAAAAAAACAATTTCAAATGACTTACCGAGTCGAAATAATAAGAAAAATGAAAAATCACAAAATCCTCGCACGAGGTCAAAATGGCCGCCCAAAGCCAATTCCTCGGCGTCCTCCTGTTTGTGTGTGCGGTAATGGCGAACCACGCGATCCCGAAATTTCCCGATTAAAATCTAACACCGGGGTCCTGTCACGGTCGCCATAAAACACGTTCACTGTGGATCAGGGTGAACGGCTCCCATACGATAAAATAACAACACTTTTAGTCGAGCTAGAAACTTTAATATAATTAAAATAATAATAATACACCAAATCAATGAACAATTAGTCACGGTCGCCAGCCGCGTTCACGCGGCAAAATTTATATCTTCTACTACCCGCGATTACCGCACACACACGCACAATCACAGCTTGACGGGAAGCTGGACGACAGGGAATTTAGGCAGTAACTCTCACCTGCAGATGCTCGAATTTAACAATTAATAAAATATAATCACTCTCGATAATAATTAAATATACGAGGTAAAACTACACGTCTCGTTCGACGGCCCAACTCGGAATCACCGAGTTCGTCTCGATGTACCGATCAGCGAGTCCGCGCGCATGCGCCACGCGCAACAGTTGGCTCTCGTTCGCTCGACTCGGCCGATCCTGCGTGCGTGTGTTGTTTATGTACAGTGAACACCTCCGTCCCCGTGTACCGTCTCAACTGCTGGATACGAACAACCCGGAGTCGCTTCTACAGGAACAACGTCAATAAACGGTAAAATACTCTCGTTCCATACAATACCCTGTATTAATGTTAGTTCGTCCGAGTCTGTTTATTTGTTTCAGGTGCGGCATGCGGGAACGACGACGTCAACACTGTATTGCCGATTTCCTCAGTTACTTCTTCCGCACCAGGTCCCGGAGATGCCTATTCTCAAGTCAATATCTAGCTGGATTGTCCGAGGTAATGTATAAATAGCGTCGTTTCTTCTTTTAACATTAATCTCTTGTGGAAGTAATTTCCTAACCTCAACTCACCTCTCCTTCTCCTTACCTGCAACTAGGTTTTGACAACCTACTGCTTTCCTCAATTCTAATTTTATATTCAGTATGATTTATTTAATACTGTTGCAGGTACTCGAAGGAGGTTTTGTACCAACGAAGGATCATTACTTCTTGGAGGAGGCTGGATGTTTACTGGTTGTCGACGCTGTCCAATATTACATGTTCTACCTCTACTGCCACCTTCTACGATCACCTTCTCCAGGACATAAGGAACAGGATTTATAGCAGGACGTCACTCAACTACTTCAGGATTCAACTTCAACTACCGGATAATTATTTACAGGACTGTTATAAGGATAGTGATTGTGTGCTTGTGTGCTTATGCGTATCTTGCTGGAGTGCGTACTCCTTCCTCACGGTCTAGCCTATCTGGATTCCGAGTGAGCTTTATAATTAATTCCTATAAGCTACGGGGCTCTGGAATATTACATATATAATATAAATATAAATCAATTATGTGACATGCAGTTATAACTGCCATGTCACAGTGTGTGTGTGTGTATGTATGTATGTGGGTGTGTGTGTGTGTGTTTGCGGCGGAATAGTTATATAATATATATATATATATAATTTAAAATTCTTTTTTCATGAATACATAATATATGTATTTTTTCCGTACGCAAAAAAAAAGTTGTGAACATAACTTGAAAGAATGTGTATTAGTTTACTCATTCTTGATAAAACTCATAAAATTTCTAAATGTATACTCAATAATAATAACGGATCTAAAATCAATGTAATGCTTTAAATATAAATGCAAAATTGTTTGAAGACTAAATAAATATTAATCAAGTATAACATACATTTTTCCTAATTTCCATGATATATATAATGGGTTAAAATTAAATACATTAATTATTGTATTTTTAAGATTTTAAGATAATAATATTATAAACAGTAATGGCAAAAGAAAATTCAAATTTTAACAGTGGTAATATAAAATACGAATTACATTTGAAAAGATTTTCAAAAACTACTAATTTAGGAGCATTTAATTTAAATATTTTTTAAATTAATATTTCAAAATTGTATGGATATACAAGTCAGTAGATTATGTATATTTATAGAAAACAATATTTTAATTAAACAAGTATGTATTTATTAGAAACAGAAGGTTATTTAAGCAATGAATTTTATTATAATAATCAAAATAAATATATGGTCTCTGTAACTAATGGAAAAATTAAATTGGATATAATTATGGATTAAAACGCAAATTTTGAAAGAGAGTGCAAATTATGAATTACGGGAGAAATGGAAGAAACAGGTTTTGATTTCTATGCCGTTAAAATGTTATCAATAGTTCTTTAAAATTAATACAAAAATTTATTTATTTAAGAAGAAAGTTTCATTACTCTTAAAATAAAAAATATTAATGACATAGGACTTTTGGCGATGATCCTTCGTCATTAAATAAATTAATTTTAGAAGGTGAAGTTCTATTTTGATCTGTTTAAAATATTCCAAAATTTTAATAAGTAGTTACTAAATTCTACAATTTAGTAAGTATGTGCACTTTACTATTTTTGGTAAGTTAATGTTTCATTAACATATATAATTATTCAAATATAAATTTAAGCTTTATAAGAATTCATATAGTTTACAATTTACAGTTAACATTTAATATGTCTCTATTGTTTTTATTATTTGTATTCTGATTTCATTACACTAACTTTTGGTAAACTTTTATTTATATATTATAATAACTATAGCAATACCTCCAAGGTGTTGTGTGAATCTGTTTAATTTTTAAGGTGTCCATGGTTGTGAAAAAATAATACAATTTAAAACATTATTTTAAATAAATTAATTACGAAAAACCTTTTTTGAAATTAAAAATAGGGGGTTGACGCGCGAAGCGCGCAGGGGGGCGAAGCCCCCCTAGTATATATATGTATATATGCATATACACATTACAGGCACGTAAATAGCATACTAATTTAGTCTGAATCTGCTCGTATAGGGGCTAATTTTAATTTGTTTTTATGTTTACATATACGTGTACCATTTGGTCTTTCTAATATAACATTCTCCCACCCTTTAATCTCGACTACCTTGTAAGGTGTATTATAATAAGGGCTGGCTTTATTATCTCGTTTTACATTAATTACACTAACTAAATCACCTAATTTCAGGTCAAGGTGTCTGTTTGATCTTATCTTTCCTTTGATTTAAGTTTAGCTTCAATTTGATTTTGTCCCGCTAAAATTTTCATTTCATTTAGCCTAACCATTATATCTCTTAAATATACATTGTAAGTCCTTAATTTTTCCTCATTTGGTATGTATATTGGGAAACGCGCTCCACGACCGAAAGCAAATTCGAAAGGTGTAAACTTGGTAGACTTGTGTTCGCTCGTATTGTATGTAAATGTCGCAAAGGGGGCCAACCTGTCCCAGTCATCAACTTTGTCAGAATATTGTCTAATAAAATGTACAAGCGGGGCATGGCTACGTTCAAGTGACCCATTAGTTTGTGACCTGTAGCCGGACGTGGTTAGATGATTTACTTTAAAAATACGTAACATCTCTTCTACTATGTCCGATAAAAAACTTTTATGTCTTTCTTATAAGATAGCCCGAGGAGCACCATATTGGTAAAAAAGGTGTTTCACCAACGCATCTGCAATTGTGGTGGCCCTTAGGTGTTTAATAGGTAGTGCAATTAAGTATCTAGTTAGGTTACATTTCATGGTTAATAAGTGGTTATTTCCGCTGGGTGTTGTACTCAATTTGCCTACCGTGTCTATGCTTACTTTATCGAAAGCTTCGATAGGTGTGTCTGTGATTATCATGGGTTCTTTTGTTTTCAATCTATCAATTTTTGTTTCTTGACAGCTTTGACATGTCCTTATATAGTCCAATACGTCGTTACGCATTCTCGGCCAATAGTATCTTTCTCTATCAGTTGAATAGAATTTATCGATCTTCCCAAGTCAGAGGTGAAGGTAAAAAAGAAATTTTAATACATTTTTCTTTTTTCGTAACGAAAAATCCCCTCTCTGACTTATTCGAATTGATGTTAAATTTTGTTCAACAATGTAATTTTTAGATTCTTTAAACATTTTTTTATAACTGTAGGTTGTAATGCATCGTAATATTTGTTCTTAACAATGACTGTGAGTACGTTGTGGTTTTTATAAGGAGTTATGAGCACTTGTCCAACCTTAGGGCGTTTTTATTTTAGAGCTTTTGGATCGATTGCTCCGATTTCTTGTAATAGTCTCATTGTAGAGGTAGTCACTTCACAGTCCTGAGATCAAAAATGTACTAAATTATCTCTCGTATAAGTAAGACACTGGCTAGTTGTCGTTATGTTGTTATCCAAAATTCGCATTTGTTGGTGGACTGGTTCCGAGTCACTTGAAGTGGTCTGTTGTGTAGTGTATATTTCTATGTTGTCTACGTTCGGCCTTATTGACATAGGAAATGGACAGATTAATGGTACATTTTCATCAATTGGTGGTTGACTAACGTTTATTTGTACTGACGAATCGTCTTCCGGGTCCTCTGGAAGATCACTTAGTTTTTGGAATTTTGTTTTTCTGCCAGTGTTCTTCGCTTAACTAACCATTGGTGTACTGTTTGCCTTAGGCATACCTGCTCTTACGCTTGGAGTAACAGATATGGCCCTAGGAGCGCTTATAGGTACAAGTGAATTATCTTTTTCATCGTCAGCTCCATCACTGGACGATTTATCAGCTTGTTGGTAAGTTTGTGTCGTAGGTCTATCTTTTTGTGAACCTAAGGTGGGTTTTGAGCAATGTATATTTTCCGCTGCTTGTTTTCGCAGTGCTTTCTGTTGTGCATCTCTTTCTCTTATTTCTTGTACTATCTTTCTTGTTTTCTCTTTTAAAGAAGCTATTATTTCTTCCATCTTGCTGCTCCATCTGAATTCGTCTGCAACTAGGTTTTCTTCCATGTCATCCAATTGGTCTCGTAGTTCTGGGTCAGCCATTTCCCCTTCAGATAGATGTGTTAGTTCCAATTCCATTGGCTGTTCATTTTCTTCTATATCTGAAGTTATTTCTTCTCTTGTACTGCTATTCAAGTCGAAGTCTGTTGCATTTAGTCTTTTCCTCATTGATTGGTTAAATCTGTCAATTGAACTATTTGGACTCTCTTCTTCACTCTCGCTAGGGGCTGCCGGTGTTACTTCTATTGCGACATCGCTTCTAGGCACGTTTGAGTCCGTATTTGTGTCAGTGATTTTTCTTCTGCGGTTATCTCATTCCGAAGGCAGCTTATCCTTGGATCAGGTATAGGTGGTGGTTGATCACGAGTGTAGTATGAGTCCGATTCTTTATTAGTAGTAGGTTGGTCTAAATCAGTGAGTCTTTCCGATAGATTGACTCTTAAAGATTCTTTGATTTGCTCCGATTCAAATCTGGTTCTTTCAGTGAAAGTGGGTCTGTTCGTAGTTACTTTCTCATGTGCTTTTAATTGTCCTTTCGATTGTTTGATAGGCTTATTTGCCCTTAGAGCTGGTATCGTGGTTTCCTTTGGTATGTTGGATGGAGTACTCATTTGTGTTGTTTTAGACGTGGTGCGTTTTGCAATTACACTGTGGTCTAACTTTGGCGATTCTTTCGATGTTTTAGAGCCTATCGGTCTACCTCTTTTCTTTGCGGTATCAGTCAAGCCTGTCTTTGTGGGTCGTTGCGGCGTTAAAGTAGCTGCTTTGCTAGTGGATGGTCTTGGTTCGATGGTTGGTTTAGTCTTCTTTTCTTTTGGTGGCTTTCCTTCTTCTATCACCATAACCTTTAGTGTTGGTAATACCGCATTTACTTCTTCTTCTGTAAGTTTTTGTTCTGCTATTTCATTGTCTTCTGGTTCTTCTGGATATCTGGAGAATGCATCAGCATTAATATTCAGCTTTCCGGGTTTGTATTTAAATATGTAGTCGTAGTCGGTAAATTTTAACATCCATCTCATTAGTCTGCTACCTGGGTCTTTTCTATTGTGCATCCATGTCAATGGTTCGTGATCTGCCTGTAATATGAATTGATTATAAAGCAGATATGGTCTAAAGTGATGCATTGCATAAATGGCTGCAAGACATTCCTTTTCCGTCGTGCTATAATTCCTCTCTGGTTTCGTTAATGTCCGTGATAAATATGCCACTGGATGATCAAATCCATCTTTTTCTTGGCTTGAAACGGCTCCAATTGCATAGTCAGAGGCATCGGTTGTAAGGGTAAATATTTTATTTAAATCAGGGTGTATTAGAATAGGTTCCCTAAGTAAGTGTCCTTTTAATTCTTGGAAACTGCTTTCCTGTTCGAGTCCCCATTCGAATTTTATGTTCTTTTTCAATAAATCGTTTAATGGTTTAGCGATTTTATTGTACTCCTTTATAAATTTGCGGTAATAGCTCCTCCTTGGTTTTTACTCACTCCTTTTTGGTTTTTAGGTTTTGGAAAATTATCTACTGCTGCTAATTTTCCAGCTTCTGGTTGAATTCCATATTCATTTATTACGTGTCCGAGGAATATGACTTCTTTCCTCAAAAAGTCTACCTTGTCGGGTTGCAACACAAGATTTGCTCCTCTAAGTCTCTCAAATAATAACCTGACTTTCGTTCATGGTCGTTCAGGTCCTTTGCATAGACAATAATGTCATCTAAATATACTAACATTTCTATATTTAGGAGTCCTCTAAGTACCTTGTCCATGAGTCTTTGGAAGGTAGCGGGTGCGCTTTTTAATCCTTCTGGCAGTCTTACATATTGGTAATGTCCTCTCGGAGTGGAAAAGGATGTTTTCGCTTTATCCTTTTCCGCCATTGGTATTTGCTGGAAACCTGAAGCTAAATCAAACACTGAGAAATAGGTTGAATTGGCGAACTTGTCCAACATGTCCGCCATTTTCGTAATGGATAAGAATCTCCGATAGTTTTCTTTTTTAGCTCCCAGAAGTCAATCACCATTCGCCACCTCTTATTACCTATACTGTCGGGTCTTTTCGGCACTATCCATACCGGGCTTTGATACGGTGAATTGGATGGTTCAATAATATTGTCCTTTAACTTTTTATTTATAAAGTCCTCGATTAAGTCCTTATGTAATTGAGGATACCTATATTGTTTTGTGTGTATAGGTATATTGTCTGTAGTGGGGATTTCATGTGCCACTTCATGCGTGCATGGCAACGGTTCCCCGGTATTAAGAATACATCACTATATTCAGATGATCCTTGTTAAACATTTGTTTAATTTGATAGATTCGTTGCGCCCTTATCATTTGCGGCGGTTCTAGTTCTATCTCACTCTCGGAGTAAAATGTCGGTTGTATGTATTCAAATGGAAGAATCACCTTAGGGTCTATTTCTATGGTAACATCTTCGTTACTTGTATTTATTGTGTATATATGGCATGTATTGTTTTCATTTTTAACTATACCTTCTCCTAAATAAACATCCGGGACAACTACATTTATTTGTGGTAAATATCCTTCTTTCAACTGTGTATTGACTAAATTTTTTTTTATCACTTGTCTGTTTCGTGCTTTTATCGTGTACTTTAGTTGTCCATTACTATTTTCATCATAATCTTGTTTTAAATGGTGGTCAGATCTTAATTGTAAATTTCCTAGATTTCTAAGTATTTTATCTAAACTAGTTTGGTCCAATGTTTCTCTTACCTCATACATGTTGGGTGGAAAAGTGTCCTCTAATAAATATTGGTATCTATCCCTGGCAATTAAAGGATATTGATATAATTTCTGATTGTTCAGTGTATTTGTAGGTTTCTTTCTTACTGCGACCTCGGGTTCGGATTGTAAAAATGGTATTGGATGCATGACATCGCCGCTGATCATCAATGCATTTTTGTAGTAAGAAATAACGGCTTCTTCGTCCTTAAGAAATTTTCTCCCCAGTATACCGTCTTGTTTAATAGGGAAATTGTCTCGTACAACGTGAAATGGAGCTGGTTTCCCGGCAATTCCTAACCATGTTGGTCCTATAGTTTGTATTGTTTCTGAGGTAATGCCGCTTAATTCTCTTGTAATCTCTAGGTCAACTAGGCAATGTAATCCTAGTGCGGAAAACTTCACTAAGTTTACTGAAGCTCCATTGTCTGCCATGAATACCATCCATGGATTTCTTCCATCCGGTACATGCATTCTCACACTAGTGGGTTCGTTGTCATCTATATTCTCGACAATAGGGTCTGGACAGAAGTCATTTTCCTCTGTTTCATATCCATAAGGGACGAAACCTTCATGACTGAGTTGTTCCCTTGGTTCGAAGTAATTGATTGAGTGGGGTTCATTGTGCCACTCTGGTGTTGGTGCATGTTCATATTCGGATTCGAGGTCATATGAACATTTTGGTTCATTGTCGTAGTATTGTTGATATCTTGGATGATGTTCATAGGCTGGATGGCAAGGTAATTCATACCCTCCTAAATTCCGGTCATATCCTGTGGTTTCATATACATCGTATTCGTATATGCCACCTGGTTCGTAGTCGTGGGCATAGTCATAAGATTCGTCTTGGTCTGGGTCATAGGTTGTGATGGTGTATATTGGGTCGGGCTCGCCATCGTTGAATTGGGGCGAGCCCCTTGGTAGTTTAAATGTTGATTAAAATTTGAACTCTGTTGATTTGAGTTTGGTTGGTAACCTTGTTGTCTTTGGTTTCTATAATATCCACTATTTTGATTTGGATTAAATAATCTGGGATCGGCGTAGAGATTTCTTCTGTTTGACCCTTGTTGATTATAACGAGATTGTTCGAATTTGATTGATAATTACCCTGTCTTGTGTAATTTTTATTATGGTTTGAGGAGTACTGTTTTTTGTTTGCTGAAGAAAATTCGGATCTTTCCCAATCATCTTCTCTGTGCGATTGATTCCTTAAATCTGGCAAGATTTTTGCGTCCATTCTTGTCTCTATTCTAACTGCTATTTCGTAGGCTTCTTCTAACGTTTTAGGTCTCTGTGCGTCTACTAATGTAGCTATCTAACTGGTAAAGCCTTGATAAATACATCGATAACTGTTTCCTTTAAAGGTATAATCATCAAGTTCAGCTGGTCATTTGTAGGTTTAAGATGTCTATCCAAAAGTGAATTCTTGGCTCCACTGAGTAGTATGATTAGTTTATCATACAAATATCTTATAGTATCTCTTTGTCTCATTCTTAATTCGTTAATTTTTTCTCTGTAATAGGAATAGTTTTTGCCAGGTGCAAATCTTATTCGTAAGACTTGTATTAAGTCGTCTATTGTATTTATTGTTTTTCCATAGGTGCAATCCCTTGCACTGCCTTGAAGTTTATTTAATATTACTGTTAATATGGCTTAATCTGTGCTTGTTCTATAGTAGATGCTTCATTTTTGATATCTTGAATAAAGTTCTTTAATGGCATATTTTGTCCATCGAAATATCTTATTCCCATTAAGGCATTTTGTAAGGTAAATCCGTGAGCCAATGTGTTAGCCATGTTTGCAGTTGCTGTTAAGGCTTGTAAGGTCTCGTTGGGGTTCATTGTCCGAAAGTTCCTCTGGTATTATACTAATAAAAGAAGCTGGCTGATTTGCCTTTGCCAGTGTAATTTGTTTAAATTTCCTTGTAACGGAGTGAATCATTGCCGGACCTTGCTCAGATTCCAGGATTCAGGTTTTAAGGAATTTGAAATAAAGTACCACTATTTAAAATAAAGGCTAATTATTATTAAGACTATGTACAGATATATAAAAAAAATAAACAAAGATATAGTGTAAATGTTGCCAGCCCGCCTGGTCTTGGTCGGGTGAAATAGCTAATTAGTCTGTAATCAAAACAAGACAAAATACTTAATTATTACGCGATCTACGAACTTTACAATTATGTCTTATAACTAGTTTCCTAAACGGATGCGACTAACGGGTATCGTGTATGCTCGCACGGTAATACGGTTCGGGCTAGTCTGTATGTTCACGGAGGGGCGGTCGGGATAGTCCACGTGTGCTCACGAGGACACGGTCAGGATAATCTACGTGTGCTCACGAAGATACGGTCAGGATAACCCACGTGTGCTCACGAGGGTGGGGTCGGGATAATCCACGTGTGCTCACGAGGATACGGACAAGATTAGACACCACGTATGCTCACGAGGTGCCTACGGTAGGATGCGGTTACGGTAACGGTCGGTACGGTATACGGTAACCGTATTTACGAACGTGTGCTCACGAACGTATCCACGGTTGCTGCACTAGGTCGGAGAAACGGGCTGGTCGTGTGCTCACGGCCAGTCCGATCTGTCGTCCAGTTGCAGACTCCTTACTGGTGGTTTCGGTGCGCCTCTTATATCCGATTCTACGAGAGCGCGCAAGCGTATAACGCCTGTCTCCCCACTCCGGACGGGGTCAATGAACTGGCGAGTAGGCACAGTAGTGGGGAGGCGGTCAATGACTCTAATCTATTTATAGCGCGGTCGTTGAACTCGCGTTTAACGGCACGTGTCTATCGCGAAGCTATCTTAATATACTACGGACTTATTATTATTATACAATATATTAACAATTTATAAAATAATTTTACGCAATACTAGTGCGTGTGTTTATCACACGTCACATCCTTATTAATCTAGGTTTAATCTAGTCTAAGTCTTCTTTGCTTCTCTAACTCTAACCTCTAATTCAAATCAAATAATTGAGTATAACTCAATTATGAAGTAAAATAAATTCGCGAAAAATAAAATCAATAATGGAAACTGAATTATTCAATACAAAATTCCCGTACATTATAAGAGAAAAGAGAAGAAAATAAGTGGAAATGGGGAAAAAAAAAATTCCAACACCTGAAAGTTGAATATATAATTTAGTTGTATTATTGGAATTTATTCAAATTAGACAAAATTGTTAAACTGTAATTATTTGCAATAAAATTTTTGTTATATAATAAATTAGTTTGTTGATTCAAACGCGATTTTATTATATATTCAATCAATTAATAGTATTAAATTTAGATCAAACATTCAATATAAAAAATTTCAATAAAAGTTAATTGTTAAATAATACAAACCCGTTTTAAACAATATTTATTTATTTATTTAAAGATAATTTGCAATTGTAAAATAAAATTTAAAAGATTCGTGATAAGTAGACGATTATAGTATAAAAGCGAAACAACGCGAACGAACTAAGAGTCAAGTTCCGTATTCCGAAGTAGGTATGTTCCGAAATTTCAACAAGCAGAATGTAGATGTGTACTCGCGCGTCGTGGCGTGAGTAGCCCTAATACAAGCACGTCCCTTTATTGCAGACCGCACTCTTAACTGTGTTTTGACAGTTCAGGAACAATCGATCAGGTTATTATTACAGTTAGTTTGAATAACATTAAATCCTACAGTCTAAGTGTGTTTTTATTTATATTTTTGGAGCCAAAAGTTTAATTAACAAAACGCAACGCTATTTCCTCCAATAAGTCAAAAATGTATAACTTTTTATTAAATATATTGTGACATGGCAGTTCTAACTGCATGTCACCTACTTAGTTTATATTTATATATTATATATTAATTATTCCAAAGCCCCGTAGCTTATAGGAATTAATTGTAAAACTCACTCGGAATCCAGATAGTCTAGACCGTGAGGAAGGAGTACGCACTCCAGTGAAACATACGCACAAGCACACAAGCACACAAGCACTGTTCCTGTAGTGTCCCGCGTAATAAACTATCCATTTAGTGAAGTCGAATCCTCGAGTAGTTGATTGAGGTCCTGTGTCAAATCCTGTTCCTTATGTCCTGGAGCAGGTAATCGTAGAAGGTAGCAGTTGAGGTAGAATAAATAATATTGGAAAGCATCGACAACAAGTAAGCATCCAGCCTCCTCCAAGAAGTAATGGTCCTTCGTTGGTACAAAACCTCCTTCGAGTACCTGCAACAGTATTAATAAATAATACTGAATTGAAATTAGCGTTGAGGAAAGCAGTAAGTTGTCAAAACCTAGTTGCAGGTAAGGAGAAGGAGAGATGAGTTGAGGTTAGGATATTACTTCCATAAGATATTAATTTTAAAGAAAGAAACAACGTTATTTATACCATTACCTCGGACAATCCAGCTAGATGTTGACGTGAGAGTAAAACAGTCATTTCCGGAACCTGGTGATGAGGAAGAATTAGCTAAGGAAATCTCCGGTGCAGTATTGATGTTGTCGTTCCCGCATGCCGCACCTGAAACATATAAACAAACTCGGACGAACTCACATTAATACAAGTTATTTATATGGAAATATAGTATTTTACCGTTTGTTGGCGTTGTTCCTGTTGATGAGGCTCCGGCTTGTTAGTATCCAGCAGCTGAGAAGGTGCACGGGGACGGAGGGTTTCACTGCACATAAACTGTACGGGCGTCGGATCGGCCGAGTCAAGCGAACGAGAGCCAACTGTTGCGCGTGGCGCATGCGCGCGGACTCGCTGCTCGGCTCAACACGACGAACTCGGTGATTCCGAGTCGGGCCGTCGAACGATACAAGTATATAAAAATTTAGATTAGTTAGCGAGAGTGGTTATTATGGTTATTAATTGTTTATTTGTTAATTCGAGCTTCCGAAGGTGAGGATTCCTGTTCTTTTTATCCTGTTGTTTTTCCAGCTTCCCGAATAAGCTGTGAATTGTGCGTGTGTGTGCGGTAATCGCGCGTAGTAAATATATAAAATTTGCCGCGTGAACGCGGCTGGCGACCGTGACTAATTTTTCGTTTTATTATTGTATAATTATTTTATTTTTATTAAAATTTCTAGCTACATACAAAAAGTGTTGTTGAGTTATTGTATGGGAGCCGTTCACCCTGATACCCAGTGAACGTATTTTAATATATACGTACTTAATTTTCAAGTCCAAGACAAATTTACTTTCTGTAAAATTTTGCTTTTAATTTTGTTTCAGGATAATAGGGTAAAAGAACAATACAATTTCAGAACCTGTTTTATGGAATTCATCAAGTCGCATTAAATCAGTTAGAAAGTTTAAAATAGTAAAGTTGTAACGGTACTTTTGATTTCTACCTTAAGGATTTAATAAATTAAATCTGTAAGTCTATTAAATTTGTTACTATTTATTTATTTGTGTGACTCAATTATTAAAAGAAACAATATGGAAGCAAAGGTATTATTATTCTAAATTAAATATTTATAGTAAAGTACATATTAACTATTAATTGTAAGATCTGTATTAAGTTTATAGAATAATTGATTTTAATAATTTATGATAAAATAAGTGGAAATCTATCGGCTAGATTTAAATGCATCAAAAAAAAAATCAAAATATATAAATTAATGAGATTTAGTTATGTACTTAAAAGTTATTAATATTGATTATTAATATATATATAATCGTTAATTTTCTTCCCACACTATATTACTTTTAAGTTTATCCATTTAAAATTGTTATTTTATTATATTATATTGACTTTGATTGTAATTTGTTCCTTATTACCTGATTAAGGTGATCTTACGCAAAAGAAGATCTACTACGCCAGAGTGATTTACCTAGCTATAATATTAAATTTTGGGTTATATACTTAAACAATTAAATTCTCCTTAATTATATTATAATATATAACTATATTATACTTTATTAAAGTAAAATCATGACAATTAGCTATAACAATTTTGATTTATTTATGATTTATGTGAAATTTAGGTTTAGGGTTAGGATTTCACCTTTATGTCTAAGTTTATTAAAAACAATTAATTATTTATTTATATATATATATATGGGTGGTTCTCTGTGACATCGAAGATGAAAAAAATAAATATTGCTATAACTGTGGGAATATGTTTTAGAAGTATCCAGTAGTTCTCCTGAATTTTTTCAGATTTTTTCTGGGCCATTATTTTAAGTTACAGAGAGTCAAAGTTGACATTTTAGCACTTTTTTGCATTATATGCCCATTTTCATGAATTTTTAGCTCCCAGGGGATGCATTTTTCACTAAAAACATAAGTATGACTTTTTTTGTATAATTTTCCGAACTTTTCATCAAAAATACTTTTAAAGACATAAATGTATGCTGTCACACTCTTGTAAGCCATTTAAACCTTAAATAGTGAAAATCAGCAATTCTGCTCCGGACTCTGATAACCTAATACTGTCTAAAAGATGTCTTTTTATAGTCAGAAACTGCCTAAAAATTTCCAGAGTGGGTCTAAATCATTAAGATCACTTATGGTCAAAATATCCGGGAAAAGTGCCCGAAATATTAATAGAAATGTATATTTGTTGCCTTATAATGATGAATCTAGTAGCATGATCAGTGGAAAAAAATTTATGCACTTACCTTGGAATGGTAGAAAAGTATCTCCACTTGTTTCAGTATCCATCTAATCCCCTCAAAGCTGCTAAAAATACAAATATTATTATAAAATTATAAAAAATTATTTTTTAAACATTTATAATGCTGGATTTTTAGTTTTACATCCCTTACAAGAATTATAATACTAATCTGAAGGATTACTATAAATATATAAACATCATTATTACAATAACTGAATATACGTCTTTAATACAAAAGATATATAAATAAATCGGATATATAATTATAATGAATAATTTGATAACGTGACAGTGACAAATTTGTGAAATCTAAACAATGTATTGCTGAATAATAATAATAATAATGTTGATACTTTTATAGTAATCCTTCAGATTAGTATTATACTTCTTGTAAGGGATGTAAAACTAAAAATCCAGCATTATAAATGTTTAAAAAATAATTTTTTATAATTTTATAATAATATTTGTATTTTTAGCAGCTTACAGGGGATTAGATGAATACTGAAACAAGTGGAGATACTTTTCTACCATTCCAAGGTAAGTGCATAAATTTTTTTGCAATGATCATGCTACTAGATTCATCGTTATAAGGCAACAAATATACATTTCTATTAATATTTCGGGCACTTTTCCCGGATATTTTGACCATAAGTGATCTTAAGGATTTATACCCACTCTGGAAATTTTTAAGCAGTTTGTGACTATAAAAAGACATCTTTTAGACAGTATTAGGTTACCAGAGTCCGGAGCAGAATTGCTGATTTTCACTATTTAAGGTTTAAATAGCTTACAAGAGTGTGACAGCATACATTTATGTCTTTAAAAGTATTTTTAATGAAAAGTTCGGAAAATTTTACAAAAAAAGTCATACTTATGTTTTTAGTGAAAAATGCATCCCCTGGGAGCTAAAAATTCATGAAAATGGGCATATAATGCAAAAAAGTGCTAAAATGTCAACTTTGACTCTCTGTAACTTAAAATAATGGCCCAGAAAAAATCTGAAAAAATTCAGGAGAACTACTGGATACTTCTAAAACATATTCCCACAGTTATAGCAATATTTATTTTTTTCATCTTCGATGTCACAGAGAACCACCCATATATATATATATATATATATATATATATATATATGGGCTAAATGTTTTCCTTGGAACGTACTTTAACTAATCTTCCTATTTTGACTTGATGAAAATGAAAAATACACCCAGGAGAAGCTCCCGAAAAATAGAGAACGACTCATACATGTAGTTGTATATCTATATATATATGAATTTCAAGTTTTACCTTTCTAGATGGGTTCTAATCAAGATATTTCAAAAATTCAAAATTTTAATTATTAAATGGTTAAGGTAGATAGCTTATTTAATAATTATATGCACCTAGAGTGTTAAGGGAGTAGGAAAAAAATTGTAAAGTTTTTTGAACGAGTCCAAGTCGCTAAATGATATAATCAACTATTTACCATTGAGTCAATATAAATTTGACTGGAGAAGATTTTACTTATTTCTATTATAACGGATACGGATTTCGAGTGTCGGCGTAGGTAGGTCCCTGGATTATCGGCGACGTTCGTCGATAGGACCAAGTCGACTAGCCGGGATAATTGCGAATGGTAGCGCAGTGGTGAGGCTTCTGCCTCGCGCTCCCTGGATCGTGGGTTCGCGCCCCGATACCTTCGTTGATTTTTTTATTCCTTATATTCAATCCGTACCCCGTTACAAATGGCGCCCAACTCAAAAACCCACTTGTCAGAAGAGACGAAGAAATTTATCTTCGCCTGGCTCATCCTTGACCAAAGTGGTCATAAACTCCCATCACCCACCACCACAGTCCCGGTTGATTTCCCCGCGAGAACGTCAAAAAGTGCGGAGGTACGACTGTAGGAAAAAAGCCTGTGTCAAACCCACTTGTCAGAAGAGACGAAGAAATTTATCTTCGCCTGGCTCATCCTTGACCAAAGTGGTCATAAACTCCCATCCCCACCACCACAGTCCCCTGTTGATTTCCCCGCGAGAACGTCAAAAAGTGCGGAGGTACGACTGTAGGAAAAAAGCCTGTGTCTGCAGCTCCGCAGTGTGATACGTATACGCAGTACATCTCCAAGTTGGCACTAGACGTAGGGGAGCTTGAGTTTCTGGGATCTCAAGCGTGGTGGTGCAAAACGCACGGCTATCCCTAGCGAGGCTCCCGGTGCTCAGAAAACGGTCTTCTTGACACCGGTCGAGCAGGGACAACCTTCGCCTCTCTAGCTTTGATGATCGAAGTGATCAAACGGCTCCCCGAGGGCGTAGGTCGCGTTTGGGTGGGGGATATAACGGGTACGGATTTCGAGTGTCTGCGTAGGTAGGTCCCTGGATTATCGGTGACGTTCGTCGATAGGACCAAGTCGACTAGCTGGGATAATTGCGAATGGTAGCGCAGTGGTGAGGCTTCTGCCTCGCGCTCCCTGGATCGTGGGTTCGCGCCCCGATACCTTCGTTGATTTTTTTATTCCTTATATTCAATCCGTACCCCGTTACAAATGGCGCCCAACTCAAAAACCCACTTGTCAGAAGAGACGAAGAAATTTATCTTCGCCTGGCTCATCCTTGACCAAAGTGGTCATAAACTCCCATCCCCACCACCACAGTCCCGGTTGATTTCCCCGCGAGAACGTCAAAAAGTGCGGAGGTACGACTGTAGGAAAAAAGCCTGTGTCTGCAGCTCCGCAGTGTGTATACGTATACGCAGTACATCTCCAAAGTTGGCACTAGACGTAGGGGAGCTTGAGTTTCTGGGATCTCAAGCGTGGTGGTGCAAACGCACGGCTATCCCTAGCGAGGCTCCCGGTGCTCAGAAAACGGTCTTCTTGACACCGGTCGAGCAGGGACAACCTTCGCCTCTCTAGCTTTGATGATCGAAGTGATCAAACGGCTCCCCGAGGGCGTAGGTCGCGTTTGGGTGGGGGATATAACGGGTACGGATTTCGAGTGTCTGCGTAGGTAGGTCCCTGGATTATCGGTGACGTTCGTCGATAGGACCAAGTCGACTAGCTGGGATAATTGCGAATGGTAGCGCAGTGGTGAGGCTTCTGCCTCGCACTCCCGGGATCGTGGATTCGCGCCCCGATACCTTCGTTGATTTTTTTATTCCTTATATTCAATCCGTACCCCGTTACACTATATATAATTTCTTCTAATAAACCAATAATATCTTAATTGTTTAATTGAATTAAGTATTATTTTGTTAAGAAAGGGAGACAGTGCTTGCGCAATACCTGCTATCAAGCATCGGTCGCCCTCAGTATAATCAGGTTTAATATCAATAAAGGAATGGAATAAAATTCCTATGGAATCTATACATAACCTTTAACTGACTGATAATTGTCTTATTAAAGCTTGCAAATAAACTGGTGATAAAATTTAAATAGTTATATTAATGAATAGTTTTCCTTTAAACGATTGAATAATTTGAATGGCAAGTCTAGAGTCATGGAGATGTGTATCTAATTATAAGGTGCTTTTGATAGTTCTTGTATGTAGGGCTTATATCTTGGATTTTTAATAAAGTCATAAATAATAGTTATTAATTAAAAAAACATAATGCTACGTTTATAAATAAATACTATAAATATTATTGAAACTTATTAACTTGAATTAATATATATTTATAACACAAAGCAGTTTGGCGTACTTAATTTCCAGATCTTTATGCACTTGGGTATAATAAGATACTATTTTATTTAAATGATTGAATATTTTTTTCTTTTTTTTTATTTTCTTTTTTCTAGATACACTGGTTAAAATTTGAAAATTAATATATGTATACTTTAAGTTCCCTGTACCATAAATTAGCCAAGCAAGTTAGGTTCTAATGTTTGTATACGGTTTCACCGTCGACTAAAGACCTGATTCGGTTATTAACTTACAAGTTCATAAAATTTATATCATTTAAACATATATTATAGTACGTTGGATCCTAATATATACCAACATATATGTATTAATATTAATATTTAACTGAGCCCTGGCGAAAATAATGGTATGATTAATCACGCGAATTATCGAGTGATTTATCAAGTGATTTATCGGGTGATTTATTGAGTGATATATCACTTGACGATTTGGCGCTTTTCATCACTTATTGATATATCACTAAGACAAAATATTTAAGAAATGTGCAAATGATGACTATTTCTAGATTCAAAATTCGATAATAAATAGTTCAAAAATTATGACAAAAAAAAAACATAAGATAAATAAAAAAAAGTATTACACATTTTTCTGTTTATGTTATAGTTATTCACCCATCCACTTATTAACCGCGGTCAATGCTGCTTAATTTTCATGATCAATCATTTCGCAGTCTATTCTCAATGCTACATTCACAAACAGTTACAAAGATAATAAAAACATATTTGTAGACACCCTAGTGGAAAAAATAATTGTAAAAAACTGCAAAAGTTGTGAAATATGGTTTGAATAATGATTAAAATATTGTACAAAGACTGTTAATATTTGTAGAAAAAAGGTCGGATTTAAGATATAAGTAACAGTATATTTCCAATGTTTACAGTCATAAACAGCTTTTTACCATACTTTACAGTTATTTTTAGTTCTTTGCAGTAACTTACATCTTATAAAATATTTGTAATAAATTTCAGACATGGAAAAAATAATTATTTAGAGATTGTTACGTCTATTAACAGTTTCTTGCAGTTTCATTCTATTTATATATAGATTTTCAACACTTTTTTTACATTTCATTACAGTCGTTTACAAATATTGAAAATAACAATTATCCACCTTTAACAGCTGTATATTAGCAGTTGTTTACAGTTATTAACAGTTGTTTACAATTATTAACATTTTCATAAACATCTTTATAGTAAAATAAAAATACAGAACTTTACAGCTAAATAATTAATTAAATTAAAATATAATAATTAAAAAAAAAATCGGTTCCATCGGGAATTGAACCCATGCCCTCATGAGCTCGTCGCTTCCGAATAAAAGGGACGTATCTCAGCGGCCGGTTAGAAAAGGACGTACCTCAGCGTCCGGTTAGAAAAGGACGTACCTCAGCGTCCGGTTAGAAAAGGTCGTATCTCAGCGGCCGGTTAGAAAAGGTCGTACCTCAGCGGCCGGTTAGAAAAGGTCGTATCTCAGCGGCCGGTTAAAGAAGGTCGTATTTCGCGGACTAAATTTTTTTTCTTAAATTTAAGTTGGCAACATTGACAAAAATCTTGTGGCTTTAGATTTAACATACGAAAAAATTAAAAATACTGTACGAACACACATATATTTATGTATATATATTATGACGTAGCGTTTCCTATCGAAATGATAGAATTCTCGGAACGCTAGTCACGAATAATATTAGTTATATTTGTTATTAATAATTTGTTTATCCTCAACACCGATTATTCGTAAAATAATACAAACCTTGATCAGCTTCAATTTATTCTAATCCAGGTCTGGGAATCTAATTGCGTAATTAATTTTTCAAATGCCGGCAATCGGTAGAGCTAATACTCCTACCTACACGTGGTTCGGTTCCGCCAACGAGAAAATGGCGGGTTGGTGATTTTATCGTGGACGAGGAAGTATTAATAGATATGTGTATACGTATTAGAAAAATATAATATTTATTAGATTTCACATTTCCGTCATTTTAAAGCATTTATCTATTGACTACGTCATTAGAATACTATATAGCCGTCGATGCTACTGCCACCTATTATGGAGTTCGCAGTGTTAAATTAATACCGGCCGAATCGGATTTATCGAGTATCTAGTGTAAAACGGCGTGCGCCTCCACTAATGCAAGACTCGTATCACTGTCTCTCTTTCGCACGTACGTATACGATATCTCGATTTTCGTCTCCCCGCGTCGGCGCACTCTCTCGGTCAGCGATATCAGAAGGATAAATTCTACACATAATTAGCAACGAATGTTACATATAATGTTGTATAGTAAAAGTTGATAGATTTTGAGTTAAATAGCGATGAACCCAGCTGGTGTTGAAAAAAACTGGAAAAAGTTCACTTTTTGAGGTTAGAATAACTTTTGAGCTAATAAATTCCAGTACCTAAAAAATTTTTTCTGTATTCTGAAAAATATTTGTAATGTGTACCCAAAATTTGGTGCATTTTAAAATTTTGATCGGACCACTTCACGTGGAATACGCCATATATATATGTATGGGTATAAGTGTGGGAATACGTTTTAGAGATATTCAGTAGTTCTCTTGAATTTCTAGTTTTTTCGGGGCCATTATTTTAAATTACAGAGAGTCAAAATTGACATGTTAGCACTTTTTGCATCCTATGCCCATTTTCATGTATTTGTAGCTGCCAGGGATGCATTTTTCACTAAAAACATAAATATGACTTTTTTGTAAAATTTTCTGAATTTTTCATAAAAAATACTTTTAAAATCATAAATGTACGCTGTCACACTCTTGTAAGCCGTTTAAACCTTAAATACTGAAAACCAGCAATTCTGCTCCGGACTCTGGAAACCTAATGCTGTCTAAAAGATGTCTTTTTATAGTCAAAAACTACCTATAAATTTCCAGAGTGGGTCTAAATCATTAAGATCACTTATGGTAAAAATATCTGGGAAAATTGCCCGAAATATTAATAGAAATGTATATTTGTGGCCTTATAACGATAAATCTATTAGATAGATCATTGCAAAAAAAATTTATGCACTTACTTTGGAGTGGCAGAAAAGTATCTCCACTTGTTTCAGTATCCATATAATTCCCTGTAAGCTGCTAAAAATACGAATATTATTATACAATTATAAAAAATTAATTTTGAAACATTTATAATGCTAAGGCAACATTTATACATTTATGTTATAAGACAACAAATATACATTTCTATTAATATTTTGGGCACTTTTCCTAGATATTTTGACCACAAGTGATGTTAATGATTCAGGCACACTCTGGAAATTTATAGGCAGTTTCTGACTATAAAAAGACATCTTTTAGACAGTATTAGGTTTCCAGAGTCCGGAACAGAATTGCTGATTTTCATTATTTAAAGTTTAAATGGCTTACAAGTGTGTGACAGCATACATTTATGACTTTAAAAGTATTTTTAATGAAAAATTCAGAAAATTTTACATAAAAAGTCATATTTATGTTTTTAATGAAAAATTTATCCCCTGGGAGCTACAAATTCATGAAAATGGGCATAGAATGCAAAAAGTGCTAACATGTCAATTTTGACTCTCTGTAACTTAAAATAATGGCCCTGAAAAAATTTGAAAAATTCAAGAGAACTACTGAATATCTCTAAAACGTATTCACACAGTTATACCAATACATATATATGTACACAAATATATGTGTGTTCATACAGTATTTATAATTTTTTCGCATGTTAAATCTAATGCCACAAGATTTTTGTCAATGTTGCCAACTTAAATTTAGGCAAAAAATTTAGCCCACGAAATACGACCTTCTTTAACCGGCCGCTGAGATACAACATTCTCCAACCGGCCACTGAGATACGACCTTTTCTAGCCGGACGCTGAGGTATGACCTTTTCTAACCGGCCGCTGAGAATACGATCTTTTCTAACCGGACGCTGAGATACGTCCTCTTCGAACCGGCCGCTGAGATACGACCTTTTTATTCGGAATCGACGAGCTACAGTCGACTACCTTACCACTCAGCAACGGACTATTCTTAGTACTATTGCTTCCTTTTGTTCTTATAAATTCTAAGTAGAATATACTCATAAATTTTAAGTGGGTTTCCTAAAGGGGAACGAACTTTTTACACAAAGCTCTTACATATGTGGAAGGTACTGCAAATTGTAAATTAAAAAAAATTTATTTTATTTTTTTCTTACATCTTGAAAACGATATATAAATGTATATAAATGGGGTATTCCACGTGAAGTGGTCCGATCAAAATTTTAAAATGCACCAAATTTTGGGTACACATTACAAATATTTTTCAGAATACAGAAAAAAATTTTTAGGTATTGGAATTTATTTGCTCAAAAGTTATTCTAACCTCAAAAAGTGAATTTTTTCTAGTTTTTTAAACACCAGCTGGGTTTACCGCTATTTAACTGAAAATCTATCAACTTTTACTATAGAACATTATATATGTAACATTCGTTGCTAATTATGTCTATAATTTATCCTTCTGGGTTAGAATTTAATTATTTACTTAACTCAACGAATGTAAATAATTGTAAAAAACTCTTAATAACTAGACATAACCGTAAATATTAATTATTTATATTTAGTGTTTACTGCCAATTACTTTCCATTTAAAAAAATGTTAATAGTTATAAATAACTTGAAAACGAAATGTAAATACATTTTTCTTTACATCCATATTTTAATTTCAGAAAATGTAAATAAGTGAAAATTGCAGTAAGAAACTATAAAAAATCGTACATAACTGTAAAAAAATCTTGTGAAACAGTTATTTATGTCCCAATTCTGACCTTTTCTCTATTATTATTTTACATTTTTTTTACAATATTTTTACACTTTTTTACATTTTCTATTTCCACTAGGGCATTTCAAAATGCCCAGTTAGAATTTATTTTAATGGTATCAATTTTAATGGAATAAATAAACATATTTTTAAAAATATGGACAATTTCATACAAATTAAAATATTAATGTACATATCGGTACCATATTAGAAGAACAATATATTAGTAATATATTGCAGCAATTTCATATTAATTTAACTAGACTTTTTGAAACGTCTACAAATATGTTTTCATTATCTTATTGTAACTGTTTGTGAATGTAGCAGATAGAAGATATATAGTAAATCATGCAATAGAAAATACTAACATCAGTATGGAAGTAATAACTAACAATTAAGTAAAAATTAATTAAGTAATAATTAACATTTCAAGTACATATATTTCATTAATCCAATTATTAAATATCAAAAAGATCTTCTACAAAGGTGTAAAAATTCGCAAGTATGATGTAATTTCAATTACACATTAACAATTCTTTTCTTACTGTATAAAAACTTACTGGAACAGAAAATACTGAAATCAAAATGGAATCATCAAGTTTCATCAAATCATCAAAAAGTATATTACACAAAATTCATTTCATAATTATTATAGCCCTGGCTTATCTTACATCAATAAATAAACAATATAATATTAATAAAAATATTCATTTGTGCATATTAATTTCTCCATATGTATTAAAACGTAAATATCTCTTTTTTATTGGTGTAAAATTCTTTTTGTATTTTTTTTAAACCAATAAAATAGAGATATTTACGTTTTAACAAATTATGGAGAAATTAATATCGTACAAATGAATGAATATTACTTCCACACCGATCTTAGTATTTTCTATTGCATTATTTACTATCTTCTATCTGCTACATTCACAAACAGTTATAATAAGATAATGAAAACATATTTGTAGACTTTTCAAAAAGCCTAGTTACAATTAATATGAAATTGCTTCAATATATTACTAAATATATATTGTTCTTCTAATATGGTACCGATATGTACATTAAAATTTTAACTTGCATGCAATTGTCCATATTTTTAAAAATATGTTTATTCCATTAAAATTAATACCATTAAAATAAATTCTAACTGGGCTTTTTGAAATGTCTACAATTATGTTTTTATTATCTGTGTAACTGTTTGTGAATGTAGCATTGAGAACAGACTGAGAAATGATTGATCATGAAAGTTAAGCAGCATTGACCGCGGTTAATAGGTGGATGGGTGAATAACTAACATAAACAGAAAAATGTGTAATAATTTTTTTTATTTATTTTATGTTTTTTTGACATAATTTTTGAACTATTTATAATCGAATTTTGAATCTAGAAATAGTCATTTGCACATTTCTTAAATATTTTGGTTTAGTGATATATATCAAGTGATTTATCAAGTGATAAGTAGCGTCAAATCGTCAAGTGATATATCACTTAATAAATAACCCGATAAATCACTTGATAAATCATTCGATAATTCGCGCGATTAATCATACGATTATTTTCGCCAGGGATAATAATAATAATGAGTTCTGTGAGTACGAGGATTGAACTGTTAACAAAGAACAATTATGATACGTGGAAGATGCAAGCTGAGACTCTATTAACAAAAAATGATTTATGGGGTTATGTAAGTGGTGAGGCTCTAAAACCGGAAATTTTAGCTAACCAAGAAAGTAGTTTTATTAAAGATGGAGCGATCCCTACTAGCACACAACGTTGTAGCAAAGTTGTAGCAACGTTGTTTTGACAACGTTATAACGTTGTTATAAAAGTTTTTGAAACGTTGGAACAACGTTGCTACAAGGTGGAATATGTCCGCTAAGATTTATGTAAGTTGCCGCGTTAGGTGAAAATAACATTGTAACAACGTTTGAGCAACGTTGAAAATGCCTCTAAAAAATATATTTCATATAAAAATTTAAAAAATGTCCTGGGCAAGCGAAAAAATACATTTTTAAATGCCCAAAATTTTAACTAATAAAAAAAAATTAAAAAAAATTTCAACCCGCGGAAATTGAACCTCGGATCTTCAGCTCCGAAGGCTTACTCTCTACCAACTGAGCTTTTTTTTGTTCCTGTCATTAAATTAACTTTTGGTTATAAACTACTATCAAAATATGCTCCGAAATTAATAACCTAAAGTTATTTTAATGACAGGAACAACAAAATAGCTCATTTGGTAGAGAGCAAGCCTTCGGAGCTGAAGATCCGAGGTTCAATTCCCGCGGGTTGAAATTTTTGTTTTATTTTTTTTATTAGTTAAAATTTTGTGCATTTAAAAATGTGTTTTTCGCTTGCCCAGGACATTTTTTAAATTTTTATATGAAATACATTTTTCTAAGGAATTTTCAACGTTGCTCAAACGTTGTTACAATGTTATTTCCACCTAACGCGGCGACTTACATAAATCTTAGCGGACATATCCCAAGTTGTAGCAACGTTGCTCCAACGTTTCAACAACTTTTATAACAACGTTGTAACAATGTCAAAACAACGTTGCCACAATGTTGCTACAACGTTGTGTGCTAGTAGGGATTAAAATGATCAGTTATATAAAATCCGGAGATAAAGTATGTAAATTGAATCGGTCACTATACGTACTTAAACAAGCAAGTAGGCAATGGAATATAAAGTTAGATAACATATTAAAAAAACATGCCTTACAGCCTTTAATATCAGACCCGTGTATTTACTTTTACAATGACATTAACAATAATATTATTATAGTTTTAGTTTACGTTGATGATCTATTAATAATAAGTAACAATGTAGATAAAATAAAATTTCTGAAATAATTTTAAGCCAAAAGGGATATATAAATCAAATTTTAAAGCGATTTGGAATGGAAGATTGCAAACCTGTAGAAACACCTTTTGTATTAGGCAATAATGATATCAATACTGATTTAGATACAGATAAAAATCGAGAATTAATTGAAAAGCTTCCATATAGAGAATTAATAGGAGCTTTAATGTATTTATCCACAGCGACCAGGCCCGATATAATGAAAAGCACTATCTACTTATCACAATTTAATACTACGTATAAAATTCAACTTTGGACAGCTGCAAAAAGAATTTTGAGATATCTAAAGGGCACAATTGATATTGGCTTAACATATAAACATAACAATAACGGCTTAATAGGTTATACTGTGTAACAATGAGACTCATTTGCTACAAATTAAAAAAAGGAACGGGCGTCAGGTCTTGAACCCGAGCCCCTTCGGATTCGAAGGCGTTCACGCTACCACTGCGCTACGCCCGCAATTGGTCGTAGCGCTTCTTATCGCTCTCGTATGTTACCCAACACGCGCTACCTAGCGTGTCGGTATAGCTGAGATCTATGACAAGTGGATTAAATCCACCTTGTCACAACTGATGCAGATTGTGAACACCAACTGAACAAATGGTTGCTGATGTCTTGACGAATGCTGTTAATAAATCAAAACATTGGTATTGTGTTGACGGTTTAGGTTTACAAAATTTATAAATATTCTCCATTTAAAATACTTGTATTGATGGGGGAGTGTTAGAAATATGTATATTTAAAATACTGAATAGAGCTGATTTTCAAAAATTTGTATATCGTTCATCTGTATCTAGAGACGAGATGCCTGGACTCTACTGATGAGCCCACCAGGCATACTCAGGGCGAAATACAATAAATTTTCATTTCTTTTCTTATTTTTTTCCATCTTTTTAAGTTTTTATTAATTTTATATTACAATCAATTAAATTTTATATATTTTTTTTACTTAGCTTGTCTTAGTCTTTTTTCAAACATTCATCCTGTGAGGTTTCTATAGTGGCTGGTATTAATACTGTCCGCCTTACTTGAGTTGTGAGGAATATTTCTTTGGCTTGTGGAGATCAATAAATTCATTTATCATATATTTAAAATACTGTTCAATGCGCGATTTATGTATTTGCGACTACAGCGCCTTGTATTTTTTTCTCTCGCACTCTTCTCTTTGACTTATAGTGAGTTACATCGCTCTCCAATGTATAATATAATAAAGAGTCAAACCATTGATATTATTGTTAAATTAATTTTTTTTGTGGGGCTGTGTTGTTAACAGAAGAAAATCGTCGTTCTAAACTGTCTAATACAAAATTACAAGAGATGTTAGTAAAAAGGGAAACAACATCCAATAAAAGTAAAACATGATCATCGTCTAAAGTGACATCCTTTAATTTTTCTCTTTAATGAAAACTATTGTTAATGTGAGATTTCGGTAATTTTATAGCTGTTTTTCATTACAAATTAGTTTAGCAAGAAAATGTGTAGGGCTATTAGCTAAAGAAATTATAGGTCTTAACGGGTTATCAATCTTATGGATTTTTGGTAAACCATAACCTTTCGCTAAACAAGTATTAGAACAGGTGAGTGCATTATTGTGAAATTTGTGTTGTAAAAATTCATGATTATTCAAATGTTTTAAATTTATAGAAGTAGAAGATAATAAGTTTTTTAATGGATTCTTAGAAATACACCTATAGACAGCATTATCAGAAAAAATGTTTGACATTTTTGTAACATAATCGGATTTGTACATACAAACTGTTTTGTTACCCTTGTCCAAAGTAGTAAAAAATATGTTTGGATTGTTTTTTAAAAAAAAATTTGAAGTATTAATTTTATAAATACTTTTTCTTTACTATCTAAATGAGTTTTTGTTTTTTTTGGTTAAATTGATGTTATATGCCACTTGTTCTCTAATATTTAAACTAACAACGTTACTAATATCTAAAGTTTCTAAACAATTTTCCGTGCTTTTGATGATATCAATGACTATTGGTCTCGATAAATTTGATTTAAGACTAAAATTCGGACCAAGAGTAACAATATCTTTAACTTCAATCGGAACATCTATTTTTATTAAATTAATGAACCAGCTGTTCCTATCTGACACAGTCACCATTTTTTTTAACAATTTAGTTTTTAAATCCTTCAAGAGTTCAAATTTTTTTCAGTAAAAGAGCATTGTGTTTACTTTGTATCTTAAAATATTTTTGAGAAGTCATGTCAAAGAAAACTTTAAATAAATCTTTGTTTGTCACACACTCACAAATTTTTTGTTTAAGATTCTTAAGAGATTTATAAATAAAATTAATATGGGAATTAATATCTCTAATTTCAAGATTCAAAATTTTTGTTAAAAAATAGTCCTAGACATGACAATGTTATTTCGACTAAATGAAATTTTTTAAAACTTCTTTTTAGGCGTTTTGGCAATGTCATTCCGCCTAACAAAAATTTGAAATAAAAGTTTTAGGCGATATGACAATGTCATTTCGCCTGTAACGTGGTATTTCGTTCTAATATCACTTACAATTTATTTATTATTTCTAACAGGGACGACGGCCCGAAGAACGCGTCTTTATCGTTGCCGTGGGTTAATAAGTTAACCCTTAAGGACACGGTAGCGGAGATTGGACGATCTCCTACGTACCGACACACGTGGCGGGAAAATAGAGAATCGGAATATTGGTTGCGGGTTGATTTATAATTAAGAACGCAAACGTTATATTAACATAAAATAAATAAGCATTTATTTGAAAAGATTGCACGGAGGTACCCGACAATGAATAACGGGGCGTTCTCCCGGTCGCGTGGTATATAAGCGGCAAGCAGGGGCTGCTCCCGCACTCGGCCCGCGCAATACCAAATCGGTTTCGGTAGCAGCGGTGTGCTACCGAACAAACATACATGCACACCCACTTTGCACACTCTAAAATATACCGACTGACGTGGAGCACTTACCGGGCTGGCTTGTCAATTGGCCCTGGTGTGAGTCGGCGCCCCGCCGTCTGCTGGCCGGTGGAGTCGGCCCGGTTTCCCGTCGTCCTCGATGGTGGTCTGCAGGCGCGAACTGATACCGCGGCGATTCGCCTACCTCGGGGAATACTTAACCCGAGGTATGTGGTCCTTCGCACTGCACTTACACAAATATCTTACGAACACTCGTGTACGGCTTACCGGTGCACGGACGACCCGGTCCGGTACTTCCCGTGGCGCGCGAACTCAACGTGACGATGTGTCAAAAGGGTGCTGTTGCGATCAAGACCGGCAGCGTACTGATCTTTTCGGGAATTGTCACACACGCACAATAACAATCGAATATATAGATGCTCGCACACATTCTCGTTCGTAGATATAAACACGCACGTTTTGTGGCCTTGAAGTGGCCATGCTCGAAACAATAACAACGTGCGAGATATTAACACAGAATATCTTATTCAAACTAAATAATATAAGATTTCAAATATTATTTACTTCATTGCAACGATGTCTCGTCGCGAAACCCCCACTAAACTCCACATAAACTTCCTGATGTGAGAGTTGACAAGAAGGCAATGAAATAAATAATGACACGCACGCAATTGTATTCCCTCGCCTAGACGAACTATGATCGAGGCTTGGTGAGATTCTTCTCTAAGGTGGCCATCACCAGTCACAGGACGACGTCTCTCGCTGCAGGATTGTCTCCTGCCACCGCTTCCAACAACAAGCGACACTCCCAAAGAAGGTCAGCATCGTTGTTGGGTTGTTTCGATGGCCCGGTGATGACATTGCTGCTCATACCCGACGTTATGTCCATCTTGGTCGGAACGGAGGGCGGTTCGACCAATGAAGTCGGTGGTGCAGGGTAAGGGGTCAGTAGAGACAGCTCAGCTGAATAGCCAACTTGCCGGAATACGGTGTTAAGACCCGCCTGCACGTCACCCAAGGGTTAAGAGTTTGGTACTCCCAAACCCTGCGCCAGACGACGTAAGAGCGTCTCATGCGGGGTTACATCCTTGATCAGCTCGACGTGGACTGGCTACGCTCTCTTCTCGTTCACGAGTCTCGTCCACTTCGGCCTCTTGATGGCCAGATATCGCTGGAGGAGGCGGTGTAGGAGGACGGGCCAGGGATTCCTGGTATCCGCTACGGCGTCGCTCGACTAGTCTTTGAGCATGCTCGCTTAAGGCGCGTTGCACCTCTTCAATCGTCCCGGTATGGTGCAGACGGAATTCTGCCGCCTGTCGGCGGTTTGCCTTTTCGATTCGTTTAGCAATGACTCCGGAAGCAAAGGATGGTTGGTTTCCCTGGGGCTGGGCGTCCACAATACCCACCGAAGTTGCTCGGGCCGATGCGACGGTGGTCTCTTCCACTCGCCGCTTCTTCGCTTTGCTGCGGCTCCCTCTCTGTCTGGCCCTCTTGGACATGGACTTCTCCTGTGCCCCAGACGTTGAAGGTTAGGGTGCCGCTGTTGGCAGGCCGGATAGTCCTCGATCCCTGCGATTTGCCAACTATGCGCGGTAGGCATTCATGCAGCGGGGACATTTGGTCACAACCACCCCTCGGCGGCCGCAGATGATGCAGAATTCCTGCGTCTGCATGGCCGCACACTCCCGGCGGTTGTGTCTCGGACGCCAACAATTAAAGTTGGCCTCGCTGGACCACCTCGCGGCTGGACCTTGCGACGCCTATACTTTTCCACATGGTCCACTCCTGACGTATTGGGTCGCGAAGAGGGTCGGCACCTTACGGGCGACATCTCTCTCCAAACTTGCGTCGGAGGTTGGACATGGGGAAGGATTTGCTCCTGGCGGGCGACATCTCTTCCTTTGGTGGAACCACTACTACCGACGCGATGGTACTCGGCATGGCTAGTGCCAGATTCCCATCGTCTACTTCCGAATAGTAGTCGTCAACCGTCAACTGGCGCAAGGGATTATGCTTCTTGTGCCTCGGACGGCTTCCGGCGACTTCCCTTTGCCGCTCCTTCTCTTCTTGGCGGAGGTCCTCTGCATGTCCGGCAGGTAGATAGTTAATGTTGACACTATGTCAATGTTAACGCTACACCTCGGGGTCTGCTGGTCGACTTCCATTCGCTCTACCGTCGTCTTGGGGTTTTGCCGAGATTCGTTAGCCTTGGGCGGGCTTGACATACATTTAGGCCTTTCCAAGGGCAAGTCAACAGCCATTACCGCCGAAGCGGCCTGGAGGTTGTTGCCAAAACCCGATGATTGGTTCCCCTGACGTCTCTGCTCTTCATCTATGTGTTTCCGTACTAGATCTCAAAGGGCATCGAGACGTCTGAGTCTAACCACATTTCGGGATCGATAGGAATTTTAAATTCCCTCTTCTCAACCTCTCTACGCAGACTCTTTACAGGTTAAGGATGACGCCCAAAATTGAGAAAAGCTGGGGAAACCTTCGTACTTGATTGCGTTGCTGTATTAATAGCATGACGGAATTCATGTATATGTTCATCCCAGCTGCGATGATCGGAATTCACAAAGGCCGCAATCATCGTCTCTAATGTCCTATTTGTACGCTCGACGGGGTTGGCTTGTGGTCGGTAAGGAGGAGTCGTGATCTGTTTTTATCCCGTAATCCTCAAGCATTTATGTCAACTTATTATTGACGAACTCTGTACTGTTATCCGTAAGGAAGTAATCAGGAGTTTTCCAACGAAACAGTATGAGTTCCTCAAATGCTTTCGCGACCGACTTACTAGTAGCAGCTCGGAACGGTTTTAATTCAATCCACCTTGTAAACAAATCTTGTAAGACCAGTATATATTTGTATTGGTTCTTACTACGAGGCAGTTCCGTTATATCTGCTGCAACCACAGCCCACGGTCTGTGAATATTACGTTTGCCCATCAAACCTATTGAATAGTGTAATATTCTATCTTCTATAAAATGGCTGAACATGAAGCTTGGAGTAGTGGCGAGTCCGAACCAGAAGATGAAGTATTAGAAAACGAGGTTTTAGACAATGGAGCAGAAAATGAAGACATTGGGAAAGTCAATTTGGAAGACTTTTCTTATAAGGAAACTGAATTGTCTGAGGACGCGTATTTTTATCCATCAATCAAAGATTTTCAAGGTAGCTCCGAAATAAATTCGAATATCTCTTTTTCAGGAAATACACCAATTGATTATTTTAATTACTTTTGTGATTCTTTTTTGCTCAAAAAAATTGTAGAGGAAACCAATCGTTACGCAACTCAAAATCCCGTAACTCGTTCTTCCCACATGAAAGCTTGGTCCCCTGTCACAGAAACAGAATTGGAAACTTTTTTAGGCCTTTCCATTCTAATGGGCCATGTCTGTAAAGGCGATTTACAAAGTTATTGGTCTACAGATCTTTTGCTACACACTCCAATTTTTGGCCAAATAATGCCTCGCGATAGATATATTCACATCCTACGATGTTTACATTTTCATAATAATGAGGAAATCGAAAATCATCCTTTAGTGAAAATAAAGCCAGTAATAGAACACGTGCAAAGCAAATTTTCAGTAGTTCTTACTCCAGGAAAAAATCTGTGCATAGATGAAAGTCTATTATTATGGAAAGGTAGGCTTCGATTCAAGCAGTACATTCCTTTGAAGAGAAATCGCTTTGGCATCAAGCTATTCATGATTGTAGACTGTTGGGTGTTGGGTGTTGGGTTTTATTGTTTATACTGGCGCAGACACTGATTATCAAAAGTTTGATTTGGGTGTTACTGGCGATATTGTAGCTCTTTTTTTACAATCTTATTTTTATAAGGGTCATGTTGTATACATAGACAATTGGTATACATCTCCCACTTTGGCAGAATTTTTACACGATCGTGATACAGGTATGTGTGGTACAGTGAAAGCAAATAGAAAGGGAATGCCAAAACTTGAAAGCAAGTTAGTTCGAGGTGAAGTACAAGCCTCTCACAACGATGTGTGGATGGCAGTGAGGTGGGAAGATAAACGTAGCGTTCGTATGCTTACAACTGTGCACGAACTTCGTTGTGCGAAGTTGTGCAACTGGAAAAAAATGTTACCTAACAAATAAAGATAATATAAAGCCAAGGTGTGTCCACGATTATAATCAAAATATGGGTGGTATTGATAATGTTGATAGAAAATTATCTATAACAGAAACAGTGCGAAAAACAATGAAATGGTATCGAAAGCTTTTTTTTTATCTTATTGATCTTTGTCTATCCAATGCTCATGCGTTGTATAAAATGAGAAACGTGAAAGCTATATCATTTCCTTCATTTAGATTACAGGTTGCTAGATCATTACTGAAACTTGATCCTTCTGCAAGCATCTCTCCTTACAGTGACTCTCCCATTCGATTAGTTAGCCGCCATTTCCCGAGGCAAGGTACAAGTTAAAGATGCCACTTGTGCTCTTTGCGTAAGACTCCACGTAGAACGATATACATTTGCCCTAGTTATGAAACTCCTCTATACGTAGCACCATGCTTTGAAGAGTACCACACAAAAGAGACATTACCGTAGAGCCAATCACTCCTACGAGAGAGGCAAGGGGACTCACGAAAATCAAGCACCCCAATGGGATCACCTTTTCGCCACGTCCACGCCCTTGATCCTGGGTTATGCTAAGAGCGAATGTCAGAATATTTCTTGACATCTTGACAAATGTAGCAGATGTTTGTTGCACTTGTTTTAGAAGTGAATGCGACCTTGAATGTAAATTTTTAAGATCAAGGATACCTCAGCTATTTTTTTTCAGATTTTTTTTATTCAGTCCATGACACTATATACGAAAATCATCAAAAAATTTTATCTATGCTAGTAAAAAAATTTGACCTTGAAAAATAGATTTTCAAGGTCAAGAGTATCTCTAGGATTTTTTTACTATTTTTTTTCATGTTCAGCGCGAGAAATTACATAGAAATACCCTCTAGAGTTTTCCTGGAAAATGAGAAAAAGTTTTACGTGTACTTTACGTTCCCTGCGGGGGTGGTCGATTTATCGACCAGCAGTCAGGGTGGGGACTCTACCTGAAATATCCAATGATCTCATGTATACATTTTGCATTTTATAAAAGGTCGTTTAGTACCAAAATTTTCCCGCAGCCAAAAGGTTAAGATCGATCTTAGAGATGAATTTGGCATTATGCAACTTATCCAGAATCGAATCCATATTCGGTATTGGATATGAGTCACGTTTTGTTACTGCATTCAGATATCGGAAGTCTATGCAAAATCGATAGCTACCTTCGTCTTTGCGAACTATCACTGGAGCGGGAGACCATTCACTTGCACTCGGTTCAATTATTCCTCTCTCAAACATTTTCCGGATTTCTTGCTGGGCGAATTCGAGGACTTTAGGCGACATACGTCATGGTTTATGACGCACTGGACGTACACCTGGCTCTACTTCCACGTGATGTTCGATCAACGTAGTAAAGCCATGCACATCACCTGGTGCTGGTAATACGTTCTCTACTAACTTTCTTACCCTCTCTCGCTGGTCATTGTTAATCTCAATGATACCTGCACACTCTGCGAGAATCCTCGTGTCTCCGTCTCGGATTCCGTCCTTGACCAAAGACTGCCATTTCCCGGCGCCAACGCGCCAGAGGGCATGGTCAATTTTAAACTCGATGTTCCAATGTTGGAGAAAGTTCATACCGAGAATCATCGAGTGTTCCATACTCTCGACTATTCTCAGATGGATGTTGCCATCTAATCCCTTAATTCCAAATAGAACATCTAACAAACCTAGGAATTTCAGTGCTGGTCCTGCGACGCCTCGCACGACTACCTTGGCCGGTTTCCACTTTTTACGAATTACAATAAATTCTTACCGAGAAGAACAAAAGGTTTTCGGATTGCACTCCCGCAACCATGTCTTCGGCTTGACTGTCAAGTAGAGCTGAAGTCGAACTTGTCTCTCTGAACGTCTCTGAAACGGTTCCTGCCCCTCTCCTGAACTGTTCTAGTCGGTAACGATTTTGAACTCCAGTACCAGATCAAGAGAGACAGTCATTCTACTCTCATTAGACTGTTTTAAATTCTTTTCTTTGATCGTAGGTTGGGGTGACAATGAGTAACGAGTATTATCGTTCTCATTGGTGGGGTTACATAGGTTTAGAGTTTTTCTCTCGTTATTTTCTTGAGTAACCGTTTGTGTTGGTTAAACGCCTGCTTACGGAGTACCTCAGACCAGAAAGACTCTTTGTTTTTCTTGATCTCTGGTAGTTCTAAATCAGATGTTCAGAGGTATTCTCTCTTACCTTCTGAATGTTTATTTGCTCTCCGTTTAGCAGTTGAGCAAAATCAGTGAGGTATTTGTCCTTCTTAACAAACAATCTCGCGGGTTCACCAACCCGTATTTCTTGCCCCCTAGAGCTGCTGCGATCTTTTAATTGCGTGCAGGGCCCGGGGGGCGATTCTGGTACCCTGCTGCCAGGTTTCCCAGATATCGCCGTACATGCTCACACTTCGGACAATTATCTAGGGTTACCCCAATTCTGTGGCACACCTTACTTGTTGCTGCTTTGACCCTGTCTGTTTATTTCCCGAAGATTGTCTCGCATTATTAATATTTTGTGCGCCCACAAAGTTATTACTTTGTTGCAAGTACTGACGTTGACTTGCGTTGCGAGTACCATATTACATTGGCTAATTCACAATCACTTGAAGATGGGCTAGAAGAATGTTTCTTATTATACGGCACTCCGGTCTCAGTTGAGAATATGCCATCTTTACTTGTTGGCGTAGCGGAGGAGGTCGGCGGAATTTCCGCACAATAGCCTGAAAGCAATTCAGGTATTTTACGATCATCTTTCCTTTGCCTTGCGTGCGGCGTACAACTCTTGATCTCGTAACTCGTGACCGTATTTATTCAAAAATTCATTTTCGAAGTCATACCAGTTACGTAAGGAAGATTGGTCGGCCCTATACCAAAATAAGGCTGTCTTCTCAAACACGCAAGGCAATGCGCTCAGAATACGCCGGTCAGAGAACTGGTCCTCATTCCTGACGTTTTGTAGACTATCTAGGATCTCTTCGGCATCGTCGTTGGTCTCCCCATCAAACGATAGATCCCAGCCTCTGAGGGCTCTTGCACAACCAGGCGGATTCTTTTTATCTCTCACTGGTGACTGGTTGTATCCCAAAGGGACTAATGCACCCATGTCCTCACTTTGGTTATTCGTATCACGCCGGTGGACATCTCGACTCGGCGATGGTACTCTACTACATCTGTTAGGGAGGCGCTCCTTGCGATATCTTCTCGCATAGTAAGCGGTTGTTTCTTCCCTATTCACAGCGTAATATTCGTCCGAATCTAAGTTGCTAACATTAGAATCGGTTTGGGTACCTTGGTCGCGTCTAGCGACAGCTCGCTCGTGCTCGACGGGATCATTATTCGTTGCGCGGGATCTGTTGTAACCATTGTCACACTGTATAGAGGCTTCCTTCCTAGTGTAAGTACTTTGGTTACGATCGGACGCGCGAGACTTACGATTCCCTTCATTCGGTAACCGTCTAGAAGTGCACGTTTCACTCCTGTGATAGCGCTCACCTTCCGAGAACGATTCATCATCTGCTTCTTCTGGTGCTAGCGCATATCTGTGTGAGGAGTTCCTGTTGTTATGCTTGTCATAACTAACCTTCCTCTGGCAGGCATCGTATTGATCACGACTATGTGAATGATAATCTGGGGCTTCCCTCCAATTATCAGTCGACTGCCTGCGATCGTTGGAAGGGAGTTCATAATCCCTGCTCGTTTGTTGTCGAGACTTATCTGACTAAATCTCTGGAACGCGCTTTTTAATAGCTCCAGAACTACTAAATTGGCTGGGTGTGGACCGACCATGTGCTTAGGAGTTCAGTCAAAAATCGTTACGACGAATGGCGCACCTTTCCACTGTGGTTCCCAACCATCAAGTTACGCTAATCTCTCTACACGTAAACTCTTCGCTTTTTGCATTAAGGCGCAAACGATCGAGTTAAGCGTAGATCTCCTCCAAAGGAAGTGATCTGCTTTTTATTGTGCCTCGCGTCCCGCGAGTTACTAAGTATTTTGCACATACGCGTCTCGTAGCTGCCCATCGTAATCTTTTTGATAAGGCAGAGACGGCGTTGTGCACCTGGGGATTTCTTCTTAGTTGGCACACCAACTGCGTAAAATTTGGACAACTGATGAGATAGCTCAGAATCCAGATTCATATATAGAGTACAGAACTACTATATTTGAAAAGGCATACCTTATATGAAAAGAAAAGAAACCCAAAAAAATTTATTAAATAATATCAAAATAATACGACAAGGAAATTAATATAAATTAATTTAATTTTTAAAAACAAACTAGAAAAAAAATTGTTTGCCACAAGATTCGAAATCTTAATCAAAACTGTATTCGGATCAAAAAAAAAATTTTTTTTTTGTTGTCGAACTTCTCTTCAAAATCTAAGTAAAATTGCAAACGATACTTGGACCAATCCAAGAACGAATTAAGTTGACAAATAAATAATTTTGGTAACTAATTTAAAAAAAAAATAAATTGCTATCAATTGCAACTTACAAAAAAAAATAATATGTTAATTCGCTGACACGAGAAATTAAATATTGAGAGGAAAGTAAGAAATTCTGGAAGCCTCAAATATAATTATTTTGAATACAAAATAATTATAACTTTACACAAAAAAATTTCGGTAAAGAGTAGCTTCAAAAGAAAAGAATTTTCAAAAACAAGATCACACAAAAAAATTTTTAAATGTGATTGAAACAACAACAAAAAATTTTAAATTTGATTTAAAACACACAAAAAAATTAATTTTAATGTTAACCTTCAAAAAAAAATTCTAATTTATATCAAAAAAAAATTAATTATAAATTTGCAATTAGTTTAACAAACAAATTAATTGCAATCTATTTAGAAGGAATAATTTTCGATCTTGGTGAATAAACCACAAGTTTATGAAGCTGATGGAGTCGATGACGAAGAGTCATCGAAACGTCGCCAGTTAATTAAACTTGTGGTTTATTCACCAAGATCGAAAATTATTCCTTCTAAATAAATACTGCGTGGATGATAAACATAACAAAATTTATCTATTAATTGCAATCTATTCCTTGATTTGGAGGCAAAGCATAAAAAATTAAGAAAATAAATCAGAAGAGATTTCCCGTCAGCAGAATTAATGATTCAGTTACAAACACTTAATCAAAATAATATTAATAATAACAATAGATATAAATGTAACACCAATATCACGATATGTCTCAGCACTAATGCAAGCCAAAATCGCGTCGGTAATAGAAAAAGATTTATCAACTTTGACTTATCTGACTAACAGACAATGTCAAAATCAATTATAATAATATTAATTATTATTACCACACAATAAAAACTAGGAGGGCCGAGCCCCCCTGCGCGCTGTCGCGCGCCAACCCAGGCTGCGCCTGAGAACTGAAGCTTATGTAGCACGACCGATAATTCGACAATTAACAGAATGGAAGATACTCAACATTTAAACCGTCAATCCAGAAATGTTATGAATATATTTTAAAGAGACTAATGTACACAAACTATGACGTATATAGTTTGTAAACACACACCTACTTTGTTTTTGTATAAATACTCGTTGATTTCGTATCAAATGTTATTCGACGAAGCTCACTTGGGCTGTAACATTATATTCATTATCAAGGTAAAATTTAATTTTTAATTCACAAGTAATGTAAAATTTGATATAAATATTTATAATTTTGTCCAATAAATTCAGCACCTGAAGAGGTCTGCAAACCTAGCAGACGAAACGTTGTGTACATCTTATCTTATCTTATATTATATTAAAGTGGATCGACTTTTGGTCTCCGGTTCTCCGGTTCTCCGGTTTTTTAAAAATGCATTTTTTTAGTTTCAAAGTTTTATTTTAATTGGACTTTACACTTTTGGGCCCAACATTTTTTGGACCTTACATTTTTGGGCCTTATAAGTTTTGGGCCTTACATTATTGGCAACGGAATTGTAAAGTTTTAATTTAATTGGACTTTACAATTTTAGGCCTTACATTTTGAGCCTTACATTTTTGTCCTCATAAATTTTGGGCCTTATAAATTTAGACCTTACATTTTTGGGCCTTATAAATTTTGGGCCTTACATTTTTGGACCTTATAAATTTTGGGCCTTACGTTTTTGGGCCTTATAAATTTTGGGCCTTATAGTTTTTTTAAACAAATAGATATCATCTACTATGTCGATATTATTACCAGAAAATTATCTTAATAACAATAATTAAAATAACATTTGATTAGGTAATTAAAATTAATAAAATTTCAACACTGGAACATACAATAAATCAAATTAATTTTTATTGTTTATTTTACAAACTTATTTTTGCAAAAATTTCAAATTACAATTATTATGTTATATAACGGGTACGGATTTCGAGTGTCGGCGCAGGTTAGGTCCCTGAATTATCGGCGACGTTCGTCGATAGGACCAAGTCGACTAGCCGGGATAATTGCGAACGGTAGCGCAGTGGTGAGGCTTCTGCCTCGCGCTCCCGGGATCGTGGGTTCGCGCCCCGATACCTTCGTTGATTTTTTTATTCCTTATATTCAATCCGTACCCCGTTACAAATGGCGCCCAACTCAAAAACCCACTTGCCAGAAGAGACGAAGTAGTTTATCTTCGCCTGGCTCATCTTGGACCGAAGTCGGTCATAAACTCCCATCCCCACCACCACAGTCCCGGTGGATTTCCCCGCGAGAACGTCAAAAAGTGCGGAGGTACGACTGTAGGAGAAAAGCCTGTGGGTCCCGCAGCACAGTGTGTATACGTATACGCAGTACACCTCCAACGTTGGCACTAGACATAGGGGAGCTTGAGTTTCTGGGATCTCAAGCGTGGTGGTGCAAACGCACGGCTATCCCTAACGAGGCTCCCGGTGCTCAGAAAACGGTCTTCTTGACACCGGTCGAGCAGGGACAACCTTCGCCTCTCTAGCCCAGGTGAACGAAGTGATCAAACGGCTCCCCGAGGGCGTAGGTCGCGTTTGGGTGGGGGATATAACGGGTATGGATTTCGAGTGTCGGCGCAGGTTAGGTCCCTGAATTATCGGCGACGTTCGTCGATAGAACCAAGTCGACTAGCCGGGATAATTGCGAATGGTAGCGCAGTGGTGAGGCTTCTGCCTCGCGCTCCCGGGATCGTGGGTTCGCGCCCCGATACCTTCGTTGATTTTTTTATTCCTTATATTCAATCCGTACCCCGTTACAAATATTATATTCCTAATGGCATTCCATACGATTAAAGTCACAAGGTATATTATAAAATTATCTTTAATAAAAAGTGTCCTTTATTGATCGTCACGAACCAATGGTGTTTACAGATGTTTATTTAAGTTACAAAAATATGCCGACGTTTCGGACGTTTTTACGCCGTCCCTTTTCAAGGCTAAAAAAATTAATAATTTACAAAATATATAGATTAATACCCAATAGTGAAATATTTACATCGATGTCACAAAACAATTCATAACTCACCAAATTCTAACAAAACTCAAAAAAACCACATATCACTCGTGTAAATCTCGCAAAAGCCACTCTTCATTATTACATATACATTCTATAAAAATTCAACGCATCACGTTTAATTCTCGAATTAAAAACAATAATTTTCAGTAATACCATTAAAAAGAATACAATGTAAAAACCTTTTTGCTAATTTTCACCACCCACGCTGTCGTCTCCAGAACACATTGTTTAAAAAAATATATATATATATATCTATATACATAGGACCTCCCCGAAGGGAGTCCTAAGTCACAATTAAACTTCATAAAGTCTCCAGACTCGTGCCCAACCTTCCATCAATACATTTTACAGTATACACATACATACACACACATATACATACATGTACATATACACAACATACATATATACATACGTATATTCGCCCCATACATCAATAAATCCAACCAACGAAAGAGGGGAACATTTTGTATTACGAGGCTAAGTCGAGTCGAGAGCTCCCGCGTATCAGGCGAACATGCGCCGCGGAGAAGTGGCACGCCCCGTCAATCTTAATACTGCCGGGATTCCCCGGATCGCTCCGAAACTTAACGCGAGTCGCCCAACCTCCTCACTACACATAGTACGCTAATACCGAGAGCCAGTTGTTCTCAAGCCAACAAACGCAATGGAGAGCATAAAAACATTTATAACAGTTAAACAATATTAATTACAATATAGCTTCACAGTATTCAACGCTTCTTTATACATATTCTTCAAAAAATTCACATCTTCTATACGGTTAAGTGTGTTATCGTGTGTATATATATTCAGCATCTCCGAAAACATTCGTTTTTTCATATTATTCTCGATATCAATGATAGAAACCTTATTAAAATCAATCCTGTGGTTAGTATTTCTCTTATGGACCGCTAATGCAGATCTTTCACTTTCATTGCGTACATCATTCTTATGCTCTCGAATTCGTGATTTTAATTTACGTTTACTCGTGCCAATGTATTGCGCTGTACAGTCTTTACAAGGTATTTTATAAACAATATTGCACATCTCCTGTTTTTCATTTTTATCCTTGCCTAATTTTATAATATTGCTAAATTTATTGATCATGCGGTTTATTGGTAGAAAATCAAACTTTTTTATGAGTACATTGAGGCACGGTGTTAAATCCTTAATAAAAGGTAAAACAACCTTTGGTCTCAAAATTAAATTTCTTTTTATAATGTTATTATTTATTAAAATATCATTAGCATTATGTAAAAGTGACAATCGTTTGTTAATGAATTTATTTATGAAGTCAAATGGATAATTGTTATTAAGTAAAAAGTTACGCACTAGCACAATATTGCCATCATGAAAAATCGAATCCGATAATAAAACGGCCTTGTCAACCAAATTATAAACCATTGCTATTTTTTGGGAACGTGGGTGATGTGAAAAGTAATTGAGATAACGTCCAGAAGCTGTGTCTTTACGGTACCAATTTGTCTTGCAAATAGCATCATCGAATCTATGTATTTTTAAATCAAGAAACGGTAATTCTTTATTTATTTCAGTTTCCACTGTAAATTTTATAGGTTCACAATAGCTATTGAAGGCGTTCAATATCAGATCGATCTTCTCATGATTGACAATTAATATCGTGTCGTCTACATACCTTTTGTACAAAACAATATCCTTTTTGAAATCTTTTAAACAACAATTTTCTAAATCTTCTAATACCATGTCCGCAAACCACGGACTTGTGCAAAAGCCCATAGGAGCTCCCATACATTGTTTGTAAATTTTATTATTAAATTGTAAGAAAGTTGAGTCCAAAAGTTGCTCTATCCCCTCCAAGAATTCATCTTTAACAATAGGAATATTACTCTCTATAAATTTCCATTTTTTAGAAACTGCTCGTATAATTAAATCTCTCGGTAAATTTGAAAAAAGTGAGACAACGTCAAACGATACTAATCTGTAATTTCCAGGCACAATTAGTTTGTCAATGATCTTTTTAATTCTATACTATTTTTAATATTTGATGCTGGTTTTGGGACATACTTATTAAATAATTTACTAATTGCTTTATCAAAGGCATACGTAGGGCTATTTATAGCTGAAACAATGATCCGTATAGGTAAATCTACTTTATGTATTTTAATTAGCCCATACGCTTTCGGAATGTTTGTGTTGTCTAATTTTTGTTTAACGCTGTCAAAACAATTTTCTTTTTCAAAAACTTCCTTTTCCTCTCAATCTCTTATTAAACGTTGAATTTTAATTTGTAATTGTCTTAGCGGGCATTTTTCAATAACTTTTGGACTCAACTTTCTTACAATTTAATAATAAAATTTACAAACAATGTATGGGAGCTCCTATGGGCTTTTGCACAAGTCCGTGGTTTGCGGACATGGTATTAGAAGATTTAGAAAATTGTTGTTTAAAAGATTTCAAAAAGGATATTGTTTTGTACAAAAGGTATGTAGACGACACGATATTAATTGTCAATCATGAGAAGATCGATCTGATATTGAACGCCTTCAATAGCTATTGTGAACCTATAAAATTTACAGTGGAAACTGAAATAAATAAAGAATTACCGTTTCTTGATTTAAAAATACATAGATTCGATGATGCTATTTGCAAGACAAATTGGTACCGTAAAGACACAGCTTCTGGACGTTATCTCAATTACTTTTCACATCACCCACGTTCCCAAAAAATAGCAATGGTTTATAATTTGGTTGACAAGGCCGTTTTATTATCGGATTCGATTTTTCATGATGGCAATATTGTGCTAGTGCGTAACTTTTTACTTAATAACAATTATCCATTTGACTTCATAAATAAATTCATTAACAAACGATTGTCACTTTTACATAATGCTAATGATATTTTAATAAATAATAACATTATAAAAAGAAATTTAATTTTGAGACCAAAGGTTGTTTTACCTTTTATTAAGGATTTAACACCGTGCCTCAATGTACTCATAAAAAAGTTTGATTTTCTACCAATAAACCGCATGATCAATAAATTTAGCAATATTATAAAATTAGGCAAGGATAAAAATGAAAAACAGGAGATGTGCAATATTGTTTATAAAATACCTTGTAAAGACTGTACAGCGCAATACATTGGCACGAGTAAACGTAAATTAAAATCACGAATTCGAGAGCATAAGAATGATGTACGCAATGAAAGTGAAAGATCTGCATTAGCGGTCCATAAGAGAAATACTAACCACAGGATTGATTTTAATAAGGTTTCTATCATTGATATCGAGAATAATATGAAAAAACGAATGTTTTCGGAGATGCTGAATATATATACACACGATAACACACTTAACCGTATAGAAGATGTGAATTTTTTGAAGAATATGTATAAAGAAGCGTTGAATACTGTGAAGCTATATTGTAATTAATATTGTTTAACTGTTATAAATGTTTTTATGCTCTCCATTGCGTTTGTTGGCTTGAGAACAACTGGCTCTCGGTATTAGCGTACTATGTGTAGTGAGGAGGTTGGGCGACTCGCGTTAAGTTTCGGAGCGATCCGGGGAATCCCGGCAGTATTAAGATTGACGGGGCGTGCCACTTCTCCGCGGCGCATGTTCGCCTGATACGCGGGAGCTCTCGACTCGACTTAGCCTCGTAATACAAAATGTTCCCCTCTTTCGTTGGTTGGATTTATTGATGTATGGGGCGAATATACGTATGTATATATGTATGTTGTGTATATGTACATGTATGTATATGTGTGTGTATGTATGTGTATACTGTAAAATGTATTGATGGAAGGTTGGGCACGAGTCTGGAGACTTTATGAAGTTTAATTGTGACTTAGGACTCCCTTCGGGGAGGTCCTATGTATATAGATATATATATATATATTTTTTTAAACAATGTGTTCTGGAGACGACAGCGTGGGTGGTGAAAATTAGCAAAAAGGTTTTTACATTGTATTCTTTTTAATGGTATTACTGAAAATTATTGTTTTTAATTCGAGAATTAAACGTGATGCGTTGAATTTTTATAGAATGTATATGTAATAATGAAGAGTGGCTTTTGCGAGATTTACACGAGTGATATGTGGTTTTTTTGAGTTTTGTTAGAATTTGGTGAGTTATGAATTGTTTTGTGACATCGATGTAAATATTTCACTATTGGGTATTAATCTATATATTTTGTAAATTATTAATTTTTTTAGCCTTGAAAAGGGACGGCGTAAAAACGTCCGAAACGTCGGCATATTTTTGTAACTTAAATAAACATCTGTAAACACCATTGGTTCGTGACGATCAATAAAGGACACTTTTTATTAAACATTACTTGAACGAACGATAGATTCATTTAAACAATATAAAATTATCTTATTTTCATTTTAAATTATTATTGTTTGAAATATAATAAGTCTTTTTGTATTTCAGTATCCTGATTAGTTTATTAAGACTATCGAAATAATCAAATGCAGTAGTATTTCTTAATGATTAAGTTAAAAGGTAAAGTTTTGACTTTGTCAATTTATTTATAATTAATAATAAAAATGTTTTTGTTACAGATATAACATATATAATATCAATAGTATGTGACAATATGCATATTGGATATAAATCTTCTAAATGGCATTGTAAAAACAGTAATATTTATTTGAATATTTTATCTAATGTTTAATTAATTATACATTTAATATTTAATGATATAATTTAATTTTCTGTTAAAGATGATTTCGATGAATACTTGCTGAATTTATAAATTATATAAACAATAAAAACGATATTTTGAAAAAAATATATCTTATGAAATATACAAGTGAATAGAGTACAATTGTAACATAATAATTGTAATTTAATTTAAATTACCCGTACCCGTACCCGTTATATATTTTATTGATATAATATTAATTGGAATGCTGCTGCCGTTTGTTATTTTTATTCAGCGCTGCATTCATTGGAATGCTGCTGCCCTTTGTTTTTTTTATTCAGCGCTGCATTTATTGGAATTATGAGTGTCAAACTACTAGCAAAGAATTTGTGCAAATATTGGCCCATTAGATGGAAAGTTTGGCCCTCTTTGTGTAAAGGTTGGCCCAGATTGTTTAAATGTTGGCCCATTTACAGAAAAGATTATTACAACATATTATTTACAACATATTATTATTGCAATATTAAATATTATCAACGCAATTAAGTCAGGGTTGCCAGATGGCGATTTTTTCTCCTTGTTGCTCTTGCTCAATAAACATCAACATACGTAAGAGAGAAAAGGAAAAAAAATCGCCAATTGGTCACTCTGAATTAAGTGCGCCTTTATTTAAGAAATTGCATGTGAAAAACAATTTATTACTGGTTGAAAAATGTATTCCATAATCAATACAAAATGTTCCTAAATTGGCCAAAAGTGGGCTAAAGTTTGCCAAAACTGGAAAAATGTTCCAAATATTTCAATGTTGGTAAACATCGGCCCACTTTTGGCGCAAGTTGGCCCACTTTTAGCATACTTTGGAGCATTTTCATCGAAAATGTATTTCCACTAGGGTATGCATAATATTAGTATTTATAAAATATTAAATTTATATTAACTATATTTCATTCATTACATTGAAGCTACTTTCTTGTAAACACTGTTTTCTAATAATTTATATTTTATTTTTTTCAGCATAACAAAAAAATATTAATAAAAAATTTAAAATAATCGTTTAGAAAAATAAAAAAAATTATAATTATTATTAAACAATTGAAACAAATTATTAATATTATTTTTATAATTATGAATCATTTTGTAAAATAAACCATTTTTATAATGGGTTTGACGGAAATAAAAATATTAGTTGTAAAAACGATTGAACCATATAGCGACGATGCTTCTATGTTAAATGATGAATACATATTAGAATTTAATAACATCCTTAAATCATGTACACCGTTCAATATGCAAACAACTCTTTTAGTTCAAAAACAATATAATATTAACTCAGTTTAAATGAATAATGAATACATTCAATTGTTATTTTCTGGAAAATATGAAAAAGGTCATTGGATTTGTATGTATTACAATAATAGAACGATACACATTTATGATAGTTTAAATGCTAAATATTTGCAAAATGAAGATAAAGTATACATCAATAGATTATTTCCAGATAGTCAACAATTAAAAATTGTTTTTGAAACAGTGCGATTTTAAACCAATAGTTATGATTGTGGAATTTTCGCGATAGCTTTTGCTGTCTCTATTGTATTTAATTTATGCCCATGCAGTTTAAACTATGATATTTCCCAAATGCGTTCACATTTACTAAAAATATACGAAACACGTAGTATTACGATGTTTCCAATTTTACAAAATATAAACTATAATATTTCAACAATACCAATCAAAAGATACCTGATTCATATTTGTTATTGTATTGATGAAAAAAAATTGAATTTCAACTCTTTTAGTTCAAAACAATATAATATTAACTCAGTTTAAATGAATAATGAATACATTCAATTGTTATTTTCTGGAAAATATGAAAAAGGTCATTGGATTTGTATGTATTACAATATAGAACGATACACATTTATGATAGTTTAAATGCTAATATTTGCAAAATGAAGATAAAGTATACATCAATAGATTATTTCCAGATAGTCAACAATTAAAAATTGTTTTTGAAACAGTGCGATTTTAAACCAATAGTTATGATTGTGGAATTTTCGCGATAGCTTTTGCTGTCTCTATTGTATTTAATTTATGCCCATGCAGTTTAAACTATGATATTTCCCAAATGCGTTCACATTTACTAAAATATACGAAACACGTAGTATTACGATGTTTCCAATTTTACAAAATATAAACTATAATATTTCAACAATACCAATCAAAAGATACCTGATTCATATTTGTTATTGTATTGATGAAAAAAAATTGAATTTCAATGTAGCAGAAATAAAAATAATAGAATAAAATTTTCAACAGAAATTTAATTCTGAACAACAAACAATAATGAATTTATATAATAAAGATAAAATCATTTCCGTTGATTCTATTACCCCAATGGAAATAGACTATGAAATACCATCTTATAGTTCATTTTATCAAAAAAATAAAAATAAACAATTTAATGATATAGAAATATAAGAGCTAAAAATAAAACAGCAAACTATGATAAAAAGGCAAACAATTAGCTGTATCGATATAAAAAATGAACGAGAAAAAGAAGCGTTGCATAAAAAAGAAGCATATATGAGGAGTAAAGATAGTAATGACGGCAAAATAGAAGAAAAAAAATAAAGAGAAAACAGCAAACCATGATGAAAAGACAAAAATAAACAGTGACGAAATAAAAAATGAACGAGAAAAAGAAGCATTACGCAAAAAGAAGCTTATGTAAATAATAAAAATAGCAACGACGGCAAAATAGAAGAAAAAAAAATAAAGAGGAAACAGCAAACCATGATGAAAAGACAAAAATAAACAGTGACGAAATAAAAAATGAACGAGAAAAAGAAGCATTACGCAAAAAGAAGCTTATGTAAATAATAAAAATAGCAACGACGGCAAAATAGAAGAAAAAAAAATAAAGAGGAAACAGCAAACCATGATGAAAAGACAAAAAATGAATGGTGACGAAATAAAAAATGAACGAGAAAAAGAAGCATTACGAAAAAAAGAAGCTTATGTAAAAAGTAAAAATAGTAATGACGGCAAAATAGAAGAAAAAAAAATAAAGAGAAAACAGCAAACCATGATAAAAAGACAAAACATAAATAGTGACGAAATAAAAAATGAACGAGAAAAAGAAGCATTACAAAAACAACATATTTATTATAATGAAAATACTGATCAATGTAAAAAAAATGAAAAGAAAAAATTAAATGGAAAAATATTAAACGAAAGTAGAAAAAATGATATCGATAAATTACTATAAAACCATTTACAAAAAAATTTAAAAAGACGCATATGTATGAAAAATGACAAAGACATGGAAATACCAATCATATTGCTTAAAAAATTAAAAATTGATGAAGGAAAATTTTTTAACGTATATGATAAACCAATTAATACTAAAAAAGGTATAAATTATAAAGTATTAAATAAACGTATTTTAATGAAAAATGAACAAAATGTAAAATTAGTAAGTAAATCCAAAATAATAGGTCGAATAGCAAATGTAGATTTTGATGAAAAAATAATTATTGAAAACAATTTAGGTTATATGTCTGAAACTTGTAAACATTGTAATACTAAACATTTTGTTTTTGAATATACACTAGGTAAAGAATTTTCTAATTGTTGTCACAAAGGAAACGTAGACTTACCGAAAATATTCGGCTATATAATAATGCGTTAGCTTTTGCAAGCTTTGGAGCTAATTTTGATAAGTTATCTGGTAGTGGACCACAAATTCTTAGAATATGTGGTCAAATATATCACAATGTTTTTGCTTTACATCCAAATGAAAATGAAGCTCGAAAATATGGGCAATTGTATGTTCTAGATAATGAATTAGCTGCAGCTGAAAGAAAAAGTTTTAAAAATAATTTAGATACAAAATTAGAATTGTCAAGTAAATTAGATCCCTGTTGAAAAGAACCACATGGTAAACCACGCGGTTTTACCGCGTGGTTGGTCGTGGTTACCACGTGGTATGGGTGTAAATATGATTTTAGAATAATAGTGTAATGGATGCAAATTCGAACAACTTACAGGATTGCAATAAAGAATTATATATTTAACCGTATCATTGAAATAAGTAAGGTCAACAGAGCCGCGGTGGCTCATGTGTAGAGCTCCCGACTCTCACACCGAGGGTCGTGGGTTCGTTCCCAGACGTGTACCACTGAAAATTTTTTCATGTGCATTTTTCGAACACCGCGACTCAGTGGCTCGGCGTGTCACTATAATGTGACGCCAGTTCAGGTGCGCGTGCGTTTCGTGCACTTGTCAGTGCATGAGAGGCACGGGCATCTGAACTATAGGGAACGTTAGGGACGCGAAGATGTAAAGAGGATCACGGTGGTTCCATCGGGAGGACAGGAAACTGTAATTATTAGACTAATTACAGTGACCAATGATATCTTCCGATTGACACAAGCACCACTGTTTCAACTACATGTGCTTTGTTTACAGACACACCGTTCACCTCCGTCGCTGATTAGCCCTGACAGCATAAATAGAGCGACGTTAAATAACAAAAAAAAAAAAAAAAAAAAGTAAGGTCAAAAACTTTACGTGGTAAAACTGCGTAGTAAACCACGTAGTAAAACTAAGGTAGTGGTTACAACGTGATGTTACCTGGGTTGCAATTAAATTATTTATTTAAATATTGTAAGATTTTAATTAAATTATATAATTAACAATAACAAAATATATAAGACCAAAAAGTTTCACACGACATAATCGTGTGGTAAAACCACGTGGTAAAACCGCGTTTTCCTTCTCGGAAGAAATACCAAATTGTTAAAAATATATATTAACAATAATAGTATATCTATATACTTACTTTTGGTCCGTAGAAGTCTAGAAAAATTTTGTTTATATTTCTTTCTCTGTAGTTTTACATGAAATTGAATTAATTGAATGGAAAATATTCTACAGGTACGAACTTTTTAATTATAATAAATAATTAATAGTATAATAACTCTTACAAAATTACGATGCAAAATATTATTACTTCGGAGGATATTATGTCAACTTTTTGATAAAGTAAGTACAAAATTAGTTTTATAAAGAAACTAGATGTATAATTGAAAGATTAATAATGTTAATTGCAATTCGCAAACAAATATTGTATTAATTTACTAATGTAGTGTAATTTGATTGCTAAATCCTTTCTTATCCATAAATACTAAGTATTTTACTACTTGATTTCAACCTTTGCTTTACCACGCGGTTTCACCCCGTGGTTTTATACCACATGGTTTTATCACGTGGTTTTATTACGCGGTGTGCCCTTGTCTGGGATAGTTTAATCTTTTACATTAAGGATAAAAATATAATTTAATTACAATCCTATGAGTAGTCCACATTCTTTTTTTAGAATATTCTAAAATAATATTTACAATTTTACAACGCGGTTTTACCACGCGCTTTTACCACGTGGTTTCACCATACGGTTATATCGCGTGAAACTTTATGGCTTTATATATTTTGGTGTTGTTAATTATATAATTTAATTAAAATATATAATTTAATTACAACCCTGGTAAAGTCACTACTGGTTGTAACCACACCTTGTAAACTTTTTGACCTTACTTATTTGAATGATACGGTATTAAATATCTAATTTTTTATTGCAATCCTGTAAGTTGTTCGAATTTGCATCCATTACACTATTATTCTAAAATCATATTTACACCCATACCACGTGGTAACCACGACGAACCACGCGGTAAACCACGTGGTAAAACCACATGGTAAAACCGCGTGGTTTACCACGTGGTTCTTTTCAACAGGGATAGCTTAATTAGAAATGTTAATCCTTATGCTAAAGCTTATAAAATGATGTATGAGGTAGAAAAAGAAAAGTTAGAATATTAGAAGAAAAATTAGATAAAAGTATATATATAATGAAGCTATTTGTAATGAAGTTGCAATGGTATTTGTAGGAAAAAATGGACTGCCTACTTCAGAGCGGGATATAGTTATATATTCAAAATATGACAATCCAATTAGTATTCCTTTAATAAGTAAACACACTGATCCAATAACATACCCACTTATTTATTCAAATGGAGGATATGGATGGATGCCTAATATGAAATGCAAATATAAGAAAAACAATATTTCATGTTTGCAATTTTATAAATACAGACTTTCTATGAGAAATGGATTTAATCCATACCTTAATATGGGAAAAGTTTCTCAACAGTTTACAATTGATGCATTTGTAAAAGTTGAACAATCAAGATTATATTTTGTAAAGAAAAACCAAGATATTTAAAGAAGCGATTATTATAAAGGCGTAATGGATTATTTACACAAGAAAAAAGAATCTGAAAATATAAAAATTGGAAAAATGTTTATTTTGCCATCAAATTTTGTTGGAAGTTCAAGATTCCTAAAACAAAATTACATGACTCAATGAGTATAGTAAATCGTTACGGAAAACCTGACTTATTTATAACAATGACATGTACTCCAAACTGATAAAAATATGAAACTGTAATTGATAGACCAGATTTAGTATTTAAGGTATTTCATCAAAAAATAAAAGAATTTAAAGAATTGGTAATTAAGCAAGGTGTTTTAGGAAATTGTATCGCCTACACTTATGTTATCGAATTTCAAAAACGTGGACTTCCTCACATGCATATGCTATAATTTTTAGATAAAAATTATAAAATTAATAGTCCCGAAAAAGTAGATGAACTCATAAACGCAGAAATTCCAAATGAAGATATCTATCCACGGTTGTATAATATTGTAAAACAGTTTATGATTCATGGACCCTGTGGAGAGCAAAACATGAGTTCACCTTGCATGAGTAAAGACACAAAAAAATGTACGAAAAATTTTCCAAAAAAATTTAATAACAAAACAACTTTTAATTCATCAGGATATCCATTATATATAAGAAGAAATGATATCATAAAAATCAATTATAAAGGTAAATACCACAATAGAATAGCTGATAATCGGTTTGTTGTTTCGTATAATCCTTATTTATTGTTAAAATTTAATTGTCACATTAATGTCGAAGTATGCTCAACAGTCCAATGTATAAAATAATATTTAAATAGTGTTATAAAGGACATGACTGTGCGAACATAGAAATACGTGACACAGGTATCAGATCAAAAGACAGTTCTAATTTAACTCATGATGAAGATATTGAAAGCAATGAATATAATACTATTAGAATACCCTCTACACGAACTTTCACATACCATAATAAGATTAGCTATTCACAATGAAGATGAACAAGAAGTGTATTTTAAAGAAGGAAAAGAAACAGAAATTTAAAAAAAAATGTAGAAACGACATTAACAGCATACTTAAAATTAAATCAAATCGATTCTGATGCACGAAATTATTTATATTCCGAAATACCATTAAATTATGTATTTGATAATAATTCAAAAACATGGAATAAAAGAAAAAAAAACAAAAAAACCTGTATTAGGCAGAATGTATTTAGTGAATCCAAAGGATCGGAAACGATATTTTATAAGATTATTACTTTTACATGTCAAAGGAGTATCATCATTTCAGGATTTACGTACTGTTGATGATATAATTTATTCTACATTTTATGAAGGTTCTATAGCTAGACATTTGGTTAATGAAGATAAAGAATGGGACAGATGTTTGGAAGAAGCAACACAATTACACTTTCCTACTGCTCTTTGTGAATTATTTGCATATATTTGTATTTTTTACAATCCTATTAATGCAAGAGATTTGCACGAAAAATAGAAACACTTTTTTTACCACCCAAAATATGAACAAAATGCTGATGAAAACCTAGCATTAAACATTATTGATAAGAACCTACAATTGAATGGATATTCTTTAAATAATTTTAATTTACCCATTATATCTACATTTATAGAAGATTATGCTGATAAATCAACAACACATAACAAAAGTTGCACATTTACTGAAATAAACGTCAAAGTAAATTCTTTAAAAAATCATAACAAAGACATTTTCGATACCATCGTGCAACATTTAAAAATTGAAGACAAAAAAAGCTTTTTTATTGATGGACCAGGAGGAAGTGGGAAAAGCTGTTTACTTGATGTTCTAATAGACTATCTTAAATTCTCAAACATTTCATTTTTATGTGTTGCTTGGACAGGGATTGCAGCAAATTTATTACATAACGTGAAAACAGTACACACAACATTTAAACTACCACTTAATATCACAGAATGTACTATATGTAATATTAAATCTAATTCAATAGATGGTAAAAATTTAAAAGAAGTTCAAATTATAATATGGGATGAAATATCTATGACATCGAAATATGCTTTTGAAGCAGTCAATCGCCTATTTCAAGATATATGTAATAATAGAAAAATATTTGGTGGTAAAATGTTGGTTGTTTCAGGCGATTTTAGGCAAACATTACCAGTTATACGACATGGTAGTCGTACTGAAGTTATTGAAAATTCAGTTAAAAACAGTTACTTATGGCCGAATTTTATACGTATGATACTAAATGAAAATCTTCGAGTGACAGATAATGACAATTATTTTAGACAATGGTTATTAAATGTAGGTGAAGGTAAACGTTTAAATATGTATGAAGAAGAAAATGGACTGCTTGAAATCCCTCTTGATTTAATAACAAAAGAAAATGATATCATTGCAGAAATTTTTGGAAACGAAATAAAAATAAATGATAAAGTTATATTAGCCTTCACTAACAACGACGTAATTGAAATAAATAATAAAATTTTGGCTATAATGGAAGGGCAAATTATTGAATATTTAAGTGTAGATACAGCAGAAGATGATAATGGAGAAAACTTAGATGTCATGTTACCTACAGAATTTCTTAACTCCCTTACACCTAATAGACTTCCTCTACATAAATTACAATTAAAAGTAGGTGCAATAGTAATTCTTCTAAGAAATTTAAATGTGAATGAAGGTCTTTGTAATGGAACAAGATTATCAGTAATAAAACTTATGAAACATTTAATTAAAGAAGATATACCATTCAACATGCGCAGAAAACAATTTCCCATTCGATTAGGTTTTCCAATGACTATTAACAAATCACAAGGACAGTCATACAAACAAGTTGGTATCTATTTACCATCTCCAATTTTTAGCCATGGTCAATTATACGTAGCTCTTTCAAGAGCTAAAAGTAGAAAAAATTTAAAAATATTACTGTTAAACAATGCAAAAATAGAAAATGATACATTAAAAAATAAAATCAAAAACTAACAATATAGTATTTAAAAAAGTATTGTAAATGTGTAGACGAAAATTTATACACATTTTATATAAATTTTATAAATAAATAAAAATGGAAGTATGAAAAAAAACATTAAAATATTACAACTATTGAATGATTAAAGTGAATATGCAAAATAATTAATAATTGTTTGCGCTGAAAATCATTAAAATACAATTGAAAATCGGCTGCAACATATCATATTGTAAATGACAAGTCATTACATTAGTTATAATAAATAAAAAAAATGAAATATAAGAAAAATCCATTGAAATATTACTACTACTGAATCATTAAAATAAATATGCAAAATAATTGATAATAGCCTGCCGTTCGACAAAACTTACAGACTTCAAAAAAGAATCAGAGTTTCCCAAAATACAACGACCGAAAGTTTAATTCTTATAATAACGTATAAACAGGTATTTAAAATTATTATTTAAAAACTTAAATTTGTTAAAATTTTACAATTAGAATTATATTTGCATATATCATGTATAAAATATTTCGACAGAGCCGCCATTTAGATACAATCACTCACCCAACGTGCGTAAAAAATGATTTTCATAACACTCAATTTTATAATAACAATTACTATACAGATTCTATTCAATACCAAAATTTTTAAATATGCATTATAAAAACCATCACTTTGAAATAATACTACATTCACATATAAATTAAAACCATATATAACACAACGACAGTATTTTATACCACTTTATAAAAAATGTTACCACCGCCATTAAAGAAAAATATAATTTATGAGAGTATATAACATGCTTATATTTTATGTATTCTGTAAACACATTATATTACATCAATTTATTTAAAATTACGATACCCCCCCAAATGGAAATTATTTTATATGTGTGCATTTTAAATATATTAAATATATGGACATATTTCACTTTCTTTCTGAACACACGCACACACACCTTCTTGATAATAACCTATAATGATTATTTTTACACAGACACAATATATATATATACTTATTTTTTACTCTTTGTCATATTTATTTTCTTTCTGTATTTAATTCTATCATTATTAGCGTCAAAATTTAACAGTATACTTTTCTTTCCTTAACTTACACTGTTACAGAGCCCTTATTATGTTACTATTAAATGGATCATGCATTGAAAAAATATATGATTCTTGAAATGTATACCTTACCAGCACATCCTCGCCGTAAGAGTCGAATAAAATATTCATATGTTGGCTAACGCTGGAAGCATAAATATATTTTACGGAGCGTGTGTTACAACTATACACGAAAAATCTAAATGACTTCAGTACAACATGTCTTGGTCTGCAGAAACGACATCAGGTTTTCATCAAGTACACTATCCAAGAGCCTAACTCTCATCCAATAATGTATAAATAGTTATTTAAAATTATCAAATAAAACGAAAACATTGGAAAGTCGACACAAAACATATGGAGTTCTCACATCTTTTCAACTCGTCTACGCGAGATCAAGATTCGAGATGCCTTTTTGAAACGATTGCCCTCTCATATACTATAAAGGACCCCTGCAATAATGATGAAAATGGAGTCGAAATCTCACGAATGATTGACATTTGACGGATTCTTTGAATGTCACGAAATAATTGATAGTCATTAGATGATCAAATTTTCAGTTGAACTTTATTTTCAGTTCTGTCTTTGATGTTTTTTTTATTCTATAACCTCTTTTAAAAACCAAAATATTGGAAAGTCGACACAAAATATATCGAGTTCTCACACTCTTTTCAATCGTCTGTACAATAGTAGTTACATGTAATTTTAAAGAAATTTTGATTAATTTTAAAACTTTGGTAGTTAACTATCATATTTTGTTTATTTCTCAATTTTTTTTTACAAAAACGACATCTCAGTCACCACATTAATTATACCATAGTCCTCTTCGCAATGCGCGAATTATCATTGTTGGTGTTAAGGGTAGAGTACGGTTATAAAAATATTTTTGTAATTTTTATAAAATATTATGTGAAATGTCATGTTTATAAAATATATTATAAAAAATATTCTTTTTTGATGATTTTTAACACATTCATTAAGTAAAATATTAAAATATTATCAAAAATAGGCTTAAACAGGTGCAAATACAAAAAACTCCTTGCAGGATAAAAGTTGTCGAAGGGCTTTAATCCAAGAAAATTTAAATTTATATGCATATAAACTTCAACTTTACACAGCGAATTTGGTGTATCTATAAAAATGCAATTTCTGCCTTGATAAACCCAATTGGTTTACTAATTATTTAAAAAATGTAATGTTTTTCATTTAAAAAATGAACATAAAAATGTCACATTTAACTTTAAAGAAAAAAGGCTGTGTAACTATTTTACATATACTCATCTAAAATAAGCACGATCAAAATACAACCGAGTGAGCGTTAGCGAGCGAGGTATCTGTTGCTAGTACATAAATAAATTGGATTTATTTATTATTGACCCTTTACAATCGACTATTTACTAATACTTTATAGGGTTTGACGTTTAGATTTTTTTCAAAATTTTATTTTTGTGTGTGGTAAATATTTTTTTATATCAAATTTTATTATAAAAATATTAGTTTTTTTCTAATAAATAAATTTTTTATTATAATTCTTTTTTTTCTATTCGATTTTTTATATTAAAAAATAAATAAAAAAAGAGAATTGTTATAAATAAATATTTTTGAAAAAAAATAAAAGAAATTTGAAATTCAAATTTGGATACGACGCGGGTTACATAAAATTCGATATGTGTGGGCAGGCGGCCCTAACGATTTAGTACGCCACGATGTAACGCCTGAGGGCGCACCTCCAGTTAAGCGAGTCAACTAGAAATATCGCAACATTCGCGATAGAGAGTCAGTCGCGTCTGAACCTTCGACGCATGAGTCCGCATATTGCGGACGATAGCCTCAATAAAGCAATTACTAACTAAACACTTGTTTTAGTTTACTACCTCGCACTCCATCCTCTCGACCTGGCAACGCGGACGTGTGGGGCCTCGTAAACGGTGTCTTACACATATACACCAAACCCCACAACTGGTGACCCCGACTGTTAATCAGCACAAGCGGCGTGGACACACCGAGCGGACGAGCCAGCGGCCGATACGAGATCGACCGGTAGGCAGCGTGCCGACCGCCATTTTGTGAGTCCAACAGCGACGAGATACTGCCTACGTCGCAGAAGCTGAGGAACGAGTACAGCCAGACTTTCGAGAATCGCTTCTTTCACAGACAGCGTCATGGAGGTATAATACGAGCGAAAATTGCGAACCGGCCGATGACGAAAAATTGATCGATCGGTATAAAGACAAGACCGCATGGTGCGTTATCATCAATATAACTGCACCAAGGTCAAAACCATCGCCTTCGCGAGAATTTAATAAATTGAGGCGATGGTCATTAATTAGTAAAAAAAATAAATAAATAAATTCAGTCGAAGTTCAAGGACACCGGATAATTTCATCAAGAAAAATTATGCGATTTAATAATTTTTGTTAAAGTAACTTTATGACGGTGTCACACAAACGTACGAATGAAAATAGCTGGTATGATGCATAAAATGATGCAAAATAAGAACGCGTGTGCAGAGATTCGGTGCAGACCGTGGCTTCGCGGCTTTGCTAGGATCGAGATCTTGTTATTGGGCGGGTAGTAGCAAATTAATGCACACGCCCATAAATTCGAGAAGAACGCAGAACGAGCAACAAATGCTCGCCGCGGTCATTCGTACGGGTTATGAACTTTCGACATTGCGGCGCGAGTTGTTCGGCGTAGGCCGTAGCTTGTGCCATTCAGCTAAGGTCGCGACCTTGTTATTGTTAGGTAACTAGCAGATAGCTTGCGCAGCAATGCGAAACAAGTAAATAGCTAGAGTCAGGCAAAACGAGCGCGTAGGTACATGAGCAATAATTAGATATATAGCGAAGATTATGGTATCTGCGATATACCCGTAGGGCAATCCTGTAAGCTCATGTACACAACGAAAAGACGTAGAAAAGAGTCAGGTTTTGTAGGAACATACGAGTGGCCACAGCCATCATTAGAGAAAAAAAGTAATTCATATCTTCGTAACGGCAAGCAATTTAGACCGGCGAAAATGGAAAACGCGATAAATTTGGCGCAAATAATAATTCCACTGATCTGGAAATAGAACTCGATAACCAAAATTTAGAAATCCTACGTAACGAAAACACTGAACTCCGAAACAAAGTCGAGTAATTAACGCGCTTAGTTGAACAACAACTTCACACAAGGTCAAACAATAACGTAGCTAGTCAAGTACCAAACATTAGTTTACCGGATAATCGAGACGTATTAGGCCTACCAAATGTAAACGCGAGGTAATCACAAGGACAGAACGACGAGCGTTTATTTACTTTCGGACTGAATAGTATAGAATTTGCACGCGGTTCACAAGAAAGCAATTTTCCAAGGTTTAATAATATTTCACAATCTAGTGCTTACAGATCAAGGTCAATTAATATTAAATTTCAATCGTTTTGGCGGCATGAGCCAGTAGCATGGTTTTCCATGCTAGAATCGCAGTTCGAGGACAATAACATCATTTCTGACCAAGTTAAATATTGTAATTTATTAAAGAATTTAGGCGACGAAATATCTCGCAAAAACCTCGACATTCTGAAAGCTCTGCCGGCAGACAATAAATATCAAGCAGCTAAAATAGCATTTTTACGGAAATACACGGAAACTCCGGAACAGAAATTGAATAGGTTTATAACAGATGTTAAATTGAAAGATAGGAGACCTTCCGCGTACTTCAATGAACTAGTTGACGCCGCGAGCGATTTAATGCCGCGAAAATCCGTTATCAAATTATGGGCAAATAGAATCCCGACTAATATCGCGTTGCATATTCAAGACGAGTTGTCTAAGGGCAACGAAGAAAAGATTTTAGATAAGGCCGATTCGATCTTCGACATTTTGCAAAGAGATTCTCAGCGCGTGGATGCGATCAATGCTGTATCTGATAACTCCGTATCAGAACGGGAAAATGGCAATAAAACGCCAAATTAGGGACGTCAGTTCCAGCGCGGACGCGGCAGATCGCGTAGCCAGCCGAATAATAACAACGGGAGAAAGGATCGGAGTAAATCGCCGAAACGCAATTGGATATGCAAAGGTCACTATCAATACGGTGAAAAATCTCGTTATTGCACAACCGGGTGCACGTACAATAAACGGGACGTGAATAAACAGAATAAGCATACGGGACAGACGGGCGAAAAGACCGTCGCAGCGATTACGAATTCGGAAAACTAATTGCTCCCGGCGTTGCGGAGGCAAAAACGCCGTGAAGCTCGTCAATTCGTCTCCATGTTACTGATAAAAATACGCGCGATGTATATTTAATAGATACGGGTGCTGAAATTTCGGTCGTACCAAGACCAGCGGGATGTAAGAGAAAGCCACTAGCACTTCAGTTGCACACTGTAGACTTCGGTTTTAGAAAGGCAATCGATTGGCAATTTGTAATAGCCGACGTGCCTTACCCGATACTCGGGGGTGACGCGATCGTACACCACTACCTGATTCCCAACTTAAAGTTAGACAGGCTGGTCAAAGGTGACACGGGGGAATACGTATGCGGTAATACACGAAGCGCGAACGTGTACGCAATCTCAATAGTGAGTCCCGAACACAAATACGCGGAAATATTAAATAAATTCCCGGAAATTATCGGCTTAGATAAACCTATAAAACTCGCAAAATGCGGAATAGAGCATCACATCGCGACTCAGGGCCCACCTATTTATGACAAGGCTAGGCGGCTTAACGTAGAAAAAACAAGGGCTGCTAAAGCAGAAATAGAGAAACTGTGTAAAGCAGACGTTTGTAGACCGTCTGATAGCCCGTGGGCGTCACCAATACACATGGTAAAAAAGAAAAACGGAGATTGGCGATTATGCGGAGATTATCGTAAACTCAACGCAGTAACCATCCCGGATCGTTACCCCGTACCGCAGTTACATGACTTCCCGAATTTTTTAAATAAGAAAACTATTTTTACATCACTAGACCTACACAAGGCGTTCCACCAAATACCGATTGCGCCGGAGGATGTGAAAAAAACCGCAATTATAACACCCTTCGGGCTCTACGAGTATTTAGCTATGGGCTTCGGCTTCAGGAATGCGGGTCAAACATTCCAGCGATACATTAATAAAGTGTTGGGCGACTTGGAATTTCTTTTCGTCTATTTAGACGACATCTTAATAGCTTCGCGGAATGAGAAAAAACACAAATACCATCTAAAAGTAGTAATGGAAAGGTTGAGAGACGCGAATTTAAAATTAAATCTTGATAAGTGTTCGTTCGGAGTTAAAGAACGCGATTTTCTGGGATATAAGGTCAATAAATTCGGATTTAAACCTACCGACGAGAAAATAAAAATTATCTCTGAGTTTCCGAGACCGCGCACAGTCAATGAATTGTAGAGGTTTTTAGGTATGGTGAACTTTTATAAGAAAAGTCTACCACGCGCCGCGGAAGAACGGCGTCCGTTACATCGACACTTAAAAGGCTCTAAAAAGAAAGATAAACGAGTAATTGAATGGGACGAAGAAGATGTTAAAGCCTTCGATAAAATAAGAAAGAGTTTGATTAACGTCTCGTATTTGTCTTTTCCGGAGGAGAACGCGGAAACGCGCATAGTGCCCGACGCGTCAGATGTAGCAATGGGAGCCGTTCTAGAGCAAAAAATAGACGGGAATTGGCGACCCTAAGCCTTCTTCTCAAGAAAATTCAATAACACGCAAGCTAAGTACTCAACCTACGATCGCAAATAACAGCGATTTATGAAGCTATTAGATATTTTTACTATTTCGTTGAGGGCACGAGTTTTGTTATTCTGACGGACCATAAACCGTTAATTTACGCGTTAAAACAAAATACAGATAAAGCTCCGGTCAGACGTGAGCGTCAGTTGGCATATATCAGCCAGTTTGACACACGAATTGAGTATATTAAAGGCGACGATAATTCAATGGCGGATAGTTTATCACGCGTTGACGCGAGTACTGATCACACTCAAATCACAAAGAATGATGCTAATTCATCCATCGATAAAAACGTTGCCGATAAAGAAACTCACGTAGACGCGTTTATGTTTCCGACCGTGTTTAGCCTCGAAAAATTGTGCGAAGAGCAAATAAAAGACGATGAGTTAAAGGAGATTCTTAATAATCCAACACTCTCGTTGAAACTAAAGAAATTAACGTGGGGGAGTAAGCATTTAGACTCTACTGCGATACGTCAGGCGATTCGTTGCGTCCTTACGTTCCGAAATCCTTACGCGAAGAAATCATTAAATTATTTCACGATCCGGCACATCCGAGCGCCATGGCAACCGATAGGATGGTTAGGCAGCACTATGTTTGGCCGGCGATTAGCAAAGATATCAAACACTGGTGTAGAAACTGTATTTCGTGCCAACGTTCGAAAATCTCGAGGCATATTAAGTTTATCACAAGCGGTTTATCACACCAGACGAAAGGTTTATGCACGTACATATAGATCTAGTAGGACCTTTACGCGCCTGCAATGGGTATAAATATATCCTCACCATGATCGATAGATTCTCGAGGTGGCCTGAGGCGATCCCCTTATACGAGACCTCGGCAGCAACAGTGGCGCGAGCGTTTTACGATAATTGGATAGCGCGGTATGGCGCACCAGCTAATATAACCTCTGACCAGGGCAAACAATTCGAGTCTAGGTTATTTAATGAATTATTACAATTAACGGGCATAAAAAGAATTTTGCACTACACCGTATCACCCAGCGTCTAACGGTATGGTAGAAAGATGTCACCGTGACCTCAAAGCGGCGATAATGTGCCACACAGATAATGCAGATTGGGCAAGAGTACTTCCGACGGTATTACTAGGCCTCAGAACGCGCGATAGATTAGAAACGGACGCGTGTCCAGCAGATTTTGTATTCGGAAAATCTCTGCGCATTCCGGGAGAATTATGCGTTTTTGACGAATTCAAAGACGAGAATAGCGCTTTTCTGAACAAATTCTGCGACTACATGCGAAGAGTTAGGGCCGTACCGGTAAAACACAAAAATAAATCGCGCCCATTCGTATACAAAGACTTGAAATCCTGCACACATGTTTTACAATTAACTAAACGTATTAAGCCAGCGTTAGAAAGACCGTACACGGGACCACATCGGGTAATTGATCGATCCGAAAACGGACGTACTTTTACGATCGAAAGAAATGGTCAAAATGTAGTAGTAGATGCCGAACACTTAAAGCCAGCATATTTCATTGGCGCTGAGGTGACAGACAATGTAAAAAATAATCAAAATGACATTGACAATGGTAAAAACGATGTTAGCAAACAGAATAAACATATTGATGACGACGATGACAATACCGTCAGAAATTTTAATAACCAAAGCGATACTGTCATTGGCAATAGCGCAAATATTGTAATTACCACAGCGCAAATTCACGCAGAAGCGGTTAAAGAGAATAGTGTTGACGAACAATCAGCAGTTAACACGCAAAGGAAGACCAACGACAGTACAGCTTGTGACCATGATGTGAGAGCATCAGATAATATTTTAACAAACGGAGATAATTCCATTAACTTCGATATAAATAATGACTCACGCAAATCAGCAGATATCATGCGAAATAGAATAAAATTTTAGTAAAAAATAAAATTTTAGTAGATAACGCGAAGACGAGTCAACCGCGAAATGTAGTTTTTGATTTGAACGAAAGAAACGCGGAACCGCTTGCAAATTTGCAACCTACTGTGATAAAAAAGAAAAAATTTATTCCTAGTATTCTAAAAAGAAACAGAAAGACTGAAAATATAGACTGTATAGAGCCACGCGTATCTACTGTAAAAATAAGAAAGAACGTTATGTTCAGACTGTTTTAGGAAAAAAACTATTAACAGAGAAAGTGTGATAAATGCAGACAAGACTGACTATATTAATTGTATAGAATCTCGCGCATTCACGAAGACTGCAAAAAAGCGTTAAATCCAAAGACTGAAAAAACTGTGATATATAACTAGTAAGACTGAGTGTAACAAGAATAGTTATAACAATATAATTTCGATAGTAAAGATCTCGGTAACGAAAATGTTTACGAGAATCGGTACCTCGCTATATACATCGCGTAGGGTAAGCCCGTGCTTTGTTCAGTAGATATTTGGTTACGATAAGAGACAAACAATAGGTTAACATTTTGAATCATTTAGAATAGAAATAGACAGATTTAGCTGTGACACTGCACTCAAAAGAAGCGATTGTTATTTAATTAACAATGTAAAGAAACTGTGAACTGCACAACTGCAGTAGTAACATTAATAACGTAAAGAATTTTCACTGCGCACGATTGTTTAGCATGGATGAATAAGACCTTAAATAAAATGTGCGTTTATACTGTAGCAAAATTGTTTAATCTGGATTTTCTAGAATTCGCGTTAAACGCACAGTTAAGGATATGCGATAGTTTAACTAGTTGTAAAGCGTTAATGAATGATGAATGTTTAGAACTATGTTAATTACTTTAGAATGTTTAAAACGGTTATTACTGTTAAGCGTATTGTGATTAATGTATAAAGACTGTTAATTACTTTTGTAAAAAGAATAAATGACTCTTAGGGCCTTCTTTCACAAGAATTTCGGTCAAATTTCGACCTCGCTGCATTTCATGCAGGTCGACATTTAGGGGGGAGCACTGTGGGCAGGCGGCCCTAACGATTTAGTACACCACGATGTAACGCCTGAGGGCGCACCTCCAGTTAAGCGAGTCAACTAGAAATATCGCAACATTCGCGATAGAGAGTCAGTCGCGTCTGAACCTTCGACGCATGAGTCCGCATATTGCGGACGATAGCCTCAATAAAGCAATTACTAACTAAACACTTGTTTTAGATTACTACCTCGCACTCCATCCTCTCGACCTGGCAACGCGGACGTGTGGGGCCGCGTAAACGGTGTCTTACACGTATACACCAAACCCCACATATGCATTTTACTTATGTGTATATGATGGCGCTGATGGCGCTATTTAAACGGACAATAAATATAAGGGATTGTTACTAGTTTGTTTATTTATTTTATTGTGTATATAAAATTATGTATATACATTATGTATATATATGGGGTATTCCACGTGAAGTGGTCCGATCAAAATTTTAAAATGCACCAAATTTTGGGTACACTTTGCAAATGTTTTTCAGAATAAAGAAAAAAATTTTTAGGTACTGGAATCTATTTGCTCAAAAGTTATTCTAACCTCAAAAAGTGAATTTTTCCATATTTTTTTCAAAACCAGCTGGGTTTACCGCTATATAACTCAAAATCTATCAACTTTTACTATAGAACATTATATGTAACATTCGTTGCTAATTATATCTAGAATTTATCCTTCTGGGTTAGAATTTCTAATCTCAAGGTCAATGTTACATAAACTACATGTCAATATTCAACTTGAAAAAAGTGCAAGTGCGCCACCTTTGATTTTTTCATCCAAAAGTCTAAAAGAAAGCTTGGAGCAATACCTTTCAAATGGTCTGTAGCATTTTTATGGCCTCCAATTCTGTAAAAAGTTATGACAATTTAAAGAAAGACAAAAAATTCACAAAAATTAACATGGTAATTCCCATTTAAATTTTTAAAAAAATTTCGTGTTTCTTTAAATTGTCATAACTTTTTACAGAATTGGAGGCCATAAAAATGCTACAGACCATTTGAAAGGTATTGCTTCATGCTTTCTTTTAGACTTTTGGATGAAAAAATCAAAGGTGGCGCACTTGCACTTTTTTCAAGTTGAATATTGACATGTAGTTTATGTAACATTGACCTTGAGATTAGAAATTCTAACCCAGAAGGATAAATTCTATATATAATTAGCAACGAATGTTACATATAATGTTCTATAGTAAAAGTTGATAGATTTTGAGTTATATAGCGGTAAACCCAGCGGGTTTTGAAAAAAATATGGAAAAATTCACTTTTTGAGGTTAGAATAACTTTTGAGCAAATAGATTCCAGTACCTAAAAATTTTTTTCTTTATTCTGAAAAACATTTGCAAAGTGTACCCAAAATTTGGTGCATTTTAAAATTTTGATCGGACCACTTCACGTGGAATACCCCATATATATATTACATATGCACATAGATTTTATATGATTTTCATCAAGTTTTACTGTGTGATATGAGTTACTCTAATATAAAGTTAAGTGAGCATTACAAAATAGCGGAAGCTCTTGTCCAGTATTTGTCCAATGCTGGCAGTGTTTGAAAATAATAGAATAATAACTATTTTTGGATGGTAAACAATTTTTGGATGGTAAATAATTTTTATTTATTATCTAGTTAATTTATGTATTGTATAAGATTTATATTTTATTTATTTTCGAAAACATTAAGTTGTCGTAAGTTGTCAATAACTAAGTAATATTTATTTTTTTACATTTTATTTATGTTTTAAATTGTAGAATACATTATAATTAAATTTAAAGATAATTTATAAGATAATTATGAATTATATTATTATTATTATTATTATTATTATTATTATATTCCAGGTATAAGCGTATAGATACAATGTATTGTATATACTAAATACTATTAAGTATGTCATGCCTGCCTGCTATTTGAATTTGTGGTTGAATTGACAAATCTTATCATGACCGACACAGACGGTGAAAACTTGCACTGTACATATCATTACTGCACTCCTGTAATTATTCTTGTGTAGTAATATTGTATGAACAAATATTTACAGAAGTAGTGCTGATACAAGTTCAAACGAAGGTTTCTTAGCTAGTAGTTACGGTAGTGCTCCGCAATCATTGTCAACTTTCCAACATCCTAGTCATTCATTATTGAAAGTAAACGGTTTCACTCAACAAGCGTATCATAAATATCAATCACGTTGTTTAAAAGGTAAGATATTAAAAAATCTTGAATTTACTTTTTGTAACTATGATATAAATTCCTGATGTGATGATGATTATTATAATATGTTTTAAAATCATGTTGACATAAATCACGTTGTTGTATTCATTATTTATAAAATTTACATAAAGTCATCAATTCACTTTAGAATTCATGGAATCTCTTTTTATTTCAGAGTGTAAAATGGTGTGGTATGGAGAAAAAGGTGAACACACTCTTCCAATTTTGATCATTTTTCTTAAAGAATTTCAATTGCACTATGTACGAAGAGTTTAGGACAATAGCTTATGGAGATGTATGTGAAGGATATGAAGGATATTGTTATGGGTTTAGAACAAAAATTCAGACCACAACTTTATAAAGATTTTAAAGTGGAAACAGCGAAAAATGACAAAAGTGGTAAGTGCATTTATCTACATAAGATGTATATTTAGGATTTTTAGATAGAAATTGTATTTTACGGTACAAATAAAATTTATATTTTGAAATTGTTATATTGACTTATATTATTAAAAAAATTAAATAAAAAAATATTGCAGTAAAGATTAAAATCATCTTTGTAAATAAAACATAGGTTAATAAGATTTAAATTAATTTTATTTACAACAAGTTTATGGACTGGAAAAATTCTGGGCATTTTTTAAGTATTATAAGTACTTAGATCAACTTCTTGTTGACACTAAATTATAAGAATATCTCCATAAATTTAAAACTATCGAAGATTTTAGAGTAGTAGAGGTGAATTAAGTTTTTAACCTTTAGACTGCCGGAAAATCAATATTTTGACGCACCCCCTGATCGACACTTTGTGCATGATCAATCGTTGAAATAAGATACCTTATATACCAGTTTTCTGAAGGCGATCAGGGTTGCCAGATGGCGATTTTTTCTCTTTGTTGCTCTCGCTTAATAAACATCAATATACGTAAGAGAGAAAAGGAGAAAAAATCGCCAACTGGTCACTCTGAAGGCGATATGCTCTCTCAAATCCCGGCAATCTAAAGGTTAAAAAATTTTCTATAATTTATTGGAAATTATTGATTTTATGTTAAGATTGGATATTTTTTAAGTAAACTTTAAATGAAAGATTCGTGTTAATTTGCGAATTTTTCAATCTCGATTATCCAAATTATCATTAAATAAACATAATTGTATACTTTATAAATTTTAGCCTTAAATTACAGAATACAGAAGCGTATTGGAAAGCGCAAGCGGTATTGAAGCTTCGTCATCGGGAAATCGTAGACGCCGATTACCAGATGGATCGAACATAGTAACAACACGATGCGGGCACTATTGGTGAATTTAAAGAAGTTGTCAAGACTACGAAAAAGTGAATGAGCTTACGAGTGGTAAGTCAACGATGATGGAACACTCTGAGAACACATGTAGATAAAATTTTCTGCATTACTAATTTTTAAAATTTGGTCATTATAATTTAACAGGGTGCTTCGACATCACTACAATTATTACTATAGTTGAGCTCGAATAGTGGTCCCGGTCTACAGCAGTCACAGCAGCTACCACCTCTATTACCAACGCAGCTATTTGCGTCAATAAGTAATACTTTGTACTAGACATAATAATGTCGAATTAACTGTACCAACAACGTCGCTCGAACAACATCCGTCATCATCTCAGTCAAAATCTGTCGATTCATTTCCTGAAAGTGTGAATAAAGAAATGCCTAATTATAAAGGCATGCACAAGAATTATTCTAACCATGAGGTAGTTTTTATTTTCGTTTGTTTTTTTATAATATATCTGTGATTTTATAATAAAACAATTAGTGAATTTGATTTATAGATTAGGAGACAAAGTCATAAAGATATATCGAAAATCAATGTCATCAAATGTACTGAATAATAAGAAGACACGAGAAGCAAACGGTTTTAACCAAAAATTCAAACTTCAGAGAAAAAATAGATAGTTCGAACAATATGCATTTAACGATTGAAAATATGGAAAATGAGTTTTAAAATTGTAAAAGTGAACTGAAAATACTTCTATAGTTTGCTTTCAATGTATTTATTACAATTGAATTTACTTTTAATGTTTATTTAGTTTGGAATGTGTAATATATAATAAAATAATATTTTATTTTATTATTATTATTAATAATGTTTATAGCTGTATGAAACCTCCCCGGGTTCTTGGTAAGCTGAAAAATAAAAAAAAATTAATAATGTTTATTTTTTTCTCTGGAGTTTGAATGTTTTATTAAAACTGTTTGCTACTTGTGTTTTTATATTATTAAGTATATTTGATGACATCGACTTTCGATATGTCTTTATCACTCTGTCTTCTAATCTATAAATCAAATTCAGCAATTTATATATTATTTATATTTTATTATAAGTTTAAACGAAACGTCTACGTTTTCCATGGAAATCGATTCATCAGTGAGACGACGTATACAGTTTACCGAATCTCTTAACTGGTTTCATACCATAATTAGCAAGTAACCATTCAACGTATCTCGTTCACTAACTTGCAGGTAATAATTCCGCGGCAACGCCTGAAAAATTTCTTCTGATTCTCAATTTGATTGCGTTTTGCAACGGCTTTTTCTCAGGATCAATACCATTGAATACTGCTTGACTGACTTGTCTGTTTGTACTATCTGAATTTAGTGCCTACTACAAGGAATTACTTGTTTCTTCATTATCGTCCTCTATTTTCCAAAATATACTTATGATGGTTCAATAACCCGCTGCATCAACATCCAAATAAACGAATTGGATTTTGCCTTCGTCATAATGTCATTAAGATATCTTAAGTCAACCAACGTTCTTTATTTTTTACGTTTAAATTTTAAAGGTTTGATATTATTTTCTTGATTTCTTGCTGATTTGCAATATATATATATATATATATAAATATACTAATTTATTGTAATTCATTACAAAAAGTATTTTATTTATTAAAAACATTTAATTTATTGTTTTTTTTTCTTTTCTTTTACAGCATTTAAGATAATAATAGTATTATCAATCAATTCTTTAGTTATATTAATGTCGTCCACGTAGTTGAAATTGTAGATTAGGTATTATATCGATAATTGATGAACACACTGTATTGTTTACATTACATTGCAACGTTTCGATGGAAATTCTCCATCCTCTTCAGGCATTACCTTTATTACACATATTTTACATTAGATTATAATAACAAGATTGAATATACATATATTATAATTATTACATTGGTAACTTACTACACGTCAATATTCATTAAAAATTATAAAAATTCTTTCGTAGTATCTCTGAATCGTTGCACTATGAATTAAAGACAAAGTATAATAAATACATATTCTCGAAGATAAGTATTGCACAGAAGTTAAGGTTATATAGTTAACATTAACCTCTCCTTTATGTGATTTACACATTATTATAAAAATAGAAATCAATAAAATAAAATAAATAAATAAATAAACAATAAATAAATAAATAAATAAATAATTGGAACTAAACACAACGTAGTTAACACAAAGAAAAAGCAAAAGCAGTCAGGTAAACACGAATGAAAACATGACAGACGGTTATTATATGAGTCATTTAAATCTTATTGACATGCGCAATTATGTACAATTATTAGATAAGCGCGCGAAATATTATAATACGGCGCGAAAATTCAAAACTTGTAATTGTATATTATAAGTGTAAATTCATTATATGGAAATTAATACATGATAATACTTTTAATATTTAATTAATACATTATTTTTACTTAAAAATTATTTTTACCAAAACTCAAATCACTCATAATACAATTAATCCGCGGCTATTGTAACCTGACTAGAAATTAGTTAAGAACTAAAGGAGAAATAAATATTAGCTATCTATAATTTACTTTCATTTTATTAACAATATCATTATAGTGATGACTAAGATTTCTAACATCTTCCTTTACATTTATAGGATTATTTTCTAATTAATATGAAGCATTTCAGATATGTAAGAGCCGCGGTGGCTCATGGGTAGAGCTCCCGACTCTCACACCGAGGGTCGTGGGTTCGATCCCAGACGTGTACCTCTGAAAATTTTTTCATGTGCATTTTTCGAACACCGCGACTCAGTGGCTCGGCGTGTCACTATAATGTGACGCCAGTTCAGGTGCACGTGCGTTTCGTGCATTTGTCAGTGCATCAGAGGTACGGGCATCTGAACTATAGGGAACGTTAGGGACGCGAAGATGTAAAGAGGATCGCGGTGGTTCCATCGGGAGGACAGGAAACTGTAATTATTAGACTAATTACAGTGACCGATGATATCTTCCGATGGACACAAGCACCACTGTTTCAACTACATGTGCTTTGTTTACAGACACACTGTTCACCTCCGTCGCTGATTAGCCCTGGCAGCATAAATAGAGCGACGTTAAACAAAATAAAATAAAAAAAAAAAAAAAATTTCAGATATAATTCTTTTTCTCCAATTGCATTCCTTATCAACAATTTTTACATTTTCAAAATCAAAAGAATGATTATAATCACTAATATGATCATTAATTACATATTGATTGTTTGATTTCTTTGTATTAGATATATGTTCCTTATTCTACATTTTAACTGTCGTTTAGTTTCTCCAATATATGCCGAATTACAATCTTTACACTTTATTCTATACACTACGTTAGTTTCGGAGTCTCTGGAATTTTTATCTTTTTCTCTCACAATGATACTGTTAAAGTTATTAGGAATTTTTGGTACCACTCTAATATTGTTATATTTCAAAGAACTTTTGGTTTTTTCATAAAAATCAGGTATATAAGGAATACAAAGTGTTGTTGTGTAATTTTTATTATTATTAATACGATTGTTGGTACTTTTTTCTTCATTATGTCTTATTTTTTCCAACCTCTTTCGTATATTATTATGAATAAAACCTCCAGGATAATTATTTATTTTTAAGAATTCTTTAACTATTTCAATATTGGATTCATGGAATTTGTTATGTGCTAAAAGTACAGCTTTGTCAACTAAAGTAAAAATCATAGCCCTTTTTTGAGCTGTTGTGTGATTGGACTCAAAATTTAAAAATCTACCAGAAAACGTATTTTTTCTGTACCAATTAGTAATTATTTTATTATTCTCAGTTACAATTAACGACACTTCTAAAAAATTAATACTTCTATTTTTCTCCTTTTCACAAGTGAATACTAATCTTTGGTGATAATTATTAAATGTTTTTAATACTAATTCTAATTTATTTTCTGGAATACACATAATAGTATCATCTACATATCTGTAGTAAAAAACTGGTTTAAAGTCTAATTTATCTAAACATTCTTCATCTAAATCACTCATAACTAAATTTGCAAAAGTTGGACTAACTGGACTTCCCATTGGAGAACCGAAAGTTTGTTGATAATATTTATTATTCCATTGAAAAAAAGTATTATTCGTTAAAAAGTTTACGATACAGATTAATTCATCCAGTAGAATATTATATTTCGTTTAAATTAAGTGGTATCTTTTTTCTATGCTCTTTATAACTAAATCTAAAAGAATATTAGTGAAAAGAGAAACTACATCTAAGGAAACTAAAATATATTGATCAGGTATGTCACAGTTTTTAATTTTATCAATTAAATCTTTACTATTTTTGACAAAAGATTTTGCATTATTAACACTATTTGTAATAATTTTATCAATAAATTTAGATAATATATACGTAGGACTACCTATACTCGATACGATTGGTCTTAGTGGAATATCAGGTTTATGTATTTTAGGTAGTCCGTAAATTTTTGGTAATGTCGTGTCCGTCTGTGTAAGAGAATTATTATGATATTTTTTATCAAAAAATTCCAAATTATTCCATCTTTGCATAATTTTGTAGGTGTCCTTTTGTAATTTACTTAACGGATTCTTGTTAATTAACTTATATGTGCTTTTGTCTGAAATAAGTTTATCCATTTTTTCATTATAGCTATTTCTATCTATTGCTACCGTAACATTACCTTTGTCTGCTAGTGTAAAAAAAATATTACTATTCTGTTTAAGAAAAAATTTTGAAAAAGAGAATTTTGAAAAGGAGAAAAATAGAAGTATTAATTTTTTAGAAGTGTCGTTAATTGTAACTGAGAATAATAAAATAATTACTAATTGGTACAGAAAAAATACGTTTTCTAGTAGATTTTTAAATTTTGAGTCCAATCACACAACAGCTCAAAAAAGGGCTATGATTTTTACTTTAGTTGACAAAGCTGTACTTTTAGCACATAACAAATTCCATGAATCCAATATTGAAATAGTTAAAGAATTCTTAAAAATAAATAATTATCCTAGAGATTTTATTCATAATAATATACGAAAGAGGTTGGAAAAAATAAGACATAATGAAGAAAAAAGTACCAACAATCGTATTAATAATAATAAAAATTACACAACAACACTTTGTATTCCTTATATACCTGATTTTTATGAAAAAACCAAAAGTTCTTTGAAATATAACAATATTAGAGTGGTACCAAAAATTCCTAATAACTTTAACAGTATCATTGTGAGAGAAAAAGATAAAAATTCCAGAGACTCCGAAACTAACGTAGTGTATAGAATAAAGTGTAAAGATTGTAATTCGGCATATATTGGAGAAACTAAACGACAGTTAAAAGTTGTACAGTACATAACTAGACTTCAAAACATTGCGAGACAGCTAAAGGACATCGGTGAATTCGTGTCTGAAAACGCGGTAATGGCAAAGATATTAGGAGGATTGTCGAGCAAATTTGGATTCTTTTCATCAGTCTGGGATAGTGTAGATAGCACAAGACAGTCTATTTGGTACTGACAAGAGAGATTAATAAAAGAAGAAAAGACGTTAACTATGGAAGATGAGAAAATAAGTGCTCTCACAACGATGACAAGTAGTTTTCCAAAAGGTAGATTTAATCAAAAGCCAAACCAAGGTGATTTTAGATAATGTTATTATTGCCAGCGTATCGGCCATATTGCGAGGAATTGTCGAGAGAAACTTCGAGATGATGAACAAAACAGAGGACACAAGGACAACAGGTACAACAACAATGTAAATGTAAATTACACAGGTCAGTCTCGAAATAATAACAATGATTTTGACGATGAAAACAAAAATTCGAAAAGTTTCGCGGGTGCGTTTATAGTGTCAGTGAATCCGACTATAGAAGTAAATACGATATCTGAAATGAATAAATATTTGTCAAGTACTGATATTAAATACTTATGGATTACAGACAGTGGCGCAAGTTGCCATATTAGTTTTAGAAGAGAGTGGTTTCATGAATTTTCTCCAACTCAAAAGGTTAGTGTAAGCCTTGGTGATGATTATACCCAGGAAACAGAAGGCATTGGAACCATTTTGATTAAGCGGTACATAAATGGAAATTGGCTGGATGGAAGGCTGGAAGACGTATTGTATGTGCCGTCGCTAAGAAAAAATATTTTTTCAACCAACGTCTGTACGACGAAAGGACTGAGAGTGATTTTCGAAGAAAACAAAGTCAACATCGAAACAAAAAAACGAAAGAAACAGTTGCTCAAGGCATAAAATATTATAATAACATATGTTGTTTATTTTTTGAAATAGTTACTCAGGTGGAGTCAAATGTAGGAACATGCAACATGCAGCATTTACATGAAAAACTTGGCCATGTAAATCAAGGAACATTAAAAAATATGTTTAAGCACAAGTCAATGATAAGGAGTTCTTCTGTGAAGGATGTGCCCTAGGAAAGATGCACAAACTACCGTATAACAAGCATCCAGAAGACAAAATTAATAATGAAGTTGGTGAGTCTATTTATATTGATTTGGGAGGTCCAATGTCTGAATCAATAGTAGGTGCGAAGTTTTTTATGCTCCTAAAAGATAGAAAATCAGGTTTTAGAATTGTATATATTTTAAAACACAAAAGCGATGTACTGCCATATTTTAAAGATTTTGTCAAATATGTAAATGTTTCTTTAAAGAAAACAATTAGAATTGTCAGATCAGACAATGGTTTAGAATTCAGTAATAAAGACTTTCAACAATTTTTTAGGAACAATGGAATTCGATGGTTAAATTCTGCACCATATTGCCCGCAACAGAGCGGACGCATCGAGAGAGAAATGAGGACCATCATCGAAACAGCGAGATCAATGATGTGCACGAAACAGGCCGCATTAAGCTGGACTGGTCATTTGAGCAGAATCGCAAAAAAAACTGACAGGAATTTTTAACTACTTTTTTACTAATTTACTACCAATTCGAATAATTTTTAACCACTGCCGAATTCATTTTAACACCTAGTTAGGCCAGCTTAATACTTAAGCTAGCCTCACCCTTTTATAACTCCGGATGCAATAGAGCTAGAAAAACCTGCTGGAGCTTAAAATTTTTAACTCTTCGAGTATTTGAACAGAGGCTATCACCGATTTCATTATTATCAAAAATTAACCCCTTTTTAACCAATGAAAAAATCGAAATAGCCGTAAAAAGCAAGAGATAAAATTAATTCTACATTCTCTCATTGGTTACGATAAAATAGCTAGAAATACAATTTAATACCATCACAGAATATTTTCAACCCTTAGTATCCCTTAATTAACCCTTGGTATTTGCCAGGTTAATACTTAAGCTAGCCTCACTCTTTTATAACTTCGATTGCAATAGGGCTAGAAAAATCCGCTGGAGCTTAAAATTTTTAACTCTTCAAGTACTTGAACATACGCTACCACCGATTTCATTATTATGAAAAATTAACCCCTTTTTAACCAATGAAAAAATCAAAATAGCCGTAAAAAGCAAGTTATGACATAAATTCGACATTTTCTCATTGGTTATTGGGTTATTGGGTTATTGGGTTATTGGGTTATTGGGTTATTAAACATGTTATAAAACAGTGACGTTAACTTAAGTATTAACCTGGCAAAGACCAAGGGTAATTAAGGGATACTAAGGGTTGAAAATATTCTGTGATGGTATTAAATTGTATTTCTAGCTATTTTATCGTAACCAATGAGAGAATGTTGAATTAATTTTATATCTTGCTTTTTACGGCTATTTTGATTTTTTCATTGGTTAAAAAGGGGTTAATTTTTCATAATAATGAAATCGGTGGTAGCGTATGTTCAAGTACTCGAAGAGTTAAAAATTTTAAGCTCCAGCGGGTTTTTCTAGCCCTATTGCAATCCGAGTTATAAAAGAGTGAGTCTAGCTTAAGTATTAACCTGGCAAAGACCAAGGGTTAATTAAGGGATACTAAGGGTTGAAAATATTCTGTGATGGTATTAAATTGTATTTCTAGCTATTTTATCGTAACCAATGAGAGAATGTAGAATTAATTTTATATCTTGCTTTTTACGGCTATTTTGATTTTTTCATTGGTTAAAAAGGGGTTAATTTTTGATAATAATGAAATCGGTGATAGCCTCTGTTCAAATACTCGAAGAGTTAAAAATTTTAAGCTCCAGCAGGTTTTTCTAGCCCTATTGCATCCGGAGTTATAAAAGGGTGAGGCTAGCTTAAGTATTAAGCTGGCCTAACTAGGTGTTAAAATGAATTCGGCAGTGGTTAAAAATTATTAGAATTGGTAGTAAATTAGTAAAAAAGTAGTTAAAAATTCCTGTCAGTTTTTTTTGCGATTCTGCTCAAATGACCAGTCCAGCTTAATAGACCCCTTTTCTTTATGGGCAGAAGCAGTAGCAATGGCCGTTTATGCAATGAATAGAACCACGTCAACAAATAACAAGATTGAAACTCCATATCAACAATGGTTTGGAGTAAAACCTAATGTGAAACACATGCATGCTTTTGGTACGGAAGCTTATGTATATAATAATGATGTAGGAAGAACGAAATTTGAACCAAAAGCGAGAAAAGCTATATTAGTTGGTTATGAAAAGGATTCTGAAAACTATCAATTGTACGACCTGGAAAAACGTAAAGTAATTATAGCAAGAAACGTAATATTTAAGGGTGAAGAAAATAATGTAGAAATAAGGATTCCAATGCACGAAGAAAAACCAGAAAAACAAAAAACTACAAACAAAAAAGAAGGAATAGAAGATATGGAGATGGCAGAGAAAGAAAGAAATGAAAGAAATGAAGACGATATGGACATTGACCAAGAAAGTGAAACAGAGACAAATAAAGAAACACAAGAAGAGAACAAAAATGAACAAGAATGTAAAATTAGAAAAAGAAAATTGCAAGATAGTATATTATGGACACCGCGCTTATTGAGAGACAGAGATAATATAAAACAACCAAAAAGATATGAAATTAATAGTGTAGAAGTGTTTGAATCTATAGATATTGAAAATGCTCTGAATTGTCCGGAAATGGAGGAGTGGCAGAAAGCTATAGACAATGAGTTGACTTCACATGAAAATAATAAAACATGGGAAATTGTTGAGAATCCCGAAAATGTACAATTGTTAGACACAAGATGCATTTTTAAGATAAAAAAAGATACGACAGGTAACATTCAAAGGTACAAAGCCCGATTGTGTGTTCGAGGCTTCAGACAGAGACAAGGAATAGACTACGAAGATACGTTTTCACCTGTGGTAAGCTACGAATCTCTTAGAATACTAATTGCCATAGCTGCTCAAAGGGATCTTGAGCTACTACAATTCGATATTAAAACCGCCTTCCTATACGGAGACCTAAAAGAAGACATATATATCAAGATTCCAGAAGGCATAAAAAAACAGAGAAGAAAGAAGAAATATATAAGTTAAATAAAGCAATCTACGGGTTAAAGCAGGCGTCAAAATGCTGGAACGAAAAAAGGCTTTGAGCCATGTGCATCCGAAAATTCAGTATTTATTTGTAATAGAGAAAATAAGAAAATGTACTTAGCGTTATTTGTAGATGATGGTATGCTAATAGGTGATAGTATGGATGATTTGTTGCGTATGTGTAAAAAATTGGAAAACGAATTTGAAGTGAAAGTCGGTCCAGCTGATATGTTTGTTGGGATGCAATTAATTAGAAATCGTAAAAATAAAAGTATTTTGATACACCAGAAAAATTATGCTGAAAAAGTTGTACGTAGATTTGAAATGGAAAATGCAAATTCATGTCAGACACCAGCTGAACCGGGTCTCGTTTTAATGAAATCCAACGAGTTGTATAATTATAGGGTACCGTATCGGGAAGCTATAGGATCTTTAATGTACTTAACGAATGTGTCACGACCTGATCTAACATTTATTGTAAATTTACTGAGTAGATTTGTATGTAATTTTAACCAAACCCATTGGAATGCATTGAAGCGAGTGTTAAGATATTTAAAAGGTACGTGCGATTATGGTATAAAGTTCAATGCCACTGACGCGAATCAGTGGGGAATTGTTGCTTATTCTGATGCAGATTTTGCCGGAGACAGAGATGAACGAAAGTCAACTAGCGGTTTCGTTATGAGTTTTGCTAACGGTCCAATTTCATGGTTTACAAGAAGGTAATCAGTAGTTGCAATGAGTACGACCAATGCGGAATACATAGCTGCTAAATGGGCAGTACGCGAAATTGTTTGGGTGGGGCGTTTTTCGAGTGAACTTGGGTTTTCCATTGGTTCGCCGATAGTTTTAAAAATTGATAATCAGTCTGCGATGCAATTAGCAAAGTATCCAATTAGCAATCGTAATACTAAGCATATCGAGTTACCTTTTCATTTTATTAGATCCAAGATTGAATCGAATGAGATATTTATAGAATATATCCGTAGTGAATTGCAGCTTGCAGATTTGTTTACAAAGGTGTTTGCTAAAGATAGGTTCATATTTTTGAGAGACACTGTAAATGTCAAACGAATTATCTAAACGGGAGGAGTGTTAGAATATGTTTCGTATAATTCGTGTGTGCGAGCGTGTGTGTATGTGTATGACGTGTATGAGTGGGGGAAAGAGTCGCTCCTATGGAAAATACGGTGTCTCTCGATAACTCGACTGTGAGCTCTCGCGGAGCGTAGTTCGTCCATAAGAAATGTAATATTAAGTCGACTCAGTTTGTACCATTTATATAACCTGAATAAATCTTATTTATTAAACACTCTACATCAAGTGAAACTAATTAACAAGCTTTAATATGGTTCCGCCGATGTTGCTGGAAATAGAACCAGCACCTTCTTATATGTAGAGAAAACTACCCTCAAGGTTTCAGTCAAATCGGGTAATAACTTTTTGAGATATTTGTGGAACAACGATTTTTTTATTTTTCAATTTTATGATATTTGCCTCTTTGCGAGACTCTAGCGCCAAAAATACGGGGAAAAATATACTATATTGAATGGGAAAAAGCTGCGTTTTTTCAATATTGACATTTTATGTCTTTATCTTTTTTTCCGTAGAAGGTGTCTATTTCGAGATATTGTACGAAGAATGAAAAAAATCTGTTATTTAAATACATGTAAACTTTGATATAACTTTAAAATGGCTTCACTGTTAAGGCTGGAAATAGAACCAGTACCTTCTTACAAGTAGAGAAAACTACTCTCAAAATTTCAGCCAAATCGGGTAATAACTTTTTGAGATATTCGTGGAACAACACTTTTTTCGATGACAAAAATATAAGGCTCTCCCGTATAACGGACGTGCCTAAAAATTATTCTATATATTTATAATTATCAGCTGACTAACAGGGTGATAATATCTTTGAAAAATTAATTAAAAGGTATATATATATATTACAACAAAAAAACAAATTATTAATAATAATGATAATAATAAAATTAATAATTATAAACTATAAAAATATTATTGTTCGTCTCGAACTGATACAAAATCAGTGAGCCGAACTCAAAAATAGTTTACACACTCACAAATTTTGAAACTCGCTTTTAAAGCGAGTTAACAAAATTCACGCGATAAAATTAAAAATGAAATAATAAAATGCATGCGATGAATTTAGAAATGAAATTACGGTCGCGCAGAGGGGGAAATTTTCCTTCTTGCGTAGCAACGAAGGATAGCCGCGCGGTATATGCCTTATAATGCATATATTTTCTCTCTCTCTCTCTCTCTCTCTCTCTCTCTCTCTCTCTCTCTCTCGCTCTCGTTACACTTACGCCACGCAAATCTATCGCCGGCTAGTTGGGATTTTCTCTCTCTCTCCCACTAGCAGACTCGTGCTCACTCAGCACTACACAACTCCGCGACGCAATGTCTCTCTCTCTCTCTCTCTCTCTCTCACACAACTACAATATACGGCTAGGGATACCCGCGCGTTCCTACTCTAACGCGAACCCGAACATTTCAAATTTTTCTCTCACTTTCTCTCTCTCTCTCTCTCTCTCTCTCTCTCTCTCTCTCTCTCTCTCTCTCTCACTCACACAAACGATCCAATTGTAATGGCATGCTTCCATACCATTATCAATCTATCTGCTCTCTATCACTCTCTCTCCCTCTTTCTCTTTCTCACGACTTGCAAGGCAAAAATTTTAAAAGTAAATAACCCGCTCTTCCTTATCTAAGTACAGGTAAACCTGCACGTAGAAGAAAAAGAAAAAAAAATTCACCGATCCGAAAATCTCGACACGCAGGTGGTACAACTACTGTCCTGTCACGGTCGCCATTTGTGACGTGGTATTTCGTCCTAATACCAGTTACAATTTATTTATTATTTCTAACAGGGACGACGGCCCAAAAAACGCGTCTTTATCGTCGCCGTGGGTTAATAAATTAACCCGTCGGGACACGGTAGCGGAGATTAAACGATCTCCTACGTACCGACACACGTGGCAGGAAAATCGGGAATCGGAATATTGGTTGCGAGTTGATTTATAATTAAGAACGCGACCGTTATATTAACATAAAATAAATAAGCATTTATTTGAAAAAATTACACAGAGGTGCCCGACAATGAATAACGGGGCGTTCTCCCAGTCGCGTGGTATATAAGCGGCAAGCAGGGGCTGCCCCGCACTCGCCTCGCGCAATACCAAATGGGTTTCGGTATAGCACCGGTGTGCTACCGAACAAACATACATGTACACCCGCTCTGCACACTCTATAATATACCGACTAACGTCGGGTACTTACCGGGCAGACTTGCCCATTGGCCCTGGTGTAAGTCGGCGCCCCGACGTCTGCTGGTCGGTGGAGAATACTTAACCCGAGGTATGTGGTCCTTCGCACTGTACTTACACAAATAACTCACGAACACTCGCGTACGGCTTCCCGGTGCACCGACGAACCGGTCCGGTACTTCCCGTGGCGCGCGAACTCAACGTGACGATGTGTCAAAAGGGTGTTGTCGCGGTCAAGACCGGCAGCGTACTGATCTTTTCGGGAATTGTCGTATTCCCGAAAAGTACCTACGCACACACACAATAAACCTTGAAGAGGCAACGCACGAAACAATAACACCGTGCGAGCTTTTAACACAGAATATCTTATACATACTAAATAATATAATATCTCAAATATTATTTGCTTCATTGCAACGACGTCTCGTCGCACGACTAAATAAAATTTTTTAAAACTTCTTTTTAGAATTTTTTTTGTATACTTTCGGTAGAAATACTTTTAAAGGTGTACTATAAGTTTGTTTCATATTTTGTATAATAGCATATTTTTCAGTTATCAAGTACTACTGAATTCGCATGCACTTGTCGTAGATACAACAGTTTAAATAAATAATTTAGAATAATGTTATAAAAAAAAAATTGATTAATTTTAAGTTTTTCTTTCAATAATTAGAAAAATATGCACTGATACTTTCTAATCAAAAATGCTATGTGACTTTTCGATCAACTTTCTTACTTGGCGGTTCAATTTCATATTCAAATAGTAATATATTTTATTCGAAATCGTTTTTGAGTTAATAGTTTAAATGGATTTTGGGTTAATATAAAAAAATATTTAATAAATATTATCATAAACTCACAAAGAATGAAGCTTTTTTCCTCGTATTTAAGTAATATTTTTATAGTTATCAATATACGATACACTACCAAAAAACATACACCATAAAAAACTTATATTAAACATTGCTTAAACTCATTGATTTGATAGTAATAATAGTTACTATAATATATTCCACCTCTTCTTATTATTTTTTATATTATTATTTAAGGAAGAATTTAGTTAGGTAATTCATGAAAAATATTATTCTAATACTTTTTCTATTCATTACGAACTACTCGAAGAATTGCTTATGAACTCTTCTAAGTGGACGTAGGTCGATCTTTTTAAAATTTCTTTTCGCTATACTCAAACATACAAATCACAACTTCCTTTCTTGTTTTTAGTACCTCATTGTGTAAAATGCAGTTTATATAACTAGTACACGGAGAGAAATATATTATAAAAATTACCACTAAATTTAAGTTAATCGTAGGACGACCTTCATTTAAATTTTTAGTAAGAAGCTTCATAAATTTTACCATGAACATCTTGTAATTTTTTCACTGATATCTTAGTATAAGCGATAGTATCGGTTGGTCGGTAAAAAAGAATTCGTTAATATCGACTCTTCTATAAATCTATTCATTATAAACTGCTTTAATTGAAATTGACTTTATTTTTATTTAAAGTATTTGATTCATATCATATATACTTTTTTATTGATTTGAAAATTAAATATTAGAACCCTCAACGTTATTGATATAGGTTATGAATTCGCTGATGAATTTTTGGAATAAGTAATTTTTACCATAAAGTTAATGATAAAATTTACTATAACGTTAAGGCGGCCCACATTTACAAGACTTCATGGTAAATTTTCTCCTGAATTTATTTTCAATTTCTATAATATATTACTCTCCGTGTACGTAAAGGCATTTTTATGGAAAAACTCTCGTAAATAATACCCAATGTGAAATGTACTATAGTACTTTCTGAATAAACCTGAATTGCTTTATGAATTCTTCTGAATACTTATGAATTCTTTTAGAGTTATAGAATAAAATCTATTGCAACAAATTGAAAGAAAATTAAAGAAATTTATTTGAAGAACATTGTAATAAGGTGTTCGTCGTTTCCATAACCTGAATTATCTTTAAACAGTAGTTGTTGATACAATAGTGAGATTTTCGAACGATTGTAAATTTATCTATCTCGCTTCACTGGGGCGATACTCACAAGAGTCAAAAATCTTCTATCACGCTTGTATCGAACAATATTTTTTGATACTGTGTGCGTAAATAGCATTTTAAACAGTTTTATAATGTGTAAAGTGCTACTTTACGCACACTATATCAAAAAATTTATTTTTCTAAATATAAACTACAAAAAAGTTAAAGTTATGTAAAATTTTAAGTATTTTACATTTTGACAGTAGCTCATGAAGTTTAATTTTAGTACATATGTAAACAATATTTTTATTTTTATCCATTTTATCCTTTCTTTTGTTTGACATATTTTTTTTATCTTCGGCAAATAATTTTTATTTCCTATTTTTTAGCCGTGTCTTCATATTGTTACACAATTATTATCAATATTTATAATATGAACAAAATGGATTATGGTCACTTTTACATAATGATAGATTGTTTTTTTTATTTCACCTTAGCACCACAAAAGTATTTCCAATTTTTCTTAATCTTATAGTGTCTTCTTGAGACAAAAATAGGGGAGACCGGGGCTAAAATTAACATTTTTTGAAAAAATCGTTCTCCTAATTAATTAAAGAATCAGTTTGCTATACTAAGTATTGTTACTTTTTCTTTGCCTATTCAGCGAAGTCATGTCACAGGAATTTTTTGGAAATTATACATATCTTTTTTTTAGGAGAGGATTTACTAATCGTTGTCTGTTAATTTTTGCCCCGCATGCGGGGTAAATATTAACATCTCATTTTTTTATTGTAAAGACTTATAGTTTCATAATAAATGTACACATTTAACAAATGTAAACAAAAAAATATATTTTTTACTGAATATACGAATAACAAGTGATATAAAAAAAAATTGTTAACAAATTATTTCTTTAACACAAAAATAACGCAGGTTTTTGTCTTACAAATTAATTAAAGCTAATAAACATTTGCACTATTAAATAATACATGTATAAACACAAAAATTATAGCAAAGTTCAAATTAATAAAATTAAATATAAATTAATCAGAATTTAATGCAAAATAAAAAAAAAATGAAATTTATTAAATTAATTTAATTTGTCAATTCAATTTTAATCGTTCACTAGTCATCATTGCAATCACATTTTTCGCATACAAATGATATGATATTGCCTTTCGCACATTTTACGTGAGCCCATTCCTTACACAATAAACATTGCACCCACTCCTCACCATTATTTACAAATGCTTCATCGCACATTATACAATTCCACTCTTCGTCATCAATATTATCTGAAATTTTCCTGCGTTTTGGTTCTATGTTCTTTTTACTCTTATTTTTTCCTATTCCTTTTCTTGTAACTTTATTTTTTTCATTTTCTTCATGTTTTCGTTTTTTAGGTTTCGTTTTTACTTTGTTTATTATTTTATCTTTTTTCTTTTCACTTTCTTTTTCGATAAGCTTTATTTCTGAATCATCAGTTAATATAGCTGCCTTTTTTGTTCGTCTTCGTATCGACAATTTACGCGGAGGTGCTTTTGGCAAAGGTCTAATTTGTACAGGAAAAGAATCTAATAAGTTTACACTTTTTGAAGGACCCGCTACAGCAACACCAGTCGGTTCATTTTCATTAGATATTGGATTCGGGCGGTCAGTTACAGATGACGGTGCAAAATCGTGGTCGTGAAATATGTCTCGATTAATAGGCCAAATACCGGACTTGTTAAAGCCGCTCATAATGTTTGTAGGACTCACGGCTAAAGGTAACGCGACCTTTACAATTCCAGGCAAATCGTAAATTGTCATCGTTTTCCCAGGATTGTTTTGTAACCAAGCAGTCTGATGTCTACTGAGGTAACTTTTAAACGGTCCATACACGCCGACATCTAAAGGTTGTAAACGATGCGAACAATGTGGTGGAAAAGAAAGTAAAACAATGTTATTGCGCTTGGCTTTATTTATCACCTCAATGTTAACGTGCGAACTATGATTGTCTAGCATGAGCAAGACAGGTTGTTTACTACTGGGTTTTGCGTGTTTAATAAAATGATCGAGAAATAGTAGAAATTCTTTCTCCTGCATCCATCCGGACTTATTTCCAGCACCAATGGAATCTGACGGTCCATTTCGGACAAAAATTTCTGTATATCTAAGACGAGGAAAAATAAACATAGGAGGTATAGAATTTCCACTTGCATTTACTGCAACAGCCAATGTAACAAGAGTTCCTCTTTCGGCCGATGTTATGGCACCCACTTGTTTTTGTCCGCATTTAGCCACAATTTTCTTTGGTTTCTGAACAGTTGTTATGCCAGTTTCATCGACATTCCAAATTCTGGATGAACTAAACTGATATCTATTAAGAACCGATGAATATTTATCAAAAAAAGCCTCCACATTTGTTTTATTGAAAGCAGTAGCTCTGCTTAATGATGTAGCTTCAGGTGTTCTTATACTTAATTCCGGATTTCTTTTCATAAATTCTGTAAACCAATCTGGACCAGCCATTTCATTTTTGTACCAAGATGGTGGTATATTGTTACATTTAAAAAAAACAGCGCTTTGAAAAGCTAATGTTCTTATTTCAATAGGACCCAAACCAAAATAAATACTAGAACTACTGATGAAAAAACTTGTCTATGCTGAGAATAACCTATCTTATCTTCTTTTCTTTTAATGAAATTATATAAAGAAACGTGACAAAGGTCAAAATTTTCTGCTGCTTGTCTTAAACTTTGTTTATTTTCTAGCACGTCTATCGCAGCTAATTTATACGTTTCCAAGCCTTTAGTACCTCTCTCTGTTTTTCTTTTATAGTTTCTCATTCTAAAAGATATAAATCAATAAATACTACATTCTTATTTGCACAATTTTAAACTAAATTAATTAAAACACTTTTTAATCTGATGGGGTAAGTATTAACAGTGTTAATACTTGCCCCGAAAATTTGTCAATATTTACCCCGACAAATTTTTTTTTTTTAAATCGTTAAAAAAAAAAATAAAAAGAAATATGCCCAAACAAAATGTGCGATTAAATAGCTTATTTCAAGTAGAATGGGGTATGGTAATTTTAATTTTGTTAATTATATCATATGTAATTGAGAATAAACATTTTTGAAAGAAAAATTTTTCCATTACCTGATCAAAATATCGCTGTCTCCTATATCTTATCTGCGCGACGTCCTGCGATCTACTGAAGGTGTTTACATGTTAAAGGGCAATAAACTTTAAGACTAGAGTCATCTATGAAGTGTATAGAACTCTTCGCATTACTAAGAATTCAATGTTAATATTTACCCCTGTTAATTTTAGCCCCGGTCTCCCCTAATATGAATGTGTAATTACATATGGGCCAATATATATCATATTGTGCTATTTCATGAAAAAAACATCAGTTATAATGTAAACATTGCAATTAAAATCTTTATAAAAATATGTTCCTTGAAGACTTCTTAAAAAATATTATATTGTGTATTCAGGATACATAGTGGCCTTTTTTAGGCCGAGTATAAGTTTGCAATACGAGTCCTAGGTGAGCAAGCAAGTTTATTGCACCTTCACCTCCTCCTGAGATCCATCATGTATTTTAGAAAGAGGTTTGAGTGCAAGAAGGGTTCGGAGGCGCGCGTGTTGTAATGCCATACTGATTAAAAGTATCATCGAATGCGATTATTTTGTACCATTATGCAAACGGAACCCTGCATTGTCTTTCATATAATAACATAAAAAAAATATGAATTTACTAGTCATGTCAACAAATGTAGTTAAAGGCATACTCCAAAATGTGAGACAAAATAACATTTAAACTGCACAATAAATATCCTAACAATGTTGTATGATTCTGCCATCTGAAACAATTCTCGTCCTAGAAACCAAAAACTTTTTTATTAAATAACTTTTAGTAAAGAGTGGCATAGCTTAACCACACTTACTAGGTTTATATTCCTTAGTAGAAATGGAAATTATTTGAAGTAGAAACAAGGCATTTCTAAAAGATTGATAGAAAATGACTAGTTATGACTTAAAACATGTCTATTTCTAACCTCAAACCATTTAAATTCGTCATATTTCTACTAGGGTTTTAATGCACTAAATATGATAAACATTATTACTTTTCGAATAAATATATAAGATATTTGTAACACAAAGCACGCAAAATACCTTTAAAAAGGGAGCTTATTTAAAAAATAATATTATAAATACAAAGAAAACTATGCTCAGCTACTTTTCTTAATAACGTGTTAATAATTTGTCTAGAATTTATTTGATTTTTTATTTAGGCGAAACATCATCAAAATGCCTTATGAACTACTCTAAAGCTATATTTAAATTTATTTATACATGCGAAATGACATTGCCAAAGCGCCGAAGAAGAAGTATTAGAATAATCTTTTTCACAAATTACCTAACTGAATTCTTCCGTATGTTAAGAAAATTAGTATTAGTAGTTCCAGATTGTTCTAGAAGCTAAGAGCGAATGCGTGAATCGCGAGCGGCGACGCGCATTCGTCAGCGCGGACTAAGCGACCGTTAAAAAGTTTAGACCGAGTTGGATCGTCGTGTGCTGAGGCAGCTAGCTGCGTTGAATCTATCCGAAACATTTAATTAAAATTATTTAACTGCTTCATTTATTCATTACTTTGGAATTTCAAGAGTTTTCTTAATTAAAAGTTGTCTTATTTAAATGGTTTATTTATTCGATTTAAATCCCGAAACATTTATTATTGGAAGAAAAACCTGCCCACGACAAAGATTCCAATTTCCATAGTCAACTACATAAAATCATAACACGTAATTAATAATATAAAAAATAATAAAAAGAGGTGGAATATCTTATACTACCTATTATTAATATAAAATCAATAAGTTTAAGCAATGTTTAATATAAGTTGTTTATGGTGTACGTTTTTTGATAGTGTATCGTATATTAATAATTATAAAAATATTACTTAAATACGAGGAAAAAGCTTCATTCTTTGTGAGTTTATGGTAATATTTATTATATATTTTTTATATGAACTCAAAATCCATTTAAACTATTAACTCCAAACCGATTTCTTATAAAATCTATTACTTTTTGAATATGAAATTAAACCGCCAAGTAAGAAAGTTGATCGAAAAATCACTAGTATTTTTGATTAGAAAGTGTCAGTGAATATTTTTCTAATTATTGAAAGAAAAACTTAAAATTAATCAATCTTTTTTTTATAACATTATTCTAAATTATTTATTTAAACTGTTGTATCTACGACAAGTGCATGCAAATTCAGTAGTAATTGATAACTGAAAAATATGCTATCATACAAAATATGAAACAAACTTATAGTGCACCTTTAAAAGTATTTCTAACGAAAAAATACAAAAAAAAATTCTAAAAGAAGTTTTAAAATTTCAACTAGGCGAAATGACATTGTCATATCTAGGACTATTTTTTAACAAAAATTTTGAATCTTGAAATTAGAGATATTAATTCTCATATTAATTTTATTTATAAATCTCTTAAGAATCTTAAACAAAAAATTTGTGAGTGTGTGAAAAACAAAGATTTATTTAAAGTTTTCTTTGACATGACTTCTCAAAAATATTTTAAGATACAAAGTAAACACAATGCTCTTTTACTGAAAAAATTTGAACACTTGAAGGATTTAAAAATTAAATTGATAAAAAAATGGTGACTGTGTCAGATAGGAACAGCTGCTTAATTAATTTAACAAAAAAAGATGTTCCCATTGAAGTTAAAGATATTGTTACTCTTGGTCCGAATTTTAGTCTTAAATCAAATTTATCGAGACCAATAGTCATTGATATCATCAAAAGCACGGAAAATTGTTTAGAAACTTTAGATATTAGTAACGTGGTTAGTTCAAATATTAGAAAACAAGTGACAAATAACATCAATTTAACCAAAAAAACAAAAATTCATTCAGATAGTAAAGAAAAAGTATTTATAAAATTAATACTTCAAATTTTTTTTAAAAAACAATCCAAACATATTTTTTACTACTTCGGACAAGGGTAACAAAATAGTTTGTATGTACAAATCCGATTATGTTACAAAAATGCCAAACATTTTTTCTGATAATGCTGTCTATAGGTGTATTTCTAAGAATCCATTAAAAAACTTATAATCTTCTACTTCTATAATATTGAAACATTTGAATAATCATGAATTTTTACAACACAAATTTCACAATAATGCACTCTCCTGTTCTAATACTTGTTTAGCGAAAGGTTATGGTTTTCCACACAACCATAAGATTGATAACCCGTTAAGACCTATCATTTCTTTAGTTAATAGCCCTACACATTTTCTTACTAAAATAATTTATAATGAATTAAAAACAGCTATAAAGTTACCGAAATCTCACATTAACAATAGTTTTCATTTGAAAGAAAAATTAAAGGATGTCACTTTAGACGATGATCATGTTTTACTTTCATTCAACACAAAAAGAATAACAATACTGAATCAGTTATTAATCAACATATGGTTTTAAATAAATATGAATTTGTATATATAATTATCTGTCTTTCCGAACTAAATGCTTTATTTTTGGAATAAAGCAGGCCCATTATACCCTTTGTCCACTATGGTTGGTGGAATTTCCCAGAGTAACGGCCTTTTTGAAAAATTGAAACAAAAATTAAAGGCGTTTCGTCCTCGATCCCCAGTTTGGACTCCTCAGTAAGGAACTGGAGATCATACCTTAGACGCCTGTCACAAGATGAACTGCAACGCCAGCAAGATGTTATGCGGCTATATATATAGAGGAGGACGACAATCTTTCCAACGAGTAAAGTCGTCTCCATCTAGCGGTGAGAAAGACCACCTGTTAGAGTGCAACGTATTAGACCCATTATTCACGTCATTATTAAGTCACATGTGCATTTATTTTGACGTAGTATTTTGGTTACCTTTTATCTTTCTTGTAGTTTTATAAGACTCAAGTCTCTTCTAATCCAAGCGCTGGATATTGCAGTTGAGAAAACTGCTTAATCCTTCTTTCGCTTGTAACGTTCTCCTTTATTTTTAAAGGATCTATGTAGTGGATTTCTAATCCATTTCGAATTACTGTTATCTTCAGTGTCTCTTTTTAGTAGCCAACAGTAGTCTGCCATCATATTTACGTCCTATTTTCCTTGCCAACGCTGTTCGACTTCTTTCAGATCTTGATGGAAACGCTCACCTTGCTCTTCGCTGTAATCGCCTAAATTCTCTGGAAAATAGCTAACATGAGAATCTAAGAAACGAAGTTTAATATTCATCAAATATCCCAAACGCTCAAAGTTACTTGCCATATTTGCTACGATTGCTTCATAGGCGCACTTTTCTCATTTCCCAAAAAGTTTCGAGCAATATTTCGAAAACTAAGCCATTCAGCTTTTTCTAATTCATCCATTATATTTATGAAATGTTCATCGTAAAATAGTTGTCTGATCTGAGGTCCATTGAATATCCCTTTTTTCAACTTAGCTCCAGTCAATCGAGGAAACTGATTTGTCAGGTATTGAAAATATTGTCCTTCCTTATCTAAAGCCTTCACAAATTGTTTCACTAACCCGAGTTTTATATTGAGAGGCGAAAGTAATAATTATGATGGATCAACTAAAGGTTGTATCAGTATATTGTGATTTCATGGTTCGAGACCTACTCTTGCTTGCCAAACCTTCTTTTCGTAATGATTCGCGCGATTATCCCACAAATACAAGAAACACGGATACTTTGTAAATCCTGATTGTTGACCTAGGAGGTACGATATAATTTTCAAATCACCACAAACTTGCCTCCTATGCTCATTATAACGAATTTTCTCTAATACTTATAGGAGATTTTCGTAACTTTCTTTTAATCGCGTCGAGTATGCTATTGGCAGACTTGCGTAATCATTTCCATTGTGAAGCAGTACTGCCTTGATACTCCGTTTTGAAGAGTCTATAAAAAATCTCCATTCTTCAGGAACATAACAGTCCTACTTCATTTCATTCATCAAACCGCTAACATCCGTACAATATAACAAATTGCCTTCTTCATCTTTGTTAAAGTATTTGCGAAATGTCTCTTTTCGATTCCTGTAGATGAGGAACACGAAATTTTTTTTTTAAATTTAAATGGGAATTACCATGTTCATTTTTGTGAATGTTTTATCTTTCTTTAAATTGTCATAACTTGTTACAGAATTAAAGGCCATAAAAATGCTAAAGACCATTTAAAAGGTATTGCTTCAAGCTTTTTTTTTAGACTTTTGAATATTCATATGTAGTTTACGTAACATTGACCTTGAGATTAGAAATTCTAACCCAGAAGAATAAATTCTAGATATAATTAACAACTAATGTTACATATAATGTTCTATAGTAAAAGTTGATAGATTTTGAGTTAAATAGTGGTAAACCCAGCTGATATTGAAAAAAACTTGAAAAAATTCACTTTTTGAGGTAAGAATAGCTTTTGAGCAAATAGATTCCAGTACCTAAAATTTTTTTTCTCTATTCTGAAAAACATTTGCAATGTGTACCCAAAATTTGGAGAATTTTAAAATTTTGATCGGACCACTTCACGTGGAATATCAAACCCAATCTGTCCCAACCTAAGTATACAGTCCCATAATGCGGCCGGGAATCCCTTGGATTCCCTTGCAATGCCGTTAACAACGCCAAACACTTTCTTTGGCTTTAATATCGTGTGTTGGCCCCTATGCCCAAAATTGCCAACTAGGGTATACGCCGGAGAGGGCGGTATTCGTAGGATAGGACTATCACCGGGAAAACATTATCAACAATCAAGATTTTATGTTAGTCGGCGAGAAAGATAGTCTCGCCGAGTCAATTTATTAAATAAACAACCAAATAATAATAAATTAACATTAACAATTAAGGGGAAGTCGTACCGATGACTACCCCCGAGGTCAGTGCGAAAACAATTCGTTAAACCTATTAACGGTCGAGTTATAAGCAACCGATCCGGGAATGATCGGTTGCTTAATCTGATAGCTACTACGTCACTCCGTGTGACGTAGATACCTCTGATGTAGAGAACTCTGACGTAGGAGCTGCCTACGTCACGCGCGCCTTCTCTCGTAAAGTGGCTCCCGCGAACCACTGACCTATCTACCCGGGCGGTATTTGCCACGAGAGGGGGGAGTAGAGAGGAACGTTTCCTCACCTGGACCGTACCAGGTATATTGGGGTACACTAATACAGAACACGCAATGAGTTAAAAATTAAATACATTAATTATTGCATATTTTAAGATAATTCCGTTAGAAACAGTAATAGCAAAAGAAAATTCAAATTTTAACAGAGGTAATATAAAATACGAATTACATTTTAAAAGTTTTTCCAAAATTAATAATTCAGCAGAATTTGATATCCGAAAAATACATCAAATTTAAATGTTATTGATTTTAATGCAATTTCAAATGCATGGATATATATGAGTAAGTAGAAAATGTATATTTATATAACACAATATTTTAAATAAACGAATATGTATTTATTAGAAACAAAAGGTTATTTAAAGAATGAATTTGTTTACAATAATCAATAGAAATATGTGCGCTCTGTAACTAACGGGAAAAATAAATTGGATATAACCCTAGTAGAAATGGAAACGATTGTTAAAGTAGAAACAAGGCATTTCGAAAATATCGATAGAAATCGCCATATTTCTACTAGGGATTTATAAATCAAAACGCAAATTGTAAGAGAGGGTACAAATTATAAATTACTGGAGAAATGGAAGAAACAAGATATTATTTTTATGCCGCTAATATGTTATAGATCCATCTTTCAAATTAATAGAAAAATTTATTTATTTAATAAGAAAGAAGAAAGAAAATATTAATGACATAGTAATTTGGATGATCCTTCGCTATTAAATAAATTAATTTTAGGAGATGAAGTTCTATTTAGTTCCGTTTAAACTAATCCAAAATTTTAATACATAGTTACTAAATATTACAATTTAGTAAGTATATGCACTTTACTATTTTTGGTAAGTTAATTTTGCATTAAAATTTATAAGTATTAAAATATAATTTTAACTTGTAAATAATTCATACAGTTTAAAATTTGCTGTTAATATTTAATATATATCTATTTTTTTATCATTTTTATTTTTATTTCATTACAGTAAATTTTGGTAAAAGTTTTTTATTTATAAATTATAGTCATATTTAAAAATAAACTAAATTTGTGGTATAAAACCCAACGCACTATAACAGTACCTCCATAATGATGTATAAATCTGTTTAATTTCTAAGGTGCCAGTGAAAAAATAATACAATTTGAAACATTATTTAAAATATATTAATAACAGATTTTCGAAATTAAAGATAGGGGGTTGGCGCGCGAAGCGCGCAGGGGGGCGAAGCCATATATAATATATAGCCATATATAATATTTGTATACATATATATATAATTGTGAGGAAGGGAGGCTGTCTCGGACGTAGGTAGCGACAGTAAGTGGTTTGGCATGATTACCATTTAGGGTTTTTCTGTGCTCTATTATCTAATGTAACTGAGGTCGTACTGTGTGAGTAGAACAAAGAAAAAATACCTATCTGGCAACACTGTGGCTTGGTGATCTCCCCCGCTAGACTTGCGGGCGCCGACGTTAGATGCGTATGCATACGGAGTTCGATGATTGCTAAATGTCGAAGTCGTAATTCCTTGACGAAGGCGCGTAAATACAAGCGATGCGTATCTGTTCCCGAATACAAGATTAATTTCGACTTTAAGCTCATATCTTTTAAAAACCGAGTGGCAGAGCTTCGCCCGTGGATACAAATCAAAGAGTTGGCTAGCAGAGCTTTGCCTTACATATCCCCTCCTCTTCCTCTTTATATACTCTAAAAATGTATGCATCTATCCTTGTTTTACGCTTTACTTCAGATGAATATTGCGTAATTTAAGTTCACAATTTTTTTGTGCTTGCACCTGATTAAACCGTTAGATGTGCGTGACATAAAATTCTCAAATCACATTTATTTTCTGTATCGTTTCTTACTTAATACGGAGAATTTGGCATCTCTCATTCATTACTGCGACATTACCCGTAAAGCGACTTCTTTTTGTTCATCTCCGGCTCTTCTCCGAGTGTTGATACTATAGTGCAATATACAGAAACTCTTGCGCAACACCTTCGTTTAGATCTCACTATCGGCAATTCTGCTTGTGTGCGTATTGGCTTTGTATAATATTTTAAACTCTACGTATCTGCCTCTTATTCATTTAAAATGTTCGTAAATTACTCTGTCCCTTAGCTCTATAAATTAGGCTTTTTTATTATTGCACGGGAATCACAACAATAAATACGGAGTATTCCCCGGTCGCGTAATGCTTACGCGGCAAACGGAGAGCTTGTCTCCCGCACACGCCTCACACAAAGGACGTCGGTTTCGATAACACCCATGTGTTACCGAACAATCACTCAAACTGTCATATAACACACACTATATTTAAGACCAACTAATGTCGGGTACTTACCGGGCTAGCTGCTCCATGCGTCCTTGCGGAAGTCGGCGTTCCGACGTATCTTTGCCGCTGGGCGCGGCCCAGTGTCCCGCTGTCTTTGGCCGCGTGCAGGCGCGGCCCCACGCCGCAGTGATTCGCCTGCCTCCGGTAGTGACTCGACCCGGGACACTTGGTTTTTTGCACCGCATTGCATTTAGTCACTAAATTCTCACGACATTCACGGATCAGCTGCAAAATTCGACTTTCCGGTGACCGTACGAACCGGACCGGTACTAACCCGTGTCACGACATATGCTATAACATTCGTGTCGATTGTTATGCGAGCTCGGTCACGTTCGTATGATTCGGGATTGCCGGAAAGTAACTACGCATTCACACTATTTTACAGTACACACGAATGCTCGCGCGATAAGATAAATAAACGGTTCACGTAGCCTTGACTGAATAGAGTTCAAGATGTAAACACAATATACACTTCTAGATTCTATTAAATTTAACATAGACAATGGAATATTATTTTGAACGACGTCTCGTTGCAAATTATGTCAGTCAGTGCCACTATCAAACAGTCAGGTCACTTGGCATTGCAATAAGAATCATTGTATACATTTAAAAGTTACAAAATTATTAAATGCCTTTTACATTTGCCAAATAACTGACACATTGGTGTTATTTAAATATTAAGAACGGTATTCAATAACTATAAGTAAATAGAACAATGACTTGTCAACATTATTTTAAATTGTTTAAGTCAGTATATATAACTATTAAGCAATTATTTAACTTAACTTTGGAAAGAAAATCATCCTATATGAGTTATAGTTCATGTAATTATCAAATATTATGTACTTGCCAAAGTATCAAACACATGTCTTGGCTTTATAAAAAATAAAAAATGGTTGTTTAGTAACATTAATAAGGTTGAAGATAGATGAGCATCCACTTAAATAACAGCAAGTTTTTAGAAATATTCAAGTCACTCGGCAATGAATCTAATACATATGCTACCTTTATATAGTAAATAAAAACTGGGTTAACAATTCAGCTTCAGGTCCGCGGTTTACAAAATAGGTCCCTTATTTCCTATATGTAAAATTGAAAAATTGACATAATTAATTTTTCCCATTTAGTAAATATTGGAATACTAGTGCATTATAACAACAATATCATAGATTGGCCACTCCTACAATGTCGAATATGTTACCATTATCTTTGACATAATTCTATAGGAGCTATCGATACTAGCGTTATTGAAAATAGCCGAAAATCAGTTGCTTGAGATGCATGGTGATGGCGAAAAAGAGAAGTTATGACGAAACCTGATTCATAATTTTTGTCGTTGATGCAGGATATCCTACTCAAACTCAGAATAGCTGGATAGCTCTTTACAATCGACATAAACTATGCATACCACTAAATACTTCTAATAACAGCTTTTACGGTGCCTGGAATCGGTTTGTTCCAGTTTACCCGTGAGCAATGTGGATTGGCAAATGCCGGCGTAACATTTGAACCCATGATCGACAAGGTGATTGGATCAGAATTCGAACCGGTTCGCTTGTGCCTACCTGGGCGATATTATCATGATAGAGTCTTTTAAAAATCAGTAGAAACTGCAACAACTGTTCTCTTGACTAGCCAAGCGTCTACCAACTAATTAAGTTTACTTCAGTACAGTCATAAGCTGAGTTTGGCAAACTCTGAGCAGCCGCGTTATTTGAACAAATATCCGCGAGGAAACCACAATGTTACAAACTATATAAAATAATTCAAAGAGTGATTGAATTGTTCTCAAATAATAATTTTAATCGTCGGTTGGGCCATATAATGTTTTTGTAAATATATTATTACATAAAATTGTTATTATATATTTTACTATTATATAATTAATGTTTATTAAACGTTAGATCAATGATTTTTAATAGCCTTGCATTGTTTTTAAAATTATATGTTGATAAATAGAGTGTGGAAATTAATAGAGCATAATTATTTTATTGACTAATATTGCATCTTGACCTATATAATAATATAATTTATGTAAGTATTTATCATTGTAATTAAGCTATCATAACTAATAATAATTTCTTCAATTAAATGAATATATCATACATATCCATGTTTTCTATACGATCAATGCTATTTCGGAAATACTGTGAGTAATATTTACATCTCAACATATTATATGTTTATATTGATAGTTATATATTAAGCTAAAAATATTATTGAGTACTTTATCCAATTTCAATACAAATGTAAACGCTATCAAATACGTCACATTTATAATTCAAGTCATGTTAGTATTGTATCTTTATAAGGCTGCTTGAAGATCCTTAAAGTCCATAATAAACCATGGAGCATGTGCTTTAACGCTTTCTCGAATAATGTTTCCACCATAACCTGTAATACAAAATTTTTAATCTATATTAAATTACATCCTTGTGTATATAGTTTATTTAGAAAATAAAGTAAATATTAATATTAATTAACCAACTATAATGATAATTTTTTGGCGAAGTAACAATGGTTCATAACCAGCTATTTCAGGATACGTTTGTTTACCCCTGGTATGTACTTATTTACGCATAAAATAATAGGAAAAACGCAATCATGTGGCGGTCTCATGACTACTCGGAGCTTGTCACATGGTGGGTACCCAGCCCCTCAATGACAATTGCATGAGAAAATATATTTTTAATCCCTTTGTTTACACTATCGAACCGTAATCAATTAAACAAAATTAGAATATTAAATCAAAATGATATACAATTTTACACACGATAACGGCAAAAAAATCAAAATGTTGAATCGCAATACGGACGTAGCGGACGATTCGGGATTCCTATAACCTAAAAAATGTAGATCAAATGATCATGCGTATATTACCCAGATCTAGCCACAGGCATCAGTCTATCACGGTTTTTGCAAGCCAAGGGGCTCACGAGCGGGAGGAGTAAAAAACCGCAGGAATTAATTGGGGCATGTCGCCCGATGGCTACCCGACCCCTTAACCAAAAACTGCCGGTTACTTACTCTCCCGCTGGACGATGTGGAAAAACCTTTATCTGTCGGGGAAAGTTGATATGGTAGGAGATAGGGTCGTAGAATGAGTTGAATGAATCGTAGTATAACAATAATGAGAAATATTTATTTATAAACAATTTACAAAACTTGTGTAGAATATAAACTAAAATTAAATATATAGTCGTTGTATTACGCGCGGCACGGATCGTTTCTCGTATCAACGTGTTCGAGTTTGAACGTAGGATGAGAGTTGAAACAACGGTGATGAGTCTTCGAGTTTTCTGGGACTTATTGTTTTCGTATAATGAAAATTGATGCGAGAAAATCGAGTGGAAGGGCGCAAGGGTTTTTTCCGGTAGTTTTTTCTGCGCAGAGAAGCAACAGTTTGTTTAATTGTTTTATTGTGGCGCAGTGCTTGAACGCTCACTCGAAGGATTAAAGAAAAAGCCTTTGCTCCTCCGTACGCGGTTAACATGTGTCGTATGGTTGACGCATATGTACGGGTCCACCACATAACAATCCAAAGAGCCTTTCACATGGCCTTTTAAGGACCGAGATAAAATGAATCGCCTATGAATATTTTAGTACTAAAGCTTAAATAAAAGTACATAATTAATTGTTATTTTTATAATTTGTACTCTTTTGGTACCGTGAGTCCTTTGTATCATGTGAAGTACCAACCGTACGGCTTAACCCCCACGGCTCTCTTGAGCGAGCAGTTGAGATATGCTCAACCAGCCCGAAGTGACCTCTATGCCAGACCATAGATTGGCCAGTCTTGCCGATTTTCCCTGAACGGTAAGGGACAGAAAACCATCGGTTGGGGCCAAGACCGATTCAATCTAACGGCTATGCAGGCCACTACCCGAGTTGAGACCACAACTCACACGTCGAAAGCGAGGATGGATTCCGAAGTCCGATAGTGCTGACTTCCAAAGACTCCTTTATAAATCTACGTTCTCTACTTCTTAAGCTATCTGGGGTGTCAACCCGGTCTTCCAAAGTACCGTTTATGCCCTGGTATGGTTCCAGCAGGATCCTACCACCCTTTGGTACCGTGAAATCTCAATTGAATGATCTTATTTACTATTAAATTATTTTTAATTAATTTTTCTAAACCAAAATAATAATTATCTTAACACGTATCAGTACCTAAAAGGAGTCATGATATGTTATCATTCGCGCATTAATTTATTATTTTAAACAGAAGTATACAAAAATAATTTTTGCATAATCATAAAAAAGACGAATTTATAATTATAATCCTCATAATATAGCGTCTATTGTTCCCGTGCGTAATTGTATAGTATTATTTAAATTTGTAGGCTGAGTTAGATGGAGCAGATCACCAAGCTGGCCCGCGAGGCACGTTTACAATTTATATGCGTGCATAATTATTCTTTTTGTCATTTAATTTTATCCGAGAATCTATACGCAAATGGGTAAGTTGCAATAGTTTCTTTACACAACACATGACACCATATTATTATTATATTATATTACAATTATATCATATTATACATCATGTACAAATAACTACCTTTACTGTACCATTCATTATAATAAATACTGTTTCTAAGGACAATGTGAAGGAGAACCTGCACACGTTCCATATCAACGTTTTACATACATTCTTTTGTACCATATTTCTCTGGGCAATGATATAATTGATGCGGTATACCAATACAAACGTTGCGGCACTCCAGCTTGCGAATACTGTGCTCGTTCCACTCTTTTTCGTTAGATCAAGTTCTTTCTGAATGAGAGCACCAAAACAATATCGAAGGCATTGCATGTTTATAGGATCAATAAGTTGGAGTAAATTCTCACATTTCATGGTTTGGAATGAAGAAATATGAATGTCAATCATATGAAGTCTGATGACATAAAACCAGTAAGATCAATCCTTTGACTGTTGGTACTTTTACCTTTTAAAAAGCTGTTTTATCTTACATGTTCATTAGCGTATTTGTACCGCAAAACCACATGACAGTCTTCTATTAGTGTAACTTCTGTTCCATGATCTGTTTTCATTAGTATAGGTATGAAATCACACTTTTTTAAATACTTTAAATAATAAAACGCAATTATTAGAGGATTGTCATTTGTCAATCCAACCTTTTTATTTTATCACACCACCACAATACTAAATAAAGTTAGGTCTAGGTACTGTGTATTGTCGCCGTTTCAATCTATAACAGTTTGTTGTTTAATTGTTAATTTCTAAACTTTTGTAATTCTCTTACACATTGACTTGTATCCTAAAATCCGTCCATTTCCTTCAAACTGTAATAACACAATAATAATTACTTGATTCCTAGTACATAAGTAGAATTTATGCATAATTATATTCTTTGCAAAAAAATCTGTAATTTGTTTTAAGTAACAAATTTATTTTCATCCATTTGAAAAAAGTAAATATATACAACTATTATTTATTTCATATATGGTATACACATGTGTGAGTATATAGTTTTCATTATCATTAAATCTATTAAAACTACAAATTTATAATTTGTAATATTTGAACACAATATGCGTTTCTGCCAATTTAAAAAACTATATTTGTTTGACGCAAAATATACAATATGACGCAGGTAAGAAAATACAGACTGAAGATAGCACGTAGCCGCTTTCGTATTTTTTTTCCAAACCTTTGCTTCTTGTTAGGAAAAGTACCTGGAATTAGGAATCATAGTCTCTTACACTGCTTTATATGTAATTAAACTTCATAGTTTATTAATAACACTAAACTTTACGCTAAAACTAAAAAAATGAATACCAAACATTTTTTCACTTTATTACAAGTGGTACGATGAAAATTTTAAATCGCTCCAAAATTTGATAACAGGCTGGAAATATCTTCCAAAAGATAGAAAATAAATTTTAGGTGTTAAAAATAATTTGCCTAAGAGTTATTCCACCATAAAAAATGAAAATTTTTCAATTTTTTAGAAAAATGGCTATTTTTAAAGCCATTTATCTTAAAACTATTGATTTTTTTGAAAAAACATGACAAACAACTTTTGTTCAAAATGATCTTTAGAACTTATCTACCTGGTTACAATTCTTAATTTTAAAATCTCGAAGAGATAGAAGGCCCGCAAATATTAAATATCAAAAAAAGGCGACCACGCCACAATCGATTTTGATCTAACACCGCTCAAAAGATCACATTTTTCGAGAGCTTTCGAATGGCGGTAGTTAGATTTGGCCAAGATCGCTGGTGTAAGCTATGCCTCATAAACCTCATAAAATCACTAATTTTCATGTATTACTTACACCAGCGGTCACCAACCGGCACAAGTATAATTTGTGTGTATTGTGTACATGAGTTTACAGCCTACTAACCCGTATGGCGAGTCTTACGCGCGTAGCACGCTAAATACGTAAATACATCTAGTGCAACCAAATTCGTGGCCGACTGTATGCGCGTGATTATATCGACTACTAGGATGTATAGAAACGCTACACATCCTAGTAAGATGTATACAAATTCTCCATATCGTCGACCATCCACTTGAAAATCGAGACCAACGTCTTCGAAACGAGTAGTACACAAACTCCAGCAGAAGAAATATATACAAAAGTAAACACAGGCTGCGATTAAGTGCAGTGCATCTAATACGCGCAGTGTCAGATTGGCAAAACTCAATGTGTCGTTGATCGCGCGCGCCCGGGCCAACATACTCTTTTCTATCGTTCATTCAAATTATCTATATTAGTTTGCATTTATTTCTATTAATTTCTCCGACACGTAAGACTCGCCACAGGTGTTATAAGGCTGTAAAATCTTTTACGCACTATGGTACATCCGACGCATTATCGCGATTAGAGGAAAAATATTATTGTGAATGGATTAGTATGCCTTGGATGCTCGCTGCGCTCGCAACAGCGGCCCAACTACTATCCATTCATAATGATATTTTCCCTCTGATCGCATTAACGTGTCATATATACCAAAGTACATAAATAACTAATATGTATGTACCTTATCGAATAAATGTGTATAATCCATTGACGGTAGAAATCAAGTCGAATTAGGAATATTTCACTCGCTTTTGATAAGCAATGGCGAATAGTCGTCCTCGAGAGGCAGGAGGCTGATTTCGGAGATTGGTCGGGTGTATGTACCTGAGTAATTCGACCCAATAGCTACTTGCATGGCGGTTGTAATTCGTTGCGTAGCAGACATAAATATCCGACTCTAACTTGCACCAAATATGCTTCTAAATATTTCGAAGCATTTGCCACCGGTGTAGGCAGGAAGTTGAAAGATTGAATGTTGATGACTCTGGATGCGTCAAGGCAGTTAAGTCCTCTGGATCGTCAGTAATTAATTGAAGCGGTCTCGAGTTCAGGCAGGCTTCAATTTGGCTCAGCAACGTTAACAATTTCTAAAAAGTTAAGAGAGCCTCTTCTACAATTCGCTTCAAGTGAAATTTGACCGACTTCACGGCCGCTTCCGTTGACCGCCTGCTCAAAGAAAAGCCTTTTATTCTTTATCTGCTCCGATGAAATTGAGGCCACGATCACTTGTGAGTGAGGCACATGCCGCGTCTGGCGGTAAAGCGCTTGTAGGTACAGAAAAAATCAGCAATTAAGTAACCAAACACAGCTTTCAGATGTTTATATGTCAATATACATATAAACACGCAGTTATAACCGTCAAGGGGATGTCGGAGCTGCAGTCTCCGTCAAAAGCCGCTCGATCTCGAGGCTTCGAGTGGCGCTGTAGGTAAGCGATTTTTACGATAAACGTACTTCAAACATAAATTATAAATTTTAGAGCTACATAGAGCTGTTGAAAGATACTTTCTCCTTAGCTATGACTAAAATTAAGGTAATTATAATATTACTTTTAGCAGCAAATGATTATTTTTTTAAAGAAATGTGTAATACGTCTGGTATTAATTGAGTCTATATCTGCCGTAATGCTATTCGTAACGTATTACACATTTCTTTAACCTTTTGACTGCGGGGGTGGTCGATATATCTACCACTTAAAATACACAACATATTTAATGTTTTTAAATCAATTTTGATGTTTTGAATGTATATAAAATAGTTTATAATTCCTCAAAATATTATTCACCTTGAAAATAGGTATTTCAAGGTCAAATTTCATCCCTAGTAGAAGCGAGAATTTTAGAGTGATTTCTTTCGTAATTTTATATACTGTTTATAAAAAATACTTTAAAAAATCACTGCGGTATCCTTATCCTTGAAAATTTACAGTCAAGGTCATATTATATTTTATTTGCATAAGCGAAAGTTTGATCTAGCTTTTTAGCGTTATTAATGAGGTCAAAACGGGAAAAAAAGTAAAAAAATCCTAAAATTATCTTTGTTCATGAAAATGTCTATTTCACGATGAAATTTTATTTTCCAAAACAAAATATCGAGCTTCCACCTTATTTTTGGAGCTTACATAAAATGCTGCGGCATTAATTTTCAGCGTGATCTAAAATCAATGACGTAAACACAAAATCTGTTTTTTACTATTTCGGTCTGGGAGTTAGTATATCTTTGTTGTTCGTCAACTGGATATGAAATAAATGTCATCACTTATTGCAGAAACTCGTCTAATCTTCAAAAATAATTTAATCTCAAAAAATTAATTTATTTTTTATTCATTCATATTTATAAATTTATAATACGATGCAGATTGGTACTTTTCATGCATAACTTATTAGTCTCCAGGATTTGCACATTATATAATTTTTACTATTTTCACTTTTTGAATATTACACTATTGAATAGTGTAATATTCTATCTTTTATAAAATGGCTGAACATGAAGCTTGGAGTAGTGGCGAGTCCGAACCAGAAAATGAAGTATTAAAAAACGAGGTTTTAGACAATGGAGCAGAAAATGAAGATATCGGGGAAGTCAATTTGGAAGACTTTTCTTATAAGGAAACTGAATTGTCTGAGGACGCGTATTTTTATCCATCAATCAAAGATTTTCAAGGTAGCTCCGAAATAAATTCGAATATCTCTTTTTCAGGAAATACACAAATTGATTATTTCAATTACTATTGTGACTCTTCTTTGCTCAAAAAAATTGTAGAGGAAACCAATCGTTACGCAACTCAAAATCCCATAACTCGTTCTTCCCACATGAAAGCTTGGTCCCCTGTCACAAAAACAGAATTGGAAACTTTTCTAGGCCTTTCCATTCTAATGGGCCATGTCTGTAAAGGCTTTAGTTGTGAAACTTCTCTATGCGCAGCACCATGTTTAGAAGAGTACCACACAAAAGAGACATTACTGTAGAGCCAATCATTCCTACGTGAGAGGCAAGGAGACTCACGGAAATCAAGCACCCCGAAACGTGAGAGGCAAGGGGCTAACGAAAATCAAGCACCTCAATGGGATCACCTTTTCGCCAAGTCCACGCCGTTGATCCTGGATTATGCTAAGAGCGAATGTCAGAATATTTCTTGACATCTTGACAAATGTAGCAGATGTTTGTTGCACTTATTTTAGAAGTGAATGCGACCTTCAATGTAAATTTTTAAGATCAATGATACCTCAGCTATTTTTTTCAGAATTTTTTTTTATTCAGTCCATGACACTATGTACGAAAATCATCAAAAAATTCTAGCTATGCTAGAAAAAAAAAGAGTATCTCTAGGATTTTTTTACTATTTTTTTCATGTTCAGCGCGAGAAATTACATAGAAATACCGTCTAGAGTTTTCCTGGAAAATGAGAAAAAAATTTTACATTATACTTTACGTTGCCTGCGGGGGTGGTCGATTTATCGACCAGCAATCAGGGTGGGGACTCTACCTGAAATATCCAATGATCTCATGTATACATTTTGCATTTTATAAAAGGTCGTTTAGTACTAAAATTTTCCCGCAGCCAAAAGGTTAAAAAAATAAACATTTGCTGCCAAGAGTAATTTTTCAATTATTTTAATTTTAGTCATAGCTAGGGGGGAAAGTATCTTTCAACAGCTCTATGTAGCTCTAAAATTTATAATTTATGTTTGAAGTATGTTTATCGTAAAAATCGACACCTACCTACAGCGCCATTCGAAGCCTCGAGATCGAGCGGCTATCGACGGAGGCTATAGCTCCGACATTCCCTTAAAGGATGTTTCTTTTATTTTATTTTGGAGAATTGAAGATGAATAGGTCTAAACTTTCGTACTCGTTTGAGAGGTAGATCTCCCATAAGTTCAGTAGTTGGTTGAGCTCGCTCAGGCCAGCATGGAAGGCACTTGGAGATAATTGATTTTACCAATCGTCGTCCTCCTATGATCCATACTTGTTATCTTAGATAGTTGAGTGTCAACTGCGTACCTTCACGCAGCGTTATTACATGAGCAATTGAAACAAGCAGCTTAGTCACATGCGACGATTTCGGCAAGAGAAACGGATTGTTCTCATCTAGGTGAAGTAATGAGTGCTTTAGACGTCCTCTGACTTGTGGGAAGCCCTGACTGTTTAAAATTGGATAAAAACGAATTAATGCATTTTGACAGGGCAACAGTTGTTTTTCTCCAAATATAGAATTTCTTCAGAGAAATTCGTTGTTGCTAGAATTTGCAAGTCTCTCCAGCCGGAAGGAACTACAATGTTACTGAGCGCGAGTGTCTTACCATGGTATGAGTCATTAATAAATTCAGACAATATGTCGAAGGTTATCAATTTAAAGTGATAACCGATAATAGTAGTATCCGTTGGTTACGTGATATCCGTAACCGAAAGAGCCGGTTCGCGAGATGGACGTTAGAACTTTAATCGCATAATTTTACGATTGAGTATAGAAAAGAAGCTTTAAATCACCTGCCTGATGCGCTATTTCACATGTACGAGGACAACGAGCCGGCTATAGCTTTATTTGCGTGGAATCAGGCTACGAAAAAACCTTGCTATCTCACCTGGATGAGGGACGTCAAGGATCGCCCGAGAGAATTTCTACATTGGAAGTTCCAAGGTGGCAATTTGTACTCGTACCGTGTAGGTACTGAGCTGGACGCTATAATAGAAGAATAAGATGCTTAGAAATTTGTCATACTGACAGAGCATTGACAGGCGATACTACGAGAATGCCATAACGATCGTGTAGCCGGATACCTCGGCCGAGAGAAAACGTTTGCTCACGTGGCTAAGTTGTATTATTGGTCACGTTATTATAATATTATTATACATAAGTTGTAAAGTATGTACGCCAATGCCAGGTGTGCCAGCAATGTAAAGTTAAGCAACGTCCTCCACTGGGTTTCACGGAGAGACCATGACCAGTGGTAGAAGATAATGTAATTGGACCACTACCCCGCTCTACACATGGATACGAATATAGGCAAGTAGACGACGACGACATCGGTCAACCAACATTGGACTACGAACCTCAGAGTATGCAGGTTCATGCGAGCGAAGCCGCTTCTGACGAGGAGGCGCAAGGGAGCAAAGTTCCACAAACGGAACGTGATGACAATGTAAACGCGAGCGCGCCCCCAGTTACGCAAAGTATTGTGAGAACTCAAGATCGTACGTTAAGTCAGTCGGAACAACACCGTTACGAACAAACTAAGCGAAGAAAGGGTCGACAACAAGGTTCTACAATGCGAACCTAGCTAGGTATTTACTATTTAGATGCTAAACAAAGTCGACAGCAAACAGGTGGAGGATCTGGTGGTTCAATTAATCAAGAGCTGGTTCAACGAGCCCCAGACGCTGCAACTCCTCCAAGACTTGACGGACGCCGTCGACATCGTTGTCAACCAACAGCGAGAAAGGCGCCGCCAGAAACAGAGGCATCACGACGCCGTAACCATAGAGGAGCGTGAGCAGGAAGATGGCCCAGCTCACACTTTATCAAGCGCCCCGGCCTAACTGGAATTACCGAGGCCTAAGGAGCCGGTGGTCCGACTCCCTGAACCAATCGAAGAGACTACATCTCCGCCCGCTGGAGTCAACTCCTTTCACAAACACCGATATAGTATCGCTGTATGATCTGCAGATACCACAGGGTATCCCCAAAAATTAGACTGAGACCTGGAAACTCGTTTGGACGATGTGGTGAGAACCCGCAAAACATACAGAGCATCATCTGATGCTGAAGAGCACCGAGTCCCCGATGCGACGGAGCTATGGGGTGCGTGGGCATCCGCCGTCGCGAACCGTTAGGCGGAATTAAAAGCTAGCCGCAATGAGGGTGGATTAGCGCCGGCGAGTGGCAGAGGCTGCCTTGGAAGAAGAGCGCCGGATGAAAAGTAGGCAGCTCGCCAGGCTTAGGAAGAAGATCTTCGACTCGAGCAAGAGGTGAAAGAGGCGCAATGTAGCCTAGTCAGAGCTCGAGCGGAGGAATCTCACATTTTGGGGGACGGGACGAGCACTTCACTCGAGTCGAAGCTGGAATGCCCTGTATGCCGAGTTTGGGGTGTCCGATACGCCGACGAGTGTCCCATGGTAGACCGGTACCCAGCTATCAGAAAACAAAAGAAGGAAAGGTACCGCGAGAAAGGGCGCTTGCGGGAAGAAGAGAGTGGGTAACCGGTTTTTGCACTGGACAGGACACCAAGAACCGCGTACCGTATACCCCATTATATACCTGATAGGCAAATTTTTTTTATTATTGTTATTTTAACATCGACTTTTTTATGCTCCCAACTGGTGCTCAGCGACGGAGGCCTACGATGGCTCCGTCGGTTAGGGCGTCGGGCTCGCAATTTGGAGGTCCCGGGTTTGATTCCCATCCTCGGCAGATTGATACAAGCACCACTGGGGAATGTATTTTCAGCACGTGCTTTCTTCACCAAGACATCGTATGACCTCTGTCCCTGTAAAATATAATTTTATTTTTAATTTTGTAAACATGCGCAAATTTATTTTCCTTTTGCAAAATCCATTCCCCTCTTGATTCGAAATCGGTTTCTGTATAATATTTAACGCCATTGTGTGCGGATAGGTAACCTCAGCCGCGACACGGGACGACAAGTAAACAACGTCGTTTGTTTACTTCTTCTGTCTCGAGGAGCGAAGAGTAGTTACCTTTCAACGAATCTTCCAGTACGAACGGGGCTACACATTATACGAGCGACTTAACTTTTTTTTCCGAGGCAAACACCCCATTCAAAAATTATGTTTTAGCTTGCTACATAATTTGAACTGAAGGCTCTTTAAATAATTCAATAGATATATTTTCTTTTATGATTCATTTATTGCAAAATGAAAATAAAGATAATAATTTCGAACTGATTATTTATTAAATTAATATTATGATTCCGTTTGAGGTACCTTTGATGAGCCTTTGAGGTTAATAAGTTGAAATACATAGTTCATATATTGGTGAAACGATAGCGACTGTCTGGTTTAATCTTCTGATTAGCTGAAATGGTCAATAGTTGATGAACCGTCTATATGGGAAGGTCTATTTTTTACCAGGATGACAATGTAATATGAATATCAAGAAATATAAAATACATTATAATAAAAACGTACAATAACTAATCATAATTTTACGTATTATTCTAAACAATAAAATCGAAATGCGACCGAACTAGCGTTTGCGAGTGAGGTAATATTTGTTAGTTAAATATTAAATTTCAGGATATGGCCTGTTAATCTATATTAGGAAACTTAAGACTGAAAGAATTCATATGAATAATTGCATTAAGAAAATCATTGGTTTATTGAGAACAACTCCGATTAATATATTACAGCATAAGACTGGAATACGAAATTTATATAACAGACGTGAATCTTTATCATATAATGATTTAGCTAATAACAATAAGCGAATAATATAATGCCAATGTATATAAATATGTATATTTATTTATTCATTTATTCCTGAGTTACATAAAAAAGGTACATGTAAACATTTGCAAACCGATACAGAGTAGATATTATTTACAGATCAAAACACTATAACGTCGCAAATCCTGCAGAGACAAACAAAGTTCTCTATTCGCAGGTTCGGATTAGTAATTAATATATATATATGAGATATTCCACGTGAACTGGTCCGATCAAAATTTTAAAATGCACCAAATTTTGGGTACACATTGCAAATGTTTTTCAGATTACAGAAAAAAATTTTTAGGTACTGGAATCTATTTGCTCAAAAGTTATTCTATTGAGGCCTGCGATGGCTCGGTCGGTAGGGTGTCGGGCTCATAATCTGGAGGTCCCAGGTTTAATTCTCGCCCCGGCCGATTGATACAAGCACCACTGGCGAATGTATTTTCAACAAGTGCTTTCTTCACCAAGACATCGTATGACCTCCGTCGCTGATTAGCACCGATTTGGGAGCATAAAAAAGCGACGTAAAAATAGAAAAAAAATAAAAAAAAGTTATTCTAACCTCAAAAAGTGAATTTTTTATCATTTTTTTCAACACCAACTGGGTTTACCGCTATTTAACTCAAAATCTATCAACTTTTGCTATACAACATTATATGTATCATTCGTTGCTAATTATGTCTAGAATTTATTCTTCTGGGTCAGAATTTCAAATCTCAAAGTCAATGTTGCATAAACTACATGTCAATATTCAACTTAAAAAAAGTGTAAGTACGCCACAATTGATTTTTTTATTCAAAAGTCTAAAAACAACTTGAAGCAATACCTTTCAAATGGTCTGTAACATTTCTATGGCCTTCAATTCTGTAAAAAGTTATGATAATTTAAAGAAAAACAAAAAATTCCCAAAAATTCACATGGTAATTATCAAAATATACTTGATTTCAAAATGTGCTCTACCTGGATTTCTGGGAATCTCAACGAACTCGTAGCTAGCAAAAACCAGGTAGTTCCCTGTAGTATCGAAAATATATCGCAGAGAAACTTCAATTTCATGTCCATTCTATAAAGATAATAATAATTTATTTATTATTAATAAGAAGTAAAATTAATACCCCTACTAGCACACAACGTTTTAGCAACGTTGTGGCAACGTTTTTTTAGCAACTTTCCAACGTTGTTATAAAAGTTGTTACAACGTTGAAGAAACGTTTGAGCAACGTGGAAAATGTCCGCTAACATTTTAAAAGTTGCAGTTGTTGGTGAAAGCAAACGTTGCGAAAACGTTTGAACAACGTTTTTGGAACAACGATATTTCTTTGTAGTTGCGATGTCAACGTTGCGACAACGTTTGAAAAACGTACTTAGTTCCACGATAATTTTTTATAGTTGCCTAGCTGACGTTGTCACAACGTTGGTTTAACGTTTATAGAACAACGATATTTTTTGATAGTTGTGTAGTCAACGTTGCGACAACGTTTTAACAACGTTTTCAGCTGAACGGAAAATTTTTTATAGTTGTCAAATCGACTTTGTGATAACGTTTGTCCAACGTTTTTGGAAAAACGATATTTTTTGATAGTTATGTAGTCGACGTATCCATAACGTTGGCCTTATGTTTATAAAACAACGATTTTTTTTAGATATTTGTAGTCAACGTTGCGGCAACGTTTTAAGAACGTTTTCAGTTCAACGGAAATTTTTTTATAGTTCTCAAATCGACTTTGTGATAACGTTTTCCAACGTTTTTGGAAAAACGATATTTTTTGACAGTTATGTAGTCGACGTACCCATAACGTTGGCTTAATGTTTTTAAAACAACGATTTTTTTTAGATATTTGTAGTCAACGTTGCGGCAACGTTTTAAGAACGTTTTCAGTTCAACGGAAATTTTTTTATAGTTGTCAAATCGACTTTGTGATAACGTTTTTCCAACATTTTTGGAAAAACGATATTTTTTGATAGTTATGTAGTCGACGTTGCCAAAACGTTGGCTTAACGTTTTTGAAACAACGATATTTTTGGATAGTTGTAGTCAACGTTGCGGCAACGTTCTCAGTTCTACTAAATTTCTTTGATATCCTACTAGCACACAACGTTGTGACGACGTTGTGGCAACGTAATTTTAGCAACGTTCAAACGTTGGTTTGAAAGTTGTTGAAACGTTGTTGACACGTAGATGAAACGTGTGAAATGTCCGCTAATATTTTCCGTAGTTTATAAGTTGTGCCGAAGCAACGTTTCCTGCACGTTTTAGTAACGTTAAAGGACGGCGATATAATTTTAAAAAAACTTGTGCGATACGTTTCCTGAACGTTGTTGGTCCACTTATCTTTTTGCGGAAACAATACTTACCGACGTTCCGGCAACATTGTAGCAACGTAACAGGGGTGATGAAAATTACAAGTGGTTCCTTAAACGTTGTGAGGTAATTTTGTATGTTGTAACATTATTTGTCAACGTTGTTGCTACGTTGCAATAAAATTGTACGTGGTTGTTTAGCATTCAGACAACGTCTGTTCAACAATGTCAGTTACTGCAACGTTACTAACAACAATGTTACTGCAACGTTTACGTTACGTTTATCGTTATTCAAAAATTAAACTATTAATAAAGATATAGTTGAGCATTTAATTTTTGTAATGTGGCATTGTAGTCGTGCAAGCTAGCGAAATTTGTTAAGATGGAGATGTCGTTAGGGAACGTCGAAAATGGAGGTTAACATAGCGCTCTGAACTTGGAAGATATATAGTGCACTAGTGAAAAAATAGGTTATTCATGCTGTGTGCAGATAATTTAATATTTGCTCGCCATTTTGTAATGTATTTAACTTTATTCAAACTTAGTTTTATACAATTTGCTGTAGTTACTGTCAACTTGAACTATTATTTTTTTATTTTATTGACGTGTAAATACATAACATTTTAAATCTATATTTAACCTTCTTTTAAACTAATAAATAATTATCAACTATCTTCGAAAAAGCATATATATACACTATACCTCCAAACCTAAAATTAAAAATAAATTATCAAATATTAGAGAGTAAGTATATATTAATAAAATTCTTAGTTATAAGAATTACTATTTACCTCTTTCCAGACAACGATACTCATCACTTTTATATCCATCATCTGACGAATTAGTGTTTTTAAAATTTTTTGTTTTAATTTGTTCAGTACCAGATATTTTTAAATTGTATTCCGCTTTACCACTTTCCCGGCACAATTTTTATTTTCGATGCTGAAACAATTATAAATAAATTTAAATTCAATTAATTATCAATTGCAATTTATGCGATATCAATTATGTTATTTGAGTGAAGATACGTACGTGCATGCTTGTGTCTATAAGTATGTGTATATGTGTGCGTGTATGTTTTTGCGAGTGCGAGTGTGTGGATGTATGCGTAGGTTCTTAATTGAATGCTTGAGAACGTGTATGTGTGCGCAAGTGCATGTATGTATATTTTCGTTCGATTGTCGAGTAGTTATGCGTGTCATTATGTCTTTATGTATGCGTGCGATGCACGCGTGCGTGTATGTGTATGAGCGTGTGAGCATGAGTGCATCTGTACATGTTTGCGTTTTTATGTATATGTTGGAACCTTTATACATGCATGCGTATGATTTTAAGTGAATGTGTTGTGTGTGTGGAAGTGCGTTTACCCGTGTGTTACAGTTTTTTTTACCAGTGTGCTTATGCGCGTATGTGCGTTTGCCGTTCGTGTAACTATGAAAACGTCGGGTGATATATTGCGCCAAAAAAATCTAGCCACTATTTTTAGAATAGCTTCTATTTTCTTCTCGATAGATGGAATAGTTGGATGAAATAGTCAATGTTGGTAGAATTATGCGACTAGAAGGGCTAGTCGTTAGAGTGCGACAGCACCATTCCGGCTGGAAAGTGCAGCTCCTCGCGCGATTTTAGACGAGTGGCAGGATTAGTCTAACAAAGAATATGATACATTGCGCCGAAAAAGAGGGGTAACATATACGCTTTGCTTATTACAGTCACTGCACTGACATTTTTTCAGTATAGGTTTGAGTATAATTGTGTATGTGTATATGCGCGCACGTGTGTATGTATGTGTGTTTTTTATGGAGGAGGCGATAAAAATGTTTTTTACGCACACAGTGTAAGATACGGTTAATGTGACCCATACCCACTAAAATACCACTCTACTATTAGATATTGTCAGCCTTATCTGATCCCCTTGGGGCTAAACCGCCGCAAGGCATTACTTCAATATGGGCAGTCACGTCAAGTTTAGCCTTTCCTATCAGGCAACCGCTTTACTATCGTGTACATGTGGGGCGGCTGCTGTTAATGCTGCATCTATCACGTTCTTCCTTCTATTTGATGTAGTTCAGCTGTCCCATAATTGATGCTACGAAGGTCACCATGGTATCCCAGCCTTATTGCAACCCAAGAAGGCACATCCCTGTACTCACTGGAGGTATAGGACATTTTCTAAAGGTTTGGAAATTATCCTTTTCGTACACGTCCTCGTTGACACCAGGGCATGTTGGGCACTCTGCATTCCCGTATATATGGAAGCAGTGCAGGCAGCTGCACAAGCACCTACGATCGGTAAGCACCTGAGTCTTGTAAAAGGTGACGAATCCGTGCTTCCTACTCGTCCATTTCTCTACATCTGGGATGACGCGGTGACCGAATTACATCTCTACTGTCACTGTTCGGTGGTCTTGATTAACTATCGACTGCTACAGCCGCGTGGTGCTTTGATTCTGCTTTGTGAGGTACAATGACCTTTTCTGTACGCTTCAACCCTCTTTGTTAATCTCGCATCAAAGATGACTCTCAGGTATTTCTACGTATCCGCCAATTTTATAGTCTTACCAATTACAGTAAAGGTGATGTAAATCCTATGCTTTAGTCAGAAGATAAACAGCGGCTCCGTTGTTTCAACCAGCAGACACAGCACGTGGTTGCTCAACCTTGCAGCTACTATTATGACAAAGACATCCAAAGTTTTGTACCTCATCGATAATTTTTGCAACAATGTATAAAGCCACATCGTCCGCAAAGGCCACCATCGACACCCCTTCCTGAAGCTGCTGTCTAAGCAGTACGTAGTAAACAACGTTCCAGAGAAAAGTTGCCAAGATCAAAGTCTGTGGCTCACCTCCGGTGATATTAGATAGATATCACCGATTAGTGATATTGATAGAAATGCGTGCAATTTACGGTGTCATAGAGGAGCGTCTGTTCTGGGAAGTAGGTTGTAGGACTTGCAACGCTATTTTTTCACCGAAAGATAAATAATAGTTCTAACAGTATTTTAAACTATTATCGCCGAATTTTTACTTTATTAATGAAAATAATGGGTGCCCGGCGATAATGGCAACTGAACTCCCGGCAGAATAATTAAATTATTAATTTCTAACGACTCCGCATCCCAGAGGCGATTTCGACAGGACGGCTGTTTAAAACTTACATGTCCTTAGATTATTCAAGAATGTTCTTTAATTTAATAAATTTGACAATTATAATATCCGGCCCCAACTATAATAATCACGACCGCGACAGACACTCTCCCAACCTCGCTCTTCGACCGGCAAAATAAATATGAATGTGTATATACGTATGTACATTCCTCTACATATATGTATAAATTGATCAATCGGTACTTATGCCGACAAATTCTTACGGGAAATGGGAATTGTGCTTACTTTGGGGTAATTATGCCGACGTCAGCATAATTCCACCGAAAATTCAACCATGTATCCGTACTTATGCCGACGCACAAAAAATCGGAAAATTATCTTTGTGAGCCCCCGTGGGAGGCCTCCGACACTTCGAATGAGGTTATAACTTCAATCCTTCATTAATATTATAAGGTCAAAGTGTGCTTTTTTACCGGTGAGGGGTATTTAGGTATTTGGGTTATTGGATATTTGGGTTATTGGTTTTTTATGCATTATTCTGTCAATTAATATTCTCCCCCTTATATCTGAGTCGTTACATATGTTTTATAACCTCAAAACACCAAGATAACACGAAGTGTCACCATAAGTACCGATACTGGTGTTTATATATATATATATGGGTGGTTCTCTGTGACATCGAAGATGAAAAAAATAAATATTGCTATAACTGTGGGAATATGTTTTAGAGGTATCCAGTAGTTCTCCTGAATTTTTTCAGATTTTTTCTGGGCCATTTTTTTAAGTTACAGAGAGTCAAAGTTGACATTTTAGCACTTTCTTGCATTATATGCCCATTTTCATGAATTTTTAGCTCCCAGGGGATGCATTTTTCACTAAAAACATAAGTATGACTTTTTTTGTAAAATTTTCCGAACTTTTCATTAAAAATACTTTTAAAGACATAAATGTATGCTGTCACACTCTTGTAAGCCATTTAAACCTTAAATAGTGAAAATCAGCAATTCTGCTCCGGACTCTGGTAACCTAATACTGTCTAAAAGATGTCTTTTTATAGTCAGAAACTGCCTAAAAATTTCCAGAGTGGGTCTAAATCATTAAGATCACTTATGGTCAAAATATCCGGGAAAAGTGCCCGAAATATTAATAGAAATGTATATTTGTTGCCTTATAACGATGAATCTATTAGCATGATCATTGCAAAAAAATTTGTGTACTTACCTTGGAGTGGTAGAAAAGTATCTCCACTTGTTTCAGTATCCATCTAATCCCCTGTAAGCTGCTAAAAATACAAATATTATTATATAAATGTAAAAAATTAATTTTTAAACATTTATAATGCTGAATTTTTAGTTTTACATCCATTACAAGAATTATAATACTAATCTGAAGGATTACTATAAATATATAAACATCATTATTACAATAACTGAATATACGTATTTAATACAAAAGATATATAAATAAATCGGATATATAATTATAATGAATAATATGATAACGTGACAGTGACAACTTTGTGAAATCTAAACAATGTATTGCTGAATAATAATAATAATAATGTTTATACTTTTATAGTAATCCTTCAGATTAGTATTATAATTCTTGTAATGGATGTAAAACTAAAAATTCAGCATTATAAATGTTTAAAATTAATTTTTTACATTTGTATAATAATATTTGTATTTTTAGCAGCTTATAGGGGATTAGATGGATACTGAAACAAGTGAAGATGCTTTTCTACCACTCCAAGGTAAGTGCACAAATTGTTTTGCAATGATCATGGTAATAGATTCATCGTTATAAGGCAACAAATATACATTTCTATTAATATTTCGGGCACTTTTCCCGGATATTTTGACTATAAGTGATCTTAATGATTTAGACCCACTCTGGAAAATTTTAGGCAGTTTCTGACTATAAAAAGACATCTTTTAGACAATATTAGGTTACCAGAGTCCGGAGCAGAATTGCTGATTTTCACTATTTAAGGTTTAAATGGCTTACAAGAGTGTGACAGCATACATTTATGTCTTTAAAAGTATTTTTAATGAAAAGTTCGGAAAATTTTACAAAAAAGTCATACTTATGTTTTTAGTGAAAAATGCATCCCCTGGGAGCTAAAAATTCATGAAAATGGGCATATAATGCAAGAAAGTGCTAAAATGTCAACTTTGACTCTCTGTAACTTAAAAAAATGGCCCAGAAAAAATCTGAAAAAATT